>OX419347.1:5915142-6010142 GCA_948470475.1 Galaxea fascicularis
CACTGTTGCGAACATGACCATGAGGGATCATCAAACATTTGATTGACGCGTATACTTCTCTCGACCAATACTTTTTTCCCACACACTGGTGTGCGGAGTATTAAAAAACCGATGATTTTCGTGCAGGCGGTATTTCAAAGTCTCCCCTCAGTTCTCCTCGCGGCTTCGCCGCTCGCTTTTAGCTGCTCCGCCGCCAAAATTTTATCATCAGCTACGCAGGCTATCTTCACATGAAGAGAGTGTTGTGCCATTTGATATAGAAAATTACGTGAGTTGTAGGCATTGGAAGCTTAAATTTCACTGCTGCGAGGATCATTCTTCATTTTAAGCTTAAATTTCATGTCAAGCTCTGGCGTCTGCTTGTGTATATATTGTTTACAAAAATTTGATTTTATCAACGGAGTTGACAATGTAAATTGACCACCTTACAGGGATTCTAAAAGCTGACGTTTCGAGTGTTAGCCCTTCGTCAGAGCGAATCGAGGAATTATGGGTTGTGTGTAGTTTATATAGTGGAGGAGGAGCTACACTGAGCTACGCTATTGGTGGTAACATGGCAACATGAAAAATAGGAAACATTAGTTAAATGAAAAGCGTTTGTTAATACCGTGGGGATTAAGGGTGCCGATTTGGAATATAAATTTTTGTTCTAGATTCTTGCGGCTTTCCGTCGTACCTTGATGTAGGGAAAGGCCGCAGATACCCAAGTTGTTTGGACTGGTTATGGAGATTAAAATGACGAGCGACTGGCTTAGATGCATCCTTGTCATTCTTCTCAACATTGCGAGGGTGTTCGCCCAATCGGTCGCCTAGTCGACCTCCTGTCTCGCCAATGTATATATAACTGTCGCATAATGCATGACGTTCAGGTTATGCAATAAATGACATTTGCGGAGGTACTTGTGAAACAGTCGGTGATCTTAACAGATCGTTTAGGTCCCGATATTTTGCTAGTGTTAATAATAATGAAAGGACAAGTTTTGCATCTCTCGTTTCCCGACCGCTGGTCTAGGGGAACGTGGACTCTGGGAACGAGATTGAAAGCCGTAAGAATCTAGAACAAAAATTTATCTTCCAAATCGGCACCCTCAGTCCCCACGGTATTAACGAACGCTTTTCATTTAACTAATGTCTTCCTATTTTTCACGTTGCTATGTTATCACCAATAACGTAGCTTCTCCCCCACTATGTAAACTACACAACCCATAATTCCTCGATTCGCTCCGACGAAGGGCTAGGCGCGGTTCAAATGTCGAACTTCACATGTAAACGCTCGTAACGTCAGCTTTTAGACCCTTACCTACCCCCTTTATATATTGTTTAGTTTGCTTCACTTGATTTTGAAGTCAGTGTGCTACAAGGTACCAATTCTTGGTGGGCACGTGACTTCATAAAAACATAAAATTACAGTTGTTTTGAGTTTACCTTTATCACGTAAAAGACATATTGGATCTATACCTGGCTGCCTGCTTTCAGCTCGGTAGCGTGCTTTGCTTTGAAAATAGAACAGCTTGAATTTCAGAGTTTTTTCATCGCAGCGCGTGACTTAAGATAGCTGGTGAGAAACGTGTCACGTACATAAAAACAGCGATACACCCTGTGTTTTTGAGACCTGAAAAACCAAAATGATAAGAGAAGTGTGCGTGTAAATGTTTGCAAGCTCAGCAAAAGAAGAAAGCGTTTGAGATAGCCAAAGTTAACACTCGTTTCCGGCCGCCATGTTGTACACCAACACGGCGTCTCCACACTAAACTCTTTTATTTTGGGTTGTACATCTTGCCCAATAACTCGCGTACGGGATATCGCCCAGCTCTGAGACTTTGGCAAGTTGTTTAGTTAAAAATCTTCTACAATATATCATTTTCTTTACTTCATTTATTGAATGGTTGGTGATTATATTTTTCACTTGCGTGACATGCCCACCAAGAATACTTTCGACTTCAGTGCAATCATTTGTTCATCAAACGAAGGCCGAAGTTTGTTTCCTGTTGAGTTCCATTGTGTGCCCGTGTGTGTGTTGAAATTTTGAGGCTCTCAGTCTCAGTTTCCGGGCCATTTTCAACATTGGACTCTTGTCACGTAAGATCAGTCCTTACGGTTGTTCGCAGAGCAGCTAACATTATCCAGCAGATAAAAAGTACCAGTTACAGCAAATTCATCCTATGCTTAGCAACTTTTTAACTGGATAAAGGTATCTGCTGTTTGAGCAAATGTGGGCTGAACCTGTGATTAGGCTGAAGAGTGTTATGTTCCCTTGAGATCCCAGAGCAAATCAATTTTCATTCATATGAAAATGAGTTTAATTTGCGTCTGAATCAAAATTGATTTGCATATGAAAGAAGAGCACATAGACTCGCTTTGAAGAAGAGGCCTAAGGTAATTCGGAAATGGCCTATTATGTGAAATATTTGCTACAGTATGCACTGTGCTGTTATTATTCAACAGATTTCTGGTTTAAGGTTTTAGAGAGACGGTTAACTTTCTATCCTTTTTCAAGCACGCTTACCTTTCACCAGCTGGTCTTTTCTTAGCTTAAAAGCTCTATTATTTTTATTTAGTATACAGGGCTAGCTGTAGCTCCCGCCTCTCCAACTGAGGGGATTTTCCCTACCCCTCCCCCCTGCCACTAATTTTTTGTTACCTCTGTGCCCCGGGCCCTCGTGCGACTCCCGCTTTCCCGAAAGGAAACAGAAAAGACTGGTACGCAGGCTACCCTTCACTAAGCCTAACACCACACTCCAATACGTGCACCGGGAGAGCAACCATCCACCAATCACCACAAAGAACATACCCGCCGGCATCATTAAACGACTGTTATCCCTTTCATCGGACAAAGCATCCTTCGACCAAGCCGCCCCTCCATTCCAAAAAGCACTCGACGAGAGCGGATACCACTACACTCTACACTACGAGCCTACTACGACTACCAAACGGAAGAACACGCAACGAAACAACATCCTCTGGTACAACCCTCCGTACCACAAAAATGTCAACACCATTATGGGACACAGATTCCTCACGCTCATAGACAAACACTTCCCTAAAGACCACCGTCAAGATCAGCTACAGGTGCATGAATAACAATAAACAAATTATCGACAATGACAACAAGCGCACTTTGAACTCATCCGAACACACCGATGAAGCCGCAAACAGCACAATCGACAACAAAACATGCATGCCCTCTTAACAGAGACTGCCTCCAATCATCAATCATCTACCAAGGAACCGTCAAACATAAGGACAACAACACTTCTGATCATGAAACGAACCTCAGACTGACAGAAAATGACTTCAAAACAAGATACCGAAACCACACTGTACGCAAAACACAGGAACTCGACCGAACTCAGCAAACACATCTGGTCTCTGAAAGACGGTATGATTGACTACCTTATTTCATGGCGCCTATGATTTCATCAAGCTCATCCTACATCAGCTCGAGTAAATGATGCAACCTCTGCCCTAAAGAGAAATTTCTAATCATCTGCCGACCTGAATTATCATCGCTCAACAAACGCAACGAACTTGTATATTCTTGCCGCCACAGAAACAAAGCGCTGCTACGTAATAACTAACACTTTAATTTTATGTACTTATTGACTGAGTGGGAGGGCCGGACGGGAAAATATTTGGCTCGAGGTCCGTGCGCCATGACCGAGAGCCAAATATTTTCCCGTCCGGCCCGACCTAACTGAGTCAATTAGCATTTTATCATATGGCCTTCTTAGACTCTTGATGAGCGCGTAAAACATGAAGTTTTTACAAAAAAGCGACCAACTTGCACATAAAATTGACCTAATATGTTCTTTGTATTTGCTTTCTGGTTGTAAAATAAACTTACATGGTTAGACGCGACGAAATCCTTCAAAATCGTATCGCGCGGGACGTACGGCTTTTTCCGGCCCTGCTCGCGCTAATGCGTTCGGCCCTCATACGGGGATTTTCTCAATAGTTTTAGAATGAAAGCGCGCGAGGGGCCGTACGGGTCATATGATAAGACAGTTTAATTTACCGGTGAATTATTATGTAAATTTTATAGTATATAAGCGACGGTTACGAATATTCTTGCCATTAAAATCCCCTCAAGAGTGAGCAATCACGAAACAGGCTTGTCGAGATGAAAGTGTAGTTTTTTTTTTCTATTTTTCAACATATATTGCGCTCTGCTTTATGCATCGAGCACTATTCTATGGAAAAATCGAACCACGGTCTTCCTGAGAACACACCTGTAAAGTGTGGGCATTCAGTAAGGGCATTACCCTTTTTTGACAATCTACCCAGCCCTAGTAATCTGAATTGGATGCAGTTATGTAGCCAAGTGTCGGTTCTAACCGCAGCGTTGATTGGTGAAAATAAGAGGGGTATAAACTTAGGGGGGTAGAGTGCTATTAATTTTGCCCTAACAAAGGACTGGTGCAAAGGAGTTGATTGTTAGCTAGTGTGTTTGAGTGGAAAATTTGTTTTTTTAACTCAGCACAGATATACTTTCTAACTGTAAGTTATGGCCTTAGCAAATTTTACGCGTGGTGTATTACAAATGTAGGTTGCCAGCATTTTCTACTTCCTCTCGCAGTTTCAATTATATTTATCGAGACTAAGCCAATAATATTTAATTTTGACTTGGAAATCATGGCATGTAAATAATATTTACATACGAACTGACCAAATGGAAAAAGAAACAAGTCTCGTTTTAACATAATGACGCCACGTCTAATGTCTTCCTTGTTCAGTTGTTTTAGCATTAAAGAGTCTCCGAGTTGAAGTTTAGATACGGACAGAAGGTAGATGTCCTTACTCTGGACTTTTCGAGATACGATTCTCAACTCAATTTTTACTACGCACGGATTAAGTTCTACAAGTGTAAGCATTCAACCGAAAGATTTTCGCACGTAGGTTTAATGTATTCAACTGATGAAATAGCGATGCATCACGACCACGATTTAGAATAAGTATTTTGAAGTTTTATGCCACACTCGGACTCTCTGCAAGGCCCCCTTAATCGTAAACAAATTTCTTCAATTAGCAGATTCATAGTATTACGCTGTGAAATGGTGGATCTTCCTGGTAATATTGACGATAGCAAAATATTTGATAAATATTCGTACATGTTATCATACTATTGGGGTCGGCAAGGATCCTTTAGAAAGTGCCGGAGATGTAGTCAGGAGAGGAAAGTAACGATGAAGGACGTTTCTTGGTTTCTCTTGACAGCTGGTTGCTGCCCGGAGCCAATGAAAACCTGATTTGATCTGAGATTATTAGCAATAATAATAATAATCTTATTTAAGTCTCAAATCGCGTTCTAGCTGAACACGAGTAGAGAACCAACAACACTAGTAGACTGAGAACCAACAAACTCAGCCCACTTATGACACCGAGTCCGGAAATTGAGCCCGGGACACATTGGTGGAAAGCAAGCGCTCTCACCACTGTGCCAATCCTGCTCCCTCGTGACTATTCCGTTTTACCAAAAGATCATCTCAACGATGTCTCATTTTAACCTGAAATGAAAGTCTTAGTTTGCATGCAATCATCGAATCAAGTCGCATAGTTTTTGTTTCTTTAAGGTCTCTCTCGAATTTTTAAAGCAACAGTGCGGATAAACGAACCGAGAAAGATAAAACGTACGTGTGATCTGACGAGACTGTCACAATGGGAACGCTGGCTTAAGCAAGTCAGTCTATTTATTTATTTATTTATTACAATTTACTGGCAAAAAATCTAAATGTACACACAAACAAAGCCATAAGGATAATCTGTAAAAGAGTAAAACACTCTATGCGAGGCAGATCACCGTGTAGCTAATCTAGATAAATAGATATATAAGAACAATCAGAAACATATTAAATCAAATATAAAAACATTAAAAAAGCACATTAAAAATTAAAAAACATTATGTTTATGCTTATTGTGACCGTGTAACGCAGTCTAAATGTCTGATAATAGAAATGAACCTATCTAATTATTATTAAATGAAGTTACAGACACATCCAGTCGTTTAGTTAACTATCTATTTCAAGCAAGTCGACAAGTTGCTGAAAATCTCAGTTTCACGCATGAAACGTTTCAGCCGAACAAGGAAATTCAAAATTTGTAGATGCGCGATCATAACAAGCCCTTTTGTAATCTGCGCGCAAAGTATCCCCCACCCTCCCCTCTCCCTTTGAACGCCTGCCACCTGACGAAAGCTAGACAAACGGATACAGAGAGGCCGTTCTTGTTTCTTCTTGCTATTTATAAACAATGAATTCCAATTACTGGAAGGAAGCTTGCTGTGTCCTTTATTCTTCTACCGTGAGAGAGCTGCGATGGCGCGATTACAGATGAAGTCCAAGTTTTTGCCTAATGCCCTGGTGTGCATCAGTTTGTTTTTAAGCCTGGGAGCTGGAAATACAACTGGAAAGCAAGTAGGATTATTTTAATTCAGTTTCGACAAATTTCTTAATTTTTTCCTCAAAGTAATTAGTGGTAACACGCCTAAAATCGATCATGCCCCGATGAGTGCATGGTAATCTAAGTCATGGCGACCAAATTCAATTCCAATCGAAGCCGCGGTGTTTTCCCTCAGTTTTTCAAAGCATATCATTTCAATACATACGCATTAAAACATCGTTTCTGCCTGACATATCTAACGCGTAAACGCCCTCAGATTAGTTTTTGAATGGTCTCTCGGTTATGTTTTCATTGTGATGTTATGAAGGCCTCGTACATAAAAAAACACTAGCATCGAGGTTTGCTTGTAATAAAAATGTGTTCCGACTATCACCTTTATAGATAGACTAGATACCATTGACAATGGCTGGGGTTTTTCGTAGACAATAAATTCGCTAATTTGGTGGGATCGGATAAGGGTCAATTCAGATGCATGTGGGAATTTGATGATTTTTATGAGTTCGTTCGGATTACAGGGATTGTGCGCGAATCCAGGGACACCGATCAACATTAATGTTGGCAGTTGTGCTGGCGCTGTAAAGGTAGGAGAGATTTGCATTTTACTGCCACTGAATATTACTATAAGGGTATTATCACAGTACTTTTCCTGAAAATTTCCTCATCAAAGCATCGTTTCTTGAAAGCTCCCATTAATAAGTATCTGTTACAGTATGACGTGTCATTTTTACCAAGACTTAACAGTCCCATGACAACCTGACAACTGATAGGTAGAAGTGTTTATCTTTAAGTTCTATCATTAAGTGTTTTTGTTTGTAATTTTGCGTAAATGTTGGAACTCAAACCACTTAATTTTCGCGATTTCATGGCTGAAACTTTGAGTTACAAAAAATTATACGACGTTGAACGAAACAAAAAAAAACCGCAACTCTGATGTCATAAAGTAATGCCCTCCATAGTAATTTCCCAATTCGCGGCTTTTGGTCGTGATTACGCGAAATGGCCATCCCGAGTGAAGTCACGCTAACTTCGCGACCATGAAATTTAGCAACGTTTTAAATTGGTACATTTCTCCCCTTAATGACTTTTGACAAATCCTTAAGTTTGCTTGTTAAAGTGTCGCCAAGCCATTTCTTTCTTCAATTATCGTTATAGGGTGAAAAGGGTGACAGAGGCGCGTCAGGAGCAAAAGGTGTTAAGGGTGATTCAATGTCGACCGCGACTTGCAAGTGCGACTTACAGGTTGGACAATGTAGTGTTTTGTTCTTCAGACTAAACCATAACTAAGTGAAGTACGATCATCCGGGTGAGTGTAGTCCTGAGAAGGACTGTTTTAGGTGACACTAACAGACGTTTCGACAACCTGAGCGGAAGTCATTATCAGAGTCAAGTGATTTGATCTGTTTGGTCAACCAAGTCGTGATGTTATAATTATAGGTGGTCTGTCGGTTAAGCTATTGTTGTGATTGCCTGTGAGGATTGGTGCGTTTTGATCAGTCTTTTGTTAGTTAAATGTCCGTACGAGTATTGTTAATAAAATTAGTCGTTTTATGTGTTGTATTATTTATAAGTAAAATTAGTCAGTTGCCCGCGTAAGTATTCATTAATCGCCTTATTTTTCAACAGAATGCGAAAAAACCGTCTGCTCATATAGAGGCCAATAAAGGTGACACCGCGTATCGAAACAACCAAGGTAATTTGCGCACTAAAAAATATTAGTATTACTATTACTTAAGACATTCGCACAGCTTTTTATTTTGTCGAAAAAAACTTACCGTTTTTCGATCCGTATTTGTTTAGTGATCAAAGACTGGTCTGTCAGTGCTCCAAACAGCCACATCACAGGCGGGATGACTTACAAAGATGGACAGCTGACTGTACCAACTGCAGGACGGTACTACATTTATGCTCAATTCTACTACCACCACAGCGGACGTATTTACCTTCGTATCAACAACAATATCATCACCATGTTACAGCCAGCTGCACCTTACCGTTCAAGACAACACGTTACTTTGTATGCGGGGGGAGTGTTCCAACTTAAGGCTGGTGACGTCATCACCGCGTTGGCTACCAACGTCGGTGGCACTGTCAAAGGACACATGGCCAGCTCTCACAGTTACCTCGGCGCGTTCTTAATTTGAGGTTAAGACAGCAGCGTTCGAAATTTAGTCTTGCTGCAGAAGCCGACTTTTTCTTTTAACTTTTTTAAGCGGCATTAAACAAGCTCATTGCTTGTAAGAGGGAGTTTAATTTACTGGGTATCGGACGCATACAAGCTTTGAAAGTGTCCTGAAAAAATTCAACTTAATCATGGAAGTAAGGTAAATAAAGCAATTTTTTTGCAGAGAACGGCTTTTTTCAGACTCGTCGATGGGTTTCATTTGCAATGAAGATGGCAAAGTGGATCATATAAGTGATGATGAGTTTGAAATGGAATCTAAGACAGAGTTCCGAATTTCTTGCCTCTTGCTGCGAAAAAGACTGAAGTGATTGTTAGAATTTCTAGAGTTCCACTGACATGATTAAGTCATCAGGGTGCTTGCACTCTGGCTAAACGTGAGTTGAAAGAGCTTCGTTAAAATTGACGGCGGCTTCAGCCGTCATCCACCTTATTAGTGAATTGAGTGACAAGTATCAACTGACCTTTCGCCCATCGTGTCCCAATGAAAACAACATTACTCCTTTGAAACTCGTTATATACAGCTAGTTTGGGACTAAGAAAAAAACCACAACCCAACTCTAGGGGCGCGTTTATTTATCCACAGTACTGGAATAAGAATGGTTGGTACTTAATGCTTGGATTTTCATTCGCAGTATTCTGTTCATTCTGCCCCAGGGAGCAGAACGGATCGAATGGCGTTCTGTCCATTCCGGAATAGGAATGCGGAATAGAAAAACGCACGCATTTTCCATTCTGGCCATTCTCATTCCAGAATTGTGAATAAAAAAAACGCGCCCTAGGTTTGCAAATACTTACTCACAAATGTTTTGCTCTCTCCACCCAAAGTGATTCTACAAAATTTAACTGGCAAGCACACGATCGCGCACGATTATCTAACTAAAATTAAAACAGAGCTGAAAAATCATAGTTGATAATCCGTAAGTATCAGTGCCTTCCTTTTAACATGCCATATTGAATTCGATTTGAAATCCTTGAAGCGTGACCGGAAACCAATAATAAAAGAAAATGTCATTTTCTCTCACATCCTCCATAACCATTGATTTGCAGTCTCTAATTAACCATTATTTAATAAATATTTTTAAACTCGCCAATACAAAAAACCTGACCAAAAGGAGGAGCTATATCTGGCGAGAGAGAGTGGTTTGGACACCTTAATACATGCTCTGAAATGCGAGATTTGATCTTCACCAAACGCAACTGAAATGAAAACAAAAGGTTCAAAAACTACGATTCTTAAGCGATTTGTTCGCCACCCGCTGGCCCCACGACATCGTGTTTTTGTTACTTGTTGGCCATTCACTTGTTATCATCATTAACTGCTCATCCTATTGGACGTCGCGTCTTCGGAAACCAAAAAGAAAAACTTCATACTTATGTCTTAGAACATACTCTTTTTATCTATTATTGGAAACGTTTTCTATCTAATGCTAATCTCCCAACTTTTGTTGTTGGTTTATTCAAAGTGTCCCGTATACCTCCCCTCCCATGTCTACCTCGTCTACTTCTTCTCTTATCCATTTATCCTTACTTAAGCCTCGCTCGTTTTCAGATGACAAAAATATTTCAGCTTTTACCTTCTCACAAAGTACTCTAGCCATCGGCCTTCCATTTGAAGTTCTTCTCTGACCGAAATGTGTTCTGTGTTCTCTTCAGGGGATCAGTAGAATTTTTCTGTAATAACACTTCATTTTAAATGTATCGAACTTTTTCAAGATTGCCTTTCCAGGCGTTCATGTCTCAACCATAACTCCGGTAATACACAGAAGAGGTGAGAATTTGCAGTTCAGTATATAAAATTACAATCCTAGCTATATTATATTTGACAATGACCAAAATATCACATTGGAACAATCTTCAGTTCCCTTGGGCTTACGTAACGCGTATTTCTGGTCATCTTCGTCGGATTTAGGAAAAACTGAACCAGCCACCCATCTTTCAGGAGTTCTTAGCGTTTTTAGTTTAATCCGAGGACAGTATTCCCGGCGGTTCTCTTGTTCTTTTAGTTCTTCCCATGTGATAAACCCAACACTGAAAAGTTTAGGATCTCGTCAATTGCGTAAGTTGGTCTCCGTTGTTTGGTTTTATCAACGGAGTTGATCATGTAAATTGACTACCGTACAGGGATTCTAAACGCTGTCGTTTCGCTCTGACGAAGCTCGGCGCTAACTCCCAAAAGAATAACGCTTGAAACATCAGCTTTTAGAATCCCTGTACGGTGGTCAATTTACATGATCAACTCCGTTGATAAAACTAAATTATTGTGTACAACTCCCCCACCGACGCAGCACCACAGTTTCTTAAGAAACCTACCCCGTTTATTCACTATCCTTCATTTTGTCCACTAGGCCTCTTTTTATCACGCAAAATGCCAATAATATCGCAGAAAATGTGACAGTCAGGACAGAATCCAACTTCCATTGTTGGTTAGTGTCTATCTCAAGCTTATATTCGATAGCAGCACAATGGAAACATAACAGACAGTTATTTAAGATTAAAGAAAAAGACAGTCTACGAGCTTCTAGCGCGAGCAACAAAGAACCACCTTTTCGTATTGTAGCTTTGATAAAGTTGGGCAGAAGCCAACGAAAATTTAGAAGGAAAAAAACCAGATCAGATTAAGAAAATTTTAATGTTAAAAACAACAGACTGTCTTTATCCGTGTTTCTATCGTGTTTCAGTTGTCATCGCAAAAAGCCGGTAGGTGCTTTTGTGAATGACCTATTCAACGACGACCTTCAAGGTTGAGTTGAGCCAATTGAAAATGCAGATTACTCATCTCATGGCCAGAAGTAGCACCTGCAGTCATTTGAGTGCATGACCATACAACCAAAACTAGCAAACGTTTTTACAAATCAAATAAGTTCTAACGAAAATTCAAAAATTATCAAGCCAGCCGTTTCTTCAGGTGAATTTTATGTAGGAAAATCAGTACACAGGCAATTCAAGTTTTGACTGGATTCAGCTATCATGATTACGTGTGTACGCCATTATACCATGCTCTATACAAATGATATGCTACCTGTACGCGTGCGGTTTTCTTTTTTTTTTACGAAATAAAGTTGGGAAGATTTATCCATTATAAATTTGTGGGCGTTTTCGATAAATCAAGATCATTTTACTCGCGGTTGTTCGATATCACATGATAAAAGCCAGCCCCTCGTTGACTACACTTTTTCGAGGCTGAAATTTGCAAAATTTTAAGAGTATGCTAAGAATAAACCCGAGGCTGAGATCTGGAAAAGAATATAATTTTGTCTGGTGCAAATTTGCAAATACAATACAATTATATGTTTTTAACTAAACTGTATAAAATTCTTCCTTTTCTAAACGGCAAAACTAGTCCCAAAAAACCAAAAACAGCACTAGTACCACCCGTATTTCGATGCTAATAACATTTCTACAAGAAGTTAGGTGTGTCACATCAGGTTCCATATGTTGTAATCTAAGAATATATACAAGATATACAAGAATATTTTCAGCCTAAAATTGGCAGAAAAATAAGAATTAATATTCAGCTTGGGCCGCAAAAGCAATATTCTTATCAAAAAAGAAAGAGTGCATATACCATCTCGTATTCAACTCGCGCTTGTGGAGTAATTGTTAATTAATACCATTTGACTCAAACAATGGCTCCAATGTAAAATTGCTCACATATTTCACGTTACTGCTCTACGGGAAGTATTACCCCCTGTGGTTTCTCTTCCAGGTATCCCTACATTTTTAACCAGATGCATTTTTGACCGTCGCGTCTGAGAAGTTACGTTATTTAAACCTACTCAGGGTGAACGTTTTCGATCAGCGTGACCTGCCATTGATGAATGTATCACCACTTGCCCAAATACCACGGCTCTGAAAGAACTTTTCCTCTTTTCATGGATCAAGTGTTTTGCCATTATAAGCTTTACATTACCTCATAAGCCTGTGAATTTTTGAGTCATTTATCCGTCATAAAAGCAAACGGTTACAACCTTTTTGGTATTCAGTTCCGTGGAGCTCTCAAGAGGTGAAGGTGAGTGTTTTTTCTTACGTAGTCTATAGTTTTATCAAATCAGATTTTTTTTTCTAAAGTTTCGCACAGAGGATATTAAATACGACTAAGCCATATTTTGCGCGATTCTTTCATTTTCTGATATACTGCGTTTTACGCTCAGTAAATTCAGCTAAAAAAAACACTTTTCTCACTTCAAAACAACAATTTACGAAATAACTTTTGCAGATGATTTTTTCCAGAAAAAATAACACTGTTTTCTACGACTTCACATTTCGAACTAGTGTAAATATGAAAATAAAGCTGGTGCATATGAAGTTATCATTCATTCTTGGCAACGAAATAACTCGGTTCTTATCCACTTATTTACTGGATTCGGAAAAAAGTCACTGTTTTATTAATAAATAATAGGGAGAAATAAGGTACTGTACTCTTGCAAAATTGAAAGTGTTTTGTTTGAAACAACAGACCAAAGCGCAAATACATTTATACGGTAATTACCAGGTTAAATTCACAGATTTTACAGTATCAAGTCCAAGATAGAGTGCGCATTCCAAATGTTTCCCTTTGTTTTAGTTTAAAAGTTCCATTTGAATTTTAAGATCACTTTCTGTTAGTCAACGGAAAACAAATCTTATTGCTCGTTGCTTGAATTGCCAAACAGTTGAAAACACAATAAACAGAACCGAAACCGAAAGAGACCAAACGACTTTTGGCGATTTGATTAGTTGTTGCATGGTTCAAAACCAGCAAAGGTAACTGCAATTTAACTTGTTTGAAGACACGTTTGACCACCTGCACATTGTAGTTTCTGTCCACCTGTGGCTATTTTTAACACCCTAAACGTCTTCACGAATTTTCAGAGACGTGCCTCTGTTTAGAGTCACATTAAAACGAAATAACGAATGCCAAACCCACAATCATGGGCAAAAGTGTTGAGACAAATCCCCAAAACTTACGCTTTCGAACTAACAATAGTATTTTGTTTTTGAATGAAAACACCTTATTCATCTGTTGTCACCCCCCTCCCCCCCAAACAATGTTGCAAAAGGCTTCGTGGATGTTTATTTGTTTCCAACATTGAAAAGGGGGGGAGGGGAGGTTACCCTGTATGAGGGCGAGAGGAATATTTACACCTAGGGTAAAAACGTTGTTAATTTTCATGTGTCTCAACAACTTTTGTCCATGATTGCAGGTGTGTAGTAGTTACTTGAAAAAAAGCCAATGTCTGCAAAAAAATATTTAAATTTGTATACAGGATAAAGAAACGAGAAATCAAGGACCATGATTGTGTTACTGGTACTACTCATTTGGCCAACAGTGGTATACGGCACACCCCAGATAGAAGCCACGTTGGAGCAACACGGCCTTGGTGGAGCGGAAGAACTTGGCAGAGCTGTAAATCTTCGCAAAATTGACTTGCTTGGGAACTTTCAACAATCCGAAGCAAGTATTTTCGTAGATGTCCCTTCAAAGTGCTTTAAAACGCAAACATTATCTTACTCTGGCAGTTACTACGATTACTACGCAAGCACCAAAGACTTCTACTCGAAACTGGCTGTCTCGGCAGGTTTGGACGTATCGCTCGAGTCCACATTCACTCTGGGTGCATCTCTCACCAGTGTCATATCAAGTAAGAAGTCGACGACATCCAGAGTAAGTGGAATATCTTTGAACGTCAAAGCGTTGACAGAAAAGATTCTGATGGACAAGGACTGCCTCAATGATGATTCAATCACCATCCTCAACAAACACGTTCTCCGAGAGTTGGAAACATTGGATGTACACATCCAGCAGCCCTGGCTGGCGACTTCTTGGAGAGCCTACAATAACTTCTTGAACACATTTGGCTCCCATGCGATCACGTCCGTTGTCCGTGGGGTAAGCATTAAACAGACGACGTTCGCGCAGAGTTCTGAAGCGTACAGTCAAAGAGATTTCCAGGTAAGAAGCTGCGTGTCACTATCGGGCCCCACGGAAGTCGGCAAGATAGGTGTCAAGGCGTGTGCGAATGTCAGCAACAGTGAAATATACAAGACAAGGCACATGAATACAATAGATAAAATGATCATCAAAGGAGGCACCAAGGAGACCCGCAATGCGTTGTCTCAGAAAAGAACACAGGAACTGATTGAAAATCTCTTGAATGAAGCTGAAAAGTCTCCCGCTTCTGTTGAACACACCTTCAGGGCAATATGGCACATTCTGCAAGCTCGTTTTTCCTTCGGTACAGACAACTACATTAGAGCCGTCAATCTGCAATATTACTACCTGGGATTCTTGAATTATGGCTGCGCCCTTTCTGTAAGTGGAGGAGTTCAGTTGCAGAGATTCGACTATGCTGCAGGTTCCAAAAGCGAGTCACCAGACTTCGAGTGTACTCTGGCTTCAGACGGTTGCCACAGCCCCGATGACTGTCACTACAGGCCCGTCTGGTGCGCCTGTCGTGGGGAATCTTGCGTTGGCCACACCTCAACAAAAGATGACATCGGGGACACTAAAGAACTTGCATTTGCAAACACGGAACATGATTGGGGATGGCATGGCTGCGACTGGGAATTGATCTGGTCCAGATGCAACTGCTACAACAAAAATCGCAACAAGCGGAGAACTGTTTGGAGGATCCCCAGCAGGGATGCGCCACAGAAGAACGCAAGCCACCATGATCACCAAGATGATGGTAATTCAGGTCAAGATGAAGATTCACATGCCGAAACATCCTCAGGGCGCGAAACAGAGGAATAGAGAGCAGTTCAAAGAGTAAAATGTTGGTAGTTGCAGAGTTACATTGTTATTTGAGTTGAAGAGTATTCCACTTTAACAATATCTATAAGCGAGTGTAACTTTGTTTCTTTAAACAAGTGGTATTATTGATGGCTATAGGCAATAAGGCTACCATAAGTCATATGCAGTGATTACTAAACGAAAAACAATAAACACAATTGAGGAGATACAAACTATAGTAAGTTCATATCAGCTGACAGCGCAACCTGCGGTGATTTTGATTCATCACAATTTTGCGTACTGATAGTCTCAGAAGGAAGGAGGGAGGGTGGGAGGGAGGGAGCTTTGCATGACGGGCCCAAACTACGACTGCGAAGGAGACTAGCCTACTGAATTCACCGTTGAAGAAAAGGTTTTTCACGAATCAAACACGGCTTTACTCGAGAGCAAAACTATCAAACCAGTTTTCCAGAGTGATTAATTTAAAAACATTTCTGTTCACGGTCAATAATTGTTTAATCTGGTTTCAACAAAAGTAAAATTAACTATCATCAGAAATTACTTCAAAACCATCAAAAGCTTTAACGTGAACTAGCGGAACATCACTTCGACGTCTTGTAAAACACGTTTGGCCACCTGCATGTTTAACAGTTTTCTCTCCGTTTGCGGCTTGTTTTTGCCTGGAAATGAAAAAAAAAAAGGAAAAGAAAAGGATTTACTCGACACGGACGGGGGGGGGGGGGGGGGGATATTTCAGGCGTTTTCCAAAGTCAGTCGATAAACCTATTACCAGACCTTGCCCGGAGAGGATCGCAGAAATTGCTGTACTGCGTTCGGCGCTTAACCCAGCTCTGATAGAGCCAAGAGAACTTTATTATAACTTACTGGGTCACCTCGCAGCTCTTGCAAGGTCTCACGTGAATGGCTCGGTGAACAAAAAACAGAAACAATGGATTTTAGCACTAAAACAATGGAACTGCGACACTATCCCCGCCGATGAAATTTAGAGGTTATAGGAGCCGCGAGCGTTTTTCTGACAAGTGAAACTATCGATTGCCATACTTCAATCAAACGTTCTACCGCGTGAATCAAAAATCTCTATTTGCCTAAGAATGGGGTTTCCTTACCGAACTATAACTGCAGGCAGGCGTATCTCCTTCTTCCCTCCCCTGCCTGCTCCTCCGTCTTTCTGTCTGACCCCTACCCTCTCTCACTGACCTCAGTTCTAAATATCCAGCCCTCGCTCGCCCCAAAATTCGCCTGCTTTGCAGACCAACTTAGTTTATAGTCGTCTGGAAATCCCAGCTTTGAAAGATACTGAGCTAGCAGTTGTCACACTCGAGAGATTGCGCTCTGAACGAAAACAAAGAGTTCCTCTACATCCAGCCTGTATTGAGGCATTTAATGGCAAACTCATCGGGCAGCATTTCCTATAGAAGCAGTGGAGAGAAACTGTTAAAATATCGAGCAAATTCATCTTGTGTGATCATGACCTTAATTCTCGTAACTACTGTCTTAGAAAACGTAGATATTACAAGGAGAATTTTGATGCTGATCACTCTACGGTTTGAAGAGATTAATTCTGAGATAGTACTAAATGCTAATTATAAATAAGGTTCAAATGGGGAAAGATTGAAAGACACCGTAAGGCAACGACTGTAATTAACCCGAGTAACTGTCGCCCCATATTTGATGAGGGATGCCTTGATGAGGGATGGGGGAGCAGGGTTGGCGCAGTGGTGAGAGCGCTCGCCTTCCACCAATGTGTCCCGGCTTCGATTCTGGGCTCGGCATCATAAGTGGTCTGAGTTTGTTGGTTCTCTACTCTGCTCCGAGAGGTTTTTCTCCGGGTACTCCGGTTTTCCCCTCTCTCCAAAAACCAACATTTCATTTGATTTAGTTTGATTTGAGAATTGTAAAATAATTTAGAATTGTAAAGTATTGAAACTTGTTAAATACTTATTAAATTATTATTATTATTATTATTAAATCCTAATTGCTTTCGGCGGCCGTAAAAACCTATGGACTGGTGACCGCCAACCTTAAGCACTATTTCCTTAGCAGTAACTTTGAGACAAAAGAGGTTTCCTTTTCGCACTTTAACTGTTTTGAGGTGTTCAAAACAAGTTATTGTTTTTCATGCGTTGATTCTGCCTGTGATGAGCTGTCAGATGACGTATACAGGGTTCGGTTAAGTGTCGAGTTTCACTTTCATTTCACCATGGTTTGGCCAGACTAGACTAAAAGCTTGCCGACAAGATCAATAGGCTTTTCATCAAAGTTCCTCCTTCAATTGTTTGCCAATCGGCGGGTGGTTTCAGGAAAAAAATTAAAATATGTAGTTTCAAATTTAAAACTGCCAAAACTCTCAATGAATTCAAACATTAATAATACATACACTCTCCAACTTTAGCCAGATGAATATTTTTTATTTCGTCATTTAATTTTTTTATTCAGGACAGCACTTAAAAATGCGCTGTTTTCCAGTTTAACATTGTCGAACCAAATATTCTCCGGCTAAAATATTATGCATTAGTGTCTGAACTGTTTGAATGTTTGACTTAATGAATTCAAGAAGCGTCTTGCCAAGGCGGGTGAACTTTAATAACATCAATTGCCCTTGACATGTCTGTTACTCAAACACGCGGACTACAAAAACGAATCATGCAACACAAACAATCTACAGACAGTTGTTTAAACTTGTGGAAGACGACCAGCTGAAGTATAATTTCAGCAGTGGCGACACGACCACAATCACTACATCATAGCGAATGATCCAACGTGGAAACGAGAAAACATGGCAAATGTTACAGATTGTACGGTTTCCGTGAACTATAACTGTTCTCCAGTTCTTGAAAGACAAAGCTGCTCCCTTTTGCCTGATCCGAAATTTGACAAAGTTCCAAATCGTTACGTTACCAATTTCCTCACAGGTGTTCTGAATGCTTTGTTATCACCATGTGCCATCGTGGCAAACTCGCTCGTCATTTTAGTGATTGTAAAGAAAGCTTCTCTTCGATCCCCTTTAAATTTATTACTTGGATGCCTTGCAGTTTCGGACATTTTCGTTGGCGTCTTTGTGCAGCCTAGTTACGTTGCCTACAGACTCCTTGAAAACCAGCACACGTTTGTTCCGTGTGCACTACGACTTTTTTACTCCACGGGCTTTTTTATTTGCTATGGTGTGTCACTTGTTACTCTGTGCGTCATTAGCTGTGAGAGATACATTGCCTTGTTTTATCCTTTACGGTACTGCCACGTTGTTCGCTATTCAAGAGTTCTTAAACTGATAATCGTTATCTGGCTCGTGAACGTCTCGTTGACAGGTCTCCAATGGGTTCACAACGAAGCAGCGAGAGGAATTCATCTTGCTTCATGGCTGGTTCTGTTGCTAACTGCTGTTGGGAGCCAGTTGAGAATACTTCCGCTAATTCGCCGTCATCAAAAACAAATCAAGCGCCTTGTGCACCGTAGAACAGGAGCAGGGCTTGTGCCGCAGATCAAATTCGCAGCAAATATCGCATGCATAGTAGCGGTTTACCTGGCATTCAATCTGCCTGTTCTTCTTATCCATGCAGTTCACGAGATAATTCACGTCAACATTGACACGTACAATTTTTACAGCTGGACAGAAACAGCAGCCTTTTTCAATTCTTCTCTCAATCCGCTAATCTGCATTTGGAGAGTTAAGGCAATCCGCAAAGCCATCGCAGAGCTGTGGCCCGGCATTAAAACTAGGGAAGTTCAAAACTCATCGCTGGAACTGCCAAGAAATAATGTGGTTTTAGTCAGATTCACACGGGTTCAAGGAGACTAGAGAGTCAATATATGCAAACTAGTGAACTGACAGAATTTTATACTGCGAATCCGGAGGTGTACCTCATGAGGAAGCTTGTCACTAATTTTCAGTATAAATGCTTCTGGACTGTTCCTTTTCGCTCGTGTTTACGAAACTCTGAGCTGATAGGTCCATGTGAAAGCACGAGCTGATTCAGTTCATTCCTTACACATTTTGCTAGCAAATTATAAGCTGTTTGATTCCAGAAAATACATTCACCTCTGATTGATCGAACTGACGCAGTGTGCTGCAATTAAGGCGGCTCAAAATGATTTCGTTGTTTCCAAAACCACCAATTCTTTCATGGATTGATACCACCACATTTTTTTGTTGTTTCCTTTAAAATGGGATCCAAGAAATGCCCAATTATTTCTCAACAGGTTTGTGACCATTTTTTAAACGTACAATGTTATCATAGCAACACTACAGCCTCTTAGACACATCCTGAATGTTAGCTTTATGTGAAACTCAAAAACGAGTTTGGTGACCCCCGCTTTTTATTATTAAATTGCAATCAGCATATCAAGGTTCACCTTTCTGCAAAGTTGTAAAAAAATCTGTACAACAGCAGGTTCAGAGCCTCCTTACTTTTTCGATAGTTTAAGGTGGCTCTGAACCTGCTCTACAGATTTTTTTAAAACTTTGCAGAACGATGAATCGTGATATGCTGATTGCAGCATAAAACTTTAGCCACAATTGGTCAAATTATAGTATTCAGGATATATTTGGCTTTTATTTCTTTCCATCCTGAATTTTTAATCAAAGGAGAACTCAAGAGGGCATTTCCACAACCTGACAATTCACTTCGAAGATTTTGGCATCTAGAAGGATTCCCGTCTGAACCGGCCAATCCAAAGATGACATTCGCTGGGCATGATTACAGTCTTTTTGACTTAGTTTTGTTTTACCAGTAGTTTCATTTCTAAGGGATTTAATTATATAGTTGAATTTAGTGCCTTGTATTAGATGGCTTTGGCATATCAGTTTGTTTGAACTAAAAAGGAAGATCTCAAATTTGACTGACATTAACAAAAGTGTTTAATTTACTCGTCGCTCTGAACCGTTCGTCAGGGTTGGCGCAGTGGTGAGAGCGCTCGCCTTCCACCAAGGCTGAGTTTGTTGTTTCTACTTTACTCCGAGAGTTTTCCCATCTCATCAAAAACCAATAGCTGATTTGATTTGATTTGTACTTGGACTGCTGGCCACAAGTTGAGACTAGTCATTTGATTGGTCTTTCCAGGATAATCTTCGCTTTCCAGAACAGCTAAAGTTCACATAGAATCCTTTCGCATCCACCTCGTGACCACTCTAAATGTAAGAGCCGTGGTTGTCCTAACAGATTACCTCACTGCCAGATTTGGATCGGATAGCTTTAAGAAATTATTTGCCAATAGATGGATCCACGATTATAATTTCATTTTAGAATATTAATAATAGTTATGTAAAAACAAACGTTCATTATAACTAGGGGAGGTGGGGGGCAAGCAACTAAGGCCAAGAGAACCAACCCTCCCTACCCCCTTTAAAAAATAGACATCAGGGCGGTTAAAACATGACCTCTGTGCGTTCATCAGATTTCTTTGCCATCCCCGCACGATTACGACGTGCCTGAAAGTTCTTATTTCGCGTCTTATGGAGGACGTAAACACACGACAACGAATTTTGCTGTCTCTTTTTCAACATGAAAATGGTCGTTAGAATTCGACTGCAGGAGAATTCGTCTCGATCACACAAGATAAATTTGCTTGATATTTTAACGACTTCTTCCCATTGTTTCCATAGAAAATGTGTAGGGTCAACAAATGAGAATTTATCTTTTGATCTTAGCGTTTTAAGGGTTGATATGAAATGCGAATATATGTTCTCCTGTATATGCTGGCTTAATATCAGTCCTAGTCTCTCGATCAAACGCTCACTCTGTATTGTGAAGTATGGATGAAACGCCGAGCCTTTCTCTTTAAATTATCATCGTAGGTGGATTCGAGTGATTTGCTCGCAAAAGATGCAATGAACTCGTTATCTTGGATCGCAGGTCAAGTTAACGCCACGGAATGCACAGATTTGCAAATATCAAAGGGATAAATGGCCTGTCTTAGAATCACGTTGATTATTTTCGGCAACGAAAGTCCATTTCTCAGAAACGGTAACGGTTATTTGCGCTGTCTGTGGATGGCACAGGGTGAGTGTCACTGGATTTCAACATTCGACTACTCTGACTCTTTGAATCTAAGATAAAATTTGTAAAGAGAGATTCCGGCTTGAAATTCAAACTGTCATGAATTCAAACCTATTTGAACGATAGAAACTTGGGACAATTTGCACGACGCTGGGAGTTCAATTACCCGGAAATAAAATGACCGAGGGAAAAGTTCCTGACGTATTCCGCAGACTTGATTGGCGTCTGCTTTGTAACCAACAACTTTGATGAAATGCATCAAATGAAGGGTTATTGGGGAGGATCCGAATCAGCAATGGACCAATAGTAACCGCAAAACAACCTTCTAATCTCGTCAACGTGGAAGCTCGTACACGAAAATGCTGAAAATGCCGTGAGATTATGACGCACCCTTGATCGTATTCATTCGCTAGTTCGTTCGATCTTCCATCGATCAAACGATCGATCGATCGTTCGTTCGATAGTTCGTACATGCGTACGCTCATTAATTCATTCATCTCTTGCCGGGACATTTACTCTCTTAACCACAACAGTCATAGATGACAGGAAAGCTAACAGAAACTGAATATAATTTCGCTTCAATTCGGCAAGTTAATGATTCTTGTGAAGCCCTCAGCGGTGACATACCGTTTTAGCTTATTGTGGTAATATTAAACAGGCAATAACTTTCCTTCACATTGCATGATAAAGAAAGCATAAGAATAATTAAAAAAGTCAACTAATTGCCTTAAGAAACCGGCACACTTCACTGTTTTCCTAAGACGTCTAACGTCACTGTTATATCAAAAAGACGTATGCAAATTAGATGGCAACTGCAAAGTTCGAACTTTCACCATATGTTTTCTGAAAGAGACAAGACCCGACGGATTTTGATTGGCGTTTTGAGCGACTATTTGAGGTGACTGAATTCGTAATTGCTTCCAGTTCTCAAGTGTTTAAGCAAGTAGCTCAAACCATTATTCAAACACAGACCATTTGCATTCAGTTCGGGCTATTCCACCAGGAGCAAAATGGACTTTATCTTTGACTTAAATTTGAACAATTTCAATGACGTGAAGAATAGGTCGGGGAATTCCACAAGAGCCAGTGCTAGTAATTGTTTCTATCTTCCAGACGCGAAATTTGAAACATTTCACTACCGAAAAGAAACTAATCTCCAAACAGGTGTCCTAAACGCAGCTTTGTCACCATTCGCCGTTGCAGCGAACTTCTTGATAGTTTTCGTCGTTTCGAGAAGAACTTCCCTTCAGACACCATCCAATGTCCTTCTAGGAAGCCTTGCTGTTTCGGACATCCTGGTTGGTTTGCTCGTCCAACCCTGCTACGTCGTTTACAGGCTCCTTGAAAACGCGAACGGGTTCGTACCTTGCGCAATTAGAATGCTCTACTCGAAAGGATTTTACGTCTACTACGGAGTTTCTCTCACGACTTTGTGCGGTATAAGCTGGGAGAGGTTTATAGCGCTGATGTAACCGCTCCGATACCTCGAATTTGTACGCCGTGAGCGTGTTTTGAAAGCAACTCTATTCATCTGGTTGATAAACGTTCTCCTGACAAGTCTACATTGGGTGCCGGAACATAACGTTGTCTTCAGAGGCGTTCATTTAGCAATGTGGTCCGCTTCTCTGTTTATTGCTGTTACTGTTCAGTTCAGAATATTTCCAATAATTATTCGACACCAACAACAGATAAGAAAATATCACTCGAGCTCCTCACAGCGCCAAATGCAAATCAAGCTTGCAATCAATATTGCATCCATAGTTGCAACTTATATTGCCTTCAATCTTCCTGTCCTACTTGTCACCACAATTCACCAAATTGCTTCAGTGCATATTCACAGCTACAACCTTTACAGCTGGTCGGAGACGATGGCGTTTGTGAATTCCTCTCTCAATCCTTTGATTTGTGTTTGGAGAGTCAAGGCCATTAGAAAGGCAGTCAGGGGGATATTTCCAAACCCGTGGATACCTGGAAGAAGATCTGGGGCGATGCTCAACACAATTCCGAATAATAATGGCGTCTTCCTGCTGAGCTCCAAGAAAATTACGGAGCTGTAAATCAGTCATTAACAAAAGCCAAATCGTGGGACGAGGGAAATGGGAGATTTCCCGTCATTAGTTTTCTTTTTGGGCATTGTATTTGTGGAGCTGAATAGATTTATATTGTATGAAACGTTTCATGTTGTATGGATTAATGGGATGCGTTATGGTGATTTTGAAGTTTTCGGGGTCAAATTCAAACCAAATAACAGATTACAATTTCCCATAATCAATACACCTTACTAAAAAACATCAAGTTATTTTCTCAACGGGGAAGCAAATATAAAAAAAATCTATATTTACCGTATTTCCTCTATTTAGCCATTCCCAGTATGGGGCGTGACAAATTTAATAAGGCCCCAGGCTCTACTTAGCCAAGATCATCAATTCGTGTACATGCGGAAAGAAACTAGATGCAAACTTTGCACATGTTTGGCAGAAATGAGGCGATCCCCTCGATTTTTTTTGTTCAGAGAACAAACAGTTTATTTCTCTACAAAAAGTTTCGGAGCAGATCCCTGACCTCATGAATTTGGGTTAAATTAAGAAAAAAAGGAGTGGTTCCCATTATGAAACGTCTAGTCAGTCTTTCACCACTGAGTAGCGTAGACCCAATTCCTTTTGTTTTCGTAGGAGCCATAACGGCCCTTATAACGAGAGACATATAACGTGACCAGGTAACCTTTTCAGAAAGCCAACAGTACTTCAAATAGTAAATTTTAGCTCAGAAGAAGCAACAGAAATAAACTTTCGTTGGCTTATAAAAAGCGATCACTGGAGAAGACGGCCCTATCTCCCGCTATCGCCTGAGACCAACTGCAACCCAACAGTCGTATATAAAACAAACTTCTCAAAACATGCATGCCAAAAATAGTTGACAAGTTTGCAATAAGCGCACAGAAAACAGATCACTGCGCACTGAGATTGTTTGCGATTTTACGGAAACACAACTTTTTATGAGCATTTGCGACTGAGAAGATGACGGATTTGTGACAGTCTCTTCAATCGTACAGAAACGAGGATAAAAGTGCTTTGAATTATTTGCCAACAATAATGTTTCGAAGTTTAAAAAGTACAACGGGTAACTAAGAAACCAGAACTTTTATGAAAACTATTTCCCTCTGTTGGCTCCTTTAGCTCAGTAACGTGCTTTTTGACGCAGAAGTCGCTCAAGTTTTCAACAGACATTTGCGCTGTTTGCGACTACAAGACTCTTGTTTGCTTATGAAGAAGTCTGTCATAATTCAGGCATTGTCAATGTACATCAAAAGAACTCGAGAACTATTCAGTGAAGGTAAATTTTTTAAGTCTCTTTCTTAACCTCAACGGCATTTCTACCAAATTAGTTTACCCCTTTAAACTCTAATATCAGCATGTATATTCTCATACTGGTTTCCCTACATTTTCTATGGTAATGATGAGGAGAATTTGTTAAACAATCAAGACCTTTGTTACTTGTTGATCACTTCCTTTTTTCTCACAACCTTTATGTTTGATTGAGCAGTGTTACCATAAGGAGAAATTAACCATTGGTTTAAAATTTGTCGTTTCTTTTCGTCGTTTTTGAAGAGTAAGGCAAAGAATTAAACCGAGCATCAAGAAAGAAAACGTAGGACCAAGCCGTGAACAACGTGATCATAATTTTCTCACCACTGGCTCGATTGCTTATAAATTGCCGTCTGACCGTTTCAACGCGAGAAGCTGTTTCGTGTCCATCAACAACGCCAGTATTTATATAAAGTTTTCAATCGATGAAGAATGGATACTTGCCCAAGTCTTCGCTAGTTTCGTCTCAATTCATATTGGTGGTAGAAAGGCTAGTTACCTGCGGGCTGTTCCGTATAATTTCCTCATTTTCCCTAAGGAAAATCATAACAGGAAGCAATGCTTGCACGTTAACAAAGTAGAATAGTTGAAAGATGAACATTAAAAAACAAAAAATGAATAAATAAATAATCAACCTCCATTTGTCGCCTTAGCTACTACAGTAGAAGCATGTTTTCCCCTGCTTCGTTTTCATAAGTCTACATTTATCTTACGAGGACAGAATTTGTAGTAGCCGGGCCGACAGCAAATGGCAGGATGGCGTTTGATCCAAAGCGCGATGCTTAATCGATCGTCTGGTTAATCTGCCTATTGCAGAACACTATATGACGCAAGTGGAGACGGTTACTGGTTTGCTAATTAAGATATGTTTGCAGATTTAATCCAATACTATTTTTTGTAGGACTAAGGGATTACAAAACCGTCAGTTTTCTGTCGAGTTTCTGTGACCGACTTGTCTTCTATGGTTGCCTGTCATTAGTCACAAAGCAACGGCAAACTCCCCGACACTTAAGGTGGCTCAAACTGATTCGTTATTTTTATCACCAATTCTTTGATGTATCGATACTACCACAATTTCTCGTTCGTTTCCTTGAAAATGGCATAAAAATGCTCAATTATTTCATCTTTTTTTTTCAGTATAAGGGTACCATAACAGCACTAAAGCTTTTCAGAAACACTCTTGATTTTAGCTTTATTTGCCTGTAACCTCCGTTTTTTATTATTGAATTGCAATCAGCATATCAAGATTCATCTTCCTGCAAAGTTTAGAGGCCGCGATTCTTTCGGTCAGCACCGAGGATAACGACCTCTGGCCAGTTCCAAAATATGCACAGTCGCAGTGAAGGTGCATTTTTGTAACCGTTGGCAACCACTATTGTTTGAAACTACTGAGTTTGGGAAGAAGAGCCGGAAGTCCGTGATTTACGGACTTCCTGGTTTGGAACCAGCCAGAGGTTGTTATTCTCGGAACTGACAAAAAAAGTCGAGGACCCTGGGGACGAGATTGGACGCCTGGTATGGTGTGCATGTCTCGTACGCTTCTCCAGATTGGCCAATCTTTTACTGCGCATGCTTGAAGAAACGAGCGAGGTTTTCGATTATAATTAGTGTTTCTAAACAACAAATATGACCGGAAGTAAACCAGGTATTTTCAGACTAACGGATCCGATATTTCCAGAGCCGCTCCTTTCCGGCCGCTGAACAAAGAGAACGCAGACTCTGGGCGCGAGATTCCGGATTGGTCTCCAAAACCAGGATGTCTTAAGGCAACCTCGTTTCCAGGACTTTTCTCCGCCGAGGGGAGAGTGGGCAAGATATCCCAAAAGCCAATCAAAATCGAGGATTTCCCAAACGATTGCATAAATTAGTCGGTAATGTAATATTTAAGTTACCGGTAGTCATGTGATCAGCCGATGCCAGGGTCTTTTCCCGCCCCCTCTCCCCTTGGAAGAGAAACCCTGAGAACGAGATTGGTCTTAAAGGGTGGTGCTTTTAGACAAAAAAGGATTTTTGCGCGGTTTACAACGACAAAAGCGACAAAAGCAGCTCTTACTAAAGTCTACTGTTACCCAGAAAATCTGGAGTAATCGCTCATTTTTTTTCCGAGATTGGAGCTTTTCAGCATTCTTGTTGTCTGATTATCCGCAATTCTTATTTGAAGTTTCCAATAGCGCTTACTAAGATCTGTTTCCCAACAAACTTATCAGTGAAACGGGCAAAAACACTTCGGTATAAGGAGGTACTTTCATTAAGCCTTTAAATCCTAAGACGAAAATTTATATTCTCCTTTGCTGAACCTACACATTTCCGATAGAAATAGTGGGGAGACGTTGTTAAGATATCAAGCAAAGTCATCTTATGTGATCATGACCTTAATTTCGCATGACCACTGTTTTGTAATGTGTTGAAATTGCAAGGAGAAATTTGATGTGAATGATGTATATGAAATGAATCATAAGAACTGCGGAAATGAAATCAAATGAAGACTGATCCTCGCAGTTGTGTACCCAGAACAATAAACTATGTCCCACTTGTAATCGAGAGTCCGGATAATATGAATATTAATGAAGTCGCGTGTGTATTTGCATTGTTACTTAGCAACAAAGACACTACACGTACAACCAGTCACAATCCAGCTGAATTTACACTTTGAAAACGTAATTGGCAGTGCAGCAAATGCTTTAAAGGCTCAAAAGTAACACAACTCGTCCCATAAACAGTTTCAGTATGGGCTCCGTGGATCATTTTCGGTACTAATCAATATTCATTAAAAAATGGGGATCGGAGAGAAAAGTCCGGATAATCGAAATGTCCGGATAATCGGGGTCCGGATTATTGACGTTCGACTGTATCATAATAGGGAAAACACGTAATTCCTAATTCTGAAGATAAACTAGCAAATTTGGTTAACTGTGTCGCTCATGTTGGCACTCTGAACAGGGACACCAACAAAACGCACCAATAGGCCATATTCGTATTCTCGGTATTGAACTGGATCTAGCATGAAGTGGAGGCTCTTGCGGGGGAACACATTTACATATGAAAAGATTCCTCCGCAAGAGCCTCTACTTCATGCTACATCCAGTTCAATACCAAGAATACGAATATGACCTATTAACGATTCACAACAAGATGCCTGATTATTCAGTGAGAGACACTGGTAAACTATTACAACGGCTCCGTGTTGTCGCAACAAACACCAAACCTATGAGTTATTCACGCTCTCGAGGTATCATCCAAGTTTCCTGGGATCCATTTACTACACCATCCGTGCCTTAGTAGTTTCCAAATTGCTTTTCTGATCTCATCGCTCCTCCAGAAACAAATCAAAGGATTCACAAATGAGTTCAAAAACGCTACAGTTTCACTCCAGCTGTAATAATCGTAGGAATCTATATGCCCAGTTACTATCTGGTGCACAGTAGTAACTACTAGAACAGGAAGATTAAACAAAAAATAAATCCCTACAATATAAGCGACGCTCACGGCGAGCTTAACTTGCATCCTGAAGTTATGATGACCAGACGATGAAAACTGTTGCTCTTGCTGTTTTATTTGAAGGAAATGGCGGCGAACTATGTGATGGATCCTTAACTGTGAAACTCCCGCGATGAACAACGAAGCAAACCAAAAACAGAGGTGTACACCGCGGGCGATTTTATTGATACGCGCCCATTGTAAAGAAGTCAGCGAAATGTTTAGTAACCAAATGATGATCGCCACCAGTAAAACTCGTTTTGCTGTGACCAGGCCTTGGTAACGAAGGTGAAGTCGCAGTGCAAGGTAGCGTTCAAAGCTGATTGCGCTTAACGTCATGAAAGAGACTCCATAACAGATATAGAAACCTGTCGCGTAGGCAAGCCTGATAGTGCAGTGTGCGTAACCATAGCGGATTTCACTGAAACGATATGCGACGAAGGTTGGTTGGACGAACGCACTGACAAGGAGGTCCGACAACGCAAGGCAAGCTATAAGCAAACACGAAGGAGAGCGAAGAGATGGACTGAGCAGTATGGCGAAAAACACCAAGAAATTAGCGACGATGGAGAAAGGAGCGAAGAAAGCATTAACAATACCAGTAATAAGATTACTAAGGTAGCGGAGATGCGCGTATTGAAAGAACGGATCCGGCAAATGGAAGCAGAGTCTAGTTGGATTGAGAGACGTGCTGTTATCCATTTGAGTCGATGATTTCTCCTTGAACCAGGATGGATTTCAAATTGGAAGAGCTGTTTTAAAAGCATCGTAATTTGCCTGTGTTTGTCAATTGTAAGAGGACCTGGCCACGCTTGTACAAATAATATTTTTCTCAAGGCAATTTGATTGCCAAAATAATTGACGGAAGCTACGTTAGAAGTGACATCTCAAAAGATGAAAACCAAAACTGAAATGATGAAAATTCCAACTCTTATTAAACGACTAAACGCTTCATAAGAAAGATGCGTTTTTCAGTGAGCCACACAGGAAAAATCGAAAACGAATAACTGTGTCCTCCCATCAAGAGTCGAAGTTTTAAGCTAACGTAAACTCGAAATGTTGATAAGTGTGCTAGAACAAGTGGTTTAGGAAATTTTCGAGAAAACTGCCTGTAAATGACTGTCTCCATCTGTATACATATATATGTATATGTTTTTCCTATTACCATTTCGCTTTCAATTAGTTAATTGTCTCCACACAGAAACTGTCACAATATGAGTCCTCTTTTAATAAAAGGCTATGCCTTTTTGAAAGGCAAGCAGAGTCATATGATTTTTGTTTTGTCGTATTCTTTAAACAGCTGTGTTCTTGCAAAACTCTACACCAAATTGCTTTTTTTAAGGATAACATGCAAACCTCGCTGTCAAACCCGAAAACAAGAGAAAATAATTCGTGGTGCATGTTGCATAACACTATGCAGCGCTAAAACCAAAATACCCAAAGTGAACGTTATCTCTTAAAACAACATAGTGAACCCTTCAACTTCATATGAACTTCATTATTCTCCCCACTGATTTTCTTACATTTCTCATAGTAACAGTTGGAGGAAGTTGTGTCAACATTAAGCATGTCATCTTTGATTACCATTTCATCTATACTAATACCCTTACGCTCAATCCACTTGCATAATTCTGAGGAAAACTCAGATGCTGGTCACGGGGGATCGGATCAGTTGTGGAATTATGGACATCACATGACAAGGTGTTGAGGTTAAACATTAAATTCGTGCAAAGAGAAATAGAAAGAAGAATAAATGAAATTTGTTTACCGTACGGTTTATTTAACAGAGATTACTTAGTTAAGAGCACCGCGTTGGAGACACCCAATGGTTTTTTTAAGTCGGGCTGTCACTGAGTGGGGATATACAAAAAAATAGGAGGGGATTCGAGTTGCTGTAGTGACGTCAACTTGCTGGTTTTATATCAAAGTAGGAGGGGGTATACCTCGAAATACGAGAGGAAAATCCCGGTAAATGACATCTCTGTTTAAGCCATCCAAATATTAGAAACACATCCCAAAGACGAAAATTTCTAAAGAGAATTTGAAGAATAGAGCAACCCGTTCAAAACCAATTAGCAAATCCTTATAAATGACAAGTTCAAAGATAAGCAAGACGTGTTTACTGCTACCATTTGCTAAAGCGTCGTATTTAGGAGTAGATAATAAGGATTACTTGGGCTCATAACTATTGGTAATTCTTAGCAGGAGCCCACTCCCCAGCGGGGACCTTAGTATTGGTGGCCAATGATTCAATGTTTAAAAACTAAACCGTCAGAGGTTGAAAGTATACGAAGTAAAAACGTCCTTTTCAGCAATGCTTTGGCTGCAAAGTAACGTTAATGCCCAGCAAAACTGCCCACGGTGCACACAATTCGCAAATTTTAAAGCAGTTTAATGGTTACGTAAACCAATATATATGCTCAACGAGCATTTTTGGCAGTTTAAGGGGCATAAGTAAAGATGGGTAGGGCCACTTTAAATGGCAAAAAAGGATAATTGTGCACGCAGGAGGATATCTGAAAACACGGGTATAGTTGTGCCGTTAATTACCCTGTCAGATTACCAGTTTTCTCAGATTTTCACATATGAAGCGAAAACCAATTTACAGCTAAATGTGACTTTTTTCTCATTCCTTCCTCTCTTTGCTCTAAGGATAGCGTCACCTTTTGAGAGTAAGACGTAAAACATCTGTGCAGTTTTGAGCACAACATTGGAAAAGTCATGATAAATGAAGACCAGAATTACAGTCAGCTTCGCTGACAACATTGATATAATATTGTAGTTCTGTCGCAGTTGCAAAGTTTGGCTTCTTATACCCACTGAGGTAGTTTCTCTGATGCAGCACACGCTCAGGTGTGATGATAGGTCGGAAAGCATCGCGCAGAATTCTGTACTCCTGCCATGGCGGAATTGCCGCTTCTCCATTCCTCTTTTGATGCGCTGAGGAAGAACTGGAGTTAAGCCTCACTTTAAGGTGCGGAAACCGTGAATGGAATGGTGCTAGGTAGTGAGTGTGGTTTTGTGGTGATGATACGCGGTCTGCTCCACGACAATAAAGATCTTCTCCTTCAAAAACGAGTGTTCGAATTGACGATCTCCTGGACATATCGTCCGGGGTGGGCACGGGGGGTTTTCGGCCGGATATATCACTTGCAATGCTGTGATAACTCGGTTGGCTTACCACACGGTTTGCATATGCTTTTTGCACTGTATGCTTTTTCCAATGAGGGAGTTCGTTGTCATTGTTTACATTCAATTCATCGTGATCCGGCTGACGTCTTAATATCTGTTTACTCTGAACATTCAGCTTTGGTTCTGTGGGATTTGCAATAGCTCTCTGTGAATCTTTTCCAGGTACCTTTGCCCTGGAGTAATTAACTTTTGCCTTGCTATTCGTTTCCACAGCGTTGGCACCATTCTTGTGCTTGCATGTTTCTAATGCTGTAACAGCCTTCTTAGAAACCATGTTTGCTATTTTTGTTGATCTAATTTTGCTGCCTGGTAGCATTTGAAAATGTTCTTTCACAACGGCGTTCGAAGTTGGACTTTTCGGCCTTTGTCCGTACACTCGCCGCGGCTCCTTTTCGCTTTTTCCTTTCGTTTCATTTTGTGAGAGATACACAACCTGGAAACCAGAATTCAGCCTTTCCATATCGCTTCGATAGTGATGGAAATTCTGAATATGGCCATGGCACTCAGGGACAAGATTTTGAACCAATTCCTCGCCTTTCTTGTTCTTCGCGAGATAGCCGTTCGAGTTGGTAATTGGTCCCGTACATTCCCCTGATCTTCGAGAATTGCTTCCTCTCGCAAGATTTTCCTCTCCAATTGTTGGCTCTGAACGAAATGAGATCGTGCGAAAGACGTCCTTCATTCTTTGAATCAGCGCTCTTTGCCTGTAATCCTCAAATTGTGAAACGTCGCGTCTCTTTGGTGTTACTGGACCACGGTTTACACTGAATAAGCAATCGTTTTCGGCGGAAGTTTTTTGTCGCTTGGTGGGAAGTCTACGAATTTGGAACGAGCTCGAAGCCATGTCAAAAACCAAGAAGTGCAATTTAACGGAATGCTGAGCTTGGAATCACTCGTTAGCAACGCAAATATTGTGTATTCAGCGTAAATTGGTGACAGAAGCACGCGACAATTTTATTAAGTAAACAGGGAAGAATTAAACTTTACATGGGATACTGGGCATTAAGAGATCAGAATGTCACTCGATCAATACAAGAGCACTGCCAGGTTTAGCATCACCTAAGGAAGCTCTAATAGGCCGTTTACAGGTTACGATCACATGTTACAAAAAAAAAAAACACCTTGCTGGTGAGCAAATTGCACACTGGGACATCCAAACCAAAAAAATATTAAGTTAAGTTGCTTTATTTTGGATTTCCCAGTGCCCAATTTGCTCACCAACAAGGTGTTTTTTGTACCATGTGATCGTAAACTGCAAAGGGCCTATTATGTCTTCGCCGAAGACATAACTGAAGCGGCTTCAACAGAGTTTGTAGAGGGGACAAACTCCCCTCTACAAACTCTGGGCTTCAATGGAATACCAAAAAGACTTGTCTAATTTTCATTGTTACCAAGGAATCGGTTAGAGCATTGGAAGTATTTACTGTTATCTGCCCCTACTTACTGTACGTCAAGGATGATTATTTAAGCTTGAAAGGCTTAGGACACTTTTTTCCAAACTATTTGACTGTGTACGGAAGAAATCGGCTAAAATCAGATTTAACATTGTCCGCTCTCCATGCCAGCATATGACCGGTACTGTCTCTTTGTTTGCCAGAAGCGTTTTGCGTTTGAGTAGATGGTTTGAATAAGAAGTGATTTGGAGAAATTTTTAGTATTAACAACAGCAGAACAGCCGTGAGAAAGGCAAGAGCTGAGCAAAGTGCGTGTTAAGTTATTCTATTCCGGAACACAATCAAAAGGTCGCGACATAAGCCCGGCGTATCTAATCGAACAAAATCAAACCAAAAACCAATCGAACTCAATCGAACAATCAGTGTTCGATTGCGTTCGGTAATCGAGCAGAATCGGACATCTCTTTTGCTGTGAATTTCCGAACCAATCGAACAAAATCAAACAAAATCGAAACTAATCCGATTCGAGCTCTTTACAATGCAGCGGCATAACGTAGGACACAACAGAGAGGTTTGTTATTGCTGCACCAGCCTTTTTCAATCAAATATTTTTAATGACAGTCTTGTCCTCGATTTTTTATAAAACAATATTCCTTAAAAAATGAAGCTGGGGCTAAAAACACTTCCTTCATGTTTTCAACTTAGTAATTTCACAGCCCTCCCAGCCTTCTCCACTGCACAGTCACGTGAAATAGTTTTTTTAGGCCCCAAATGAAGGCCAGTCATAACGCATCATCAAAGCATCATCTTGCACCATGTGACGAGAGAGTCATATTGCATTTGTGACCCAGCAGATTAGTTATCTTTTTAAATATACCCATCAAAGGATAGCATCGTCTTTTGTTAAAATTAATATAACAGACACTTTTGTATTAAGGATTAATATAAAATAACAGCCAACACAAATTTCTTTAAAATACCGCTGTAGCTACATGTACTGTAGCAAGGAGTCAAAAAATTCATCCATATTAAAACAAACGTTCCTTGCCTTATCTTAGCCTGCAAATTATTGTTCCCCTTTTACATTGACTCCAAAATTTTCTTGATATCCTGAGCTTCCTAAAAATTAGTAAAGAAACAAAAGAGAAGACAAAAGAAATTTCAATGTGGAGGGTGAGTTTCTGAGCAGTAATTAGCATTTTGATATATGCCATTTTGCAAAGTTTAAGAAACATGATGGAAGGCCATTCAGAGCCACCTTAAATTTTTAAAATTTGCTAGAGCTGTAACCACTTTACCTGTGGATTTGTGAACACAAATGACCTTGAAATATAAAGCTTCCTCTTTTCATCATCAAATCTCCACATATTCAAGGAGATGCCTATGGAAAAAGAAAGCCATTGCAACTCATGTTCTGTGTGTGTGTGTTGGGGGGAGGGAGATGTACATGTAGGAAATGGAAACCCGAGTGAGAGTTATGGAGCTGGGAGAGGGGAGGGTGGGGAGCAGGAGTTCTAATAAGGCAATAGGTGGGAGAGGGTGGGAAGCTGGAGTTGTAACAGGGCAAGAGGTGGGAAAGGGGAGGGTGGGAACCAGGGATTCTAAAAAGGCCAGACAGGGGAGACAAATAATTTTTCAGGAACAGAAGACAGGAGAACAAGATACAGAGGGTGGGAGAAAAGGGAATGGGGGACAATAGCTTGACGCCCCTCTGCCTCCTTCATGTTCCCTCCCCAAGTGTTACAAAGTTATGGTTTCAACAGTGTCACTAAGCAGTGATGTTAAGCCATTCTTCAAACGCTGGTAGATTAGAGTAGGGAATATAGCTGCATGTGTTGTGTTCTGGGATATGTCACATCTCTTTGTAGGGTGGCTAAGACCTGTTCCAAATGTCACACTGCTGCTGTTTCAAACTAAATTGAACTCAAAGTGGCAAGTAGCATGATGATGGCTTAGCAGTGTACATGTAGCATGGTAGACCTTCTTGAATATAATTGCTGTTTCTAACTAAATTCTACTTGCTGCAGATTGTTGTACAGAATGGTGTCACACATCGTGCTATTGCTGACTGCTACTATCAAAGTTAATTTATTCCTAGATTTAGTTCAACACAGCAATGGTGCAAAGTTTGAGACAGGTCCAGGGTTGGATGATGGGCTAACCTGCAACTGCTAAGCCTTGTAGTTGGTTGGGGAAATCAACATTTGGAAAGATTTCGCCCAGCCCCATACATGAGTATAGGAAACCGCACGACCTTGAGTACAATTTGTGATTAATAGGTACGAGTAAATTTTGAAAGTTCTCAAAATTGCACAAGCCTTTAGGCGAGTGCAATTTGAGAACTTTCCCAATCACAAGTATCTATTAATCATGAATTGTATGAGAAGGTTGTGCGATTTTTTATTCATAGTTCACTCAGCAAAATTACGAATTGTAAGAAGTTGTGCAACTTGTAAATTATTGCGTATTTTAGTAAATTAGTCCAACAAATCATTCCAGAGAATGGTAACTTCGGTTTATGTGCCTTTTCATCCAGTACGTTTCACCCATCAAAATGTTCAAATTTGCAACGTTTGGCTGTTCTCAAGCAACTGTTGCCATGGAAACTTAATAGGTACTCCTGCCAAGTACTATTTGGGATTAATTGTACTGCTCTCGACCAATCAGAATTGAGTAATTTTGTTGAGTGTACTATAAGTATGTGTATGGGGCTATTTCTATAGATATCATTCATCATTCTGTTGGATGAACAATAAAACAGCTGGATAAAATGATATCATTTATCTGTTGGATGAATGATATTAATAAAAATATTAAAAATGGTGGCAAATGTTGGAAATCTACCTCTTTTTAGCGGTGTTACAGCGGCTTAACGTCAGTTAAAATGCCATACGTTAACTTTACAATTAATTACTGTAATTTTAGCCGTGTTTGCCCCCAACCAAGATGACGTCATAAACCATACATTTTGCGACTCAAACAGTTTTTGTTCTCGTTGTGTTGGAACATGCTTAGTATTACTACAATGCATGTATAATTGCTCCATGGTGCTGTGTGCGCATCTTATCAAATTTAAGATTGTCAACAATGGACAAGTTACAAGCATAATTTGCTGCAAAACAACTTCATAATTCAGCTTTTAATAATTAAACTTACACTGTACCTTCAACCGTCCTGATAAATCTTGACGATTCATCGCCAATAAAGAAAGAGCCGTTCGTGAAAGTAAACTGCTCTGTATTCCTTGTGTTTACTATCACCTCCACTTGCAAAGGAGTATACAAAGTCTCGCCTTTCGCCTGAAAATCTTCCGACTCGTAAACTTGCCCGCTTGGGTGAATGGTGAAAAATCTTCGACAACAAGGCGAAGATAAGGTAACACTTTTCTTTGGTTGATTACCCGTCTTTAAGAACAACCCATTCTTGGTGTTGTTCGCGGGGAATCTGTCGCACGAGTTTACAGAGTTGTGATGTTGGTCGTCCTCCGTTCTTGGTCTTTTGGCAACTGAAGTGCAAGCACCAGGCCATGGCGATGACGTGCAAGGAAAAGACACCTCTGTCTCAACATCCATGGGAAGATGTTAACTGTTGCGTATCATTCTTTCAAATATAATGATGGAAGGCAAGTTGATAAAATTGTGTGACGCATAACAGGCACGCCATCTTGACTTGGTAACCGTTCTTTTTCGAAAATTGCGCTTTCTTAGGTTGGCCTCGTTCCCATGAAGAGGTGAAACATCTTCTTGGTTGTTCCCAACCCACCCCACTTAGTTAAGATTCTGATCTAAGGGCAGATAGTCGCGATTTTTTTATGTTGCTTTCCAATGTCAGGTTCAATGGATCCTCATCTCCAATTCTGAAGAATGCTGAAGGGCAGAGCATGAGAAATCGATGATCATGTTAAGGACATGAGTTTGATTTTTTCAGGCTTTCTGTTTGTTACTCTTAAAGTAGCATTCACATCATTACGGAGTGACATCTATAGATGTGAGACCAATAATTTTGTTGGTCTTCACATCTTTTGATGTTACTCTGTAATGGTGTAAAAATTTCAACAAAGAGTTCCATGAGTCAAAAATGTTACAAATAACATTGTAGAAAACACTGTATGCATTTACAGTCTTTACATAATATACAGATTACTTTATAAATATTCAAGGTATTTAAATAAGCACAAAAGACAGCTAGATTGATTTGACGTCATCATGAGACAGAAGACAAATTTACAATTTTTCAATTTTTAAACGAGAGGCATCCACAGCTACTCAGAACAAAAGATCTCATTTCAATCCTCCATTCTGTGTAAATGGCTACAGTGTACTTAAACATCGGCATGCTCATTGGCTTATTTTAGGTCTAACAATATATTTATTTGATCATTTCAGATACTTTCTTGTGTAAAAAAAAAAGTAGGTTTTGAAGCATCCATTCTCTTAGTTTGTATAACATTTGTAGCAGGTGCAAGCGCCTGTGATAGTAGATAGCTGTGGCAATCGAAGTGGTCATTTTAAGAGTTATATTTTTCAAGTATGTGTTGTCCAACATGGCGAAGTATGCGGTGACTTAATGACTCACAACTGCCAAAGCTCTTTCAGCAGCCAGTTTCTACTGAAAGGCGTGAGTTTGCTATGGATCCATAGCAACTTTGACAATGTCATGATAAATGGAATTTAAGATCAGTAAGTTAGAGGAAATACGCATGAATTAAAACTGATGTCACTGAGTTCGTTATTTTAAAGATACAATAACTATTTTAAAGAAAACGACAACACTCTTAAATTTGCAAAACATGTTTCGACAGAAACTTCTGTCATCTTCAGTTGATATCTATCAACTGAAGATGACAGAAGTTTCTGTCGAAACATGTTTTGCAAATTTAAGAGTGTTGTCGTTTTCTTTAAAATTTTGACTTGCCTGCTGACATCAAGATCCTTTGGAAACAATAACTATTGTTATAAAAGGCACAATTGTCAATCTTTAAGACGTAATTATGAGATTTAAAATGTTTTTACATTAAAAGAATATTATTTTGCAAGACAATACAATCAAGAAAGCCACTGCAATCCTGACTTGTGAATAAGATCATAACTGACCAATCACCAAATTCTCACAACTTCAGCCATAAAAAATCTCTTGAGAACGTAAGGAGAGTCTAATCATAATCATCCAGGTTTAATGAAGGAGCAAAATTATGCACCATCATCTTGACTCTTTCCTTGCTCTTTCCAATTCTCTGCACAGTATCTTCTATTAGAGATAGTCTCTCTTTTTCTTCATTGTATCTTATTTCCAAGTCATGGCATCGGTTCTGGCAATCCTCTTCCTTCACTTTGAGGGAATCAAGCTCTGTCTGTAGACGGTTAATCTTTTGTTTCAGTTCGTCTTTATCCATTTCCATTTTTTTCATTAATTTCTTTTCACCCAGAAGTTGTTCTGTCACGTCTTCCATGATGTTGAGTATACTTTCAGCCTCCTCTAAAAGAAAGTCATGAATAGCAAACATTGAAGTTTTTGCACTCTGTAAAATTCTGGAACTTAAACATGTTTCTGTTTTCAAATTCCTTTACACTCCATATTCAGCATTAATTCTCTTCTGTTATTTTACCTAAAAATTTAGTCTGAAGCTTGTGGGATGTGGCTTTAACAGAGTGACAAGAATACCTCACAAATTAATGTGACTAGGCAAGCTGAAAGCCACTCATTGTGCACTCTGGGCATGTGGTGACAGGCATTACCCCTTAAATCTACCAAACTACAGTAAGTTTGAGCCAGAGCATTAACAGCCATGGACAGCTGTTTCAGCCTTGTTAGGTCTCATCAGCATGGCACAGCTAATATACATGTACATAATAGCCTGCCTCTGCGCCAGACAAGAATATATTTACATGTACCCTTTAAACCCTTACATCAGCATGTATATTCTCCCCAATGTTCTCCAAACATTTTCTATGGTAATGATGAGGAGAATTTGTTAAACAATCAAGACCTTTGTTACTTGTTGATCACTTCCTTTTTTCTCACAACCGTTATGATTGATTGAGCAGTGTTACCATAAGGAGAAATTAAACATTGGTCACTCTTAGGGTTTAACATTCTGAAGACAAATTATTACTTGTACGTATTGCTAAAACATCTATCTAACCAAACATAACTTACTATTCAAAGCATTGCATCTCAGATCTAGTGACTGATATTCTTCTACATACTGTCTGGTTTGTTCTTCCAGCTTTTGAAGTCTTTCTCTCTCCTTTTGTTCTTTGAAGTCTGCGATAATCCCCTGCATAACCGTATTTACTGCAGTTGATCTCACCACAGTCTGACACGTTGGACACTTCTTGCACTCATTTAAGCAAGTTTTGCAAAATGTATGTCCACATGGAATAGCTGCAATGGGTGCATGTCTGGGTCCTGTCATGAGTTTTTCACAAACAGGACAGAAGTGACTAGCAATGCCTAGCTCACTGCCTTCATTAATTCTTTGTTGTTCCTTTTTATGGCTGACATTGGGTTGTAAAGTTGCTTTGAGTCTTTCTGCAACAGTATCAGCCAGGGCACTAAGCACATCAGCAGATAACTCTGGCGTGTTCAATTTCACAGAAGAGTCATTCACAAGAGGCTCGTTATTTTGGCTGCCATTGGAAGGATCACCCATAAGGGTATGAACGTTTCCATGGCTACCATCATCACCATGGAGATGGTTATCAAGTTTATCATCACCATGGAAACTCAAGTCTGATCTCACAGATGTTCTTGAGGAAGGCCTTAGCTTGTTATGAAGAGTTTGCTTACTAGACGAAAGAACGGTACTACTGAAAGAACTTGACGAAGGCGGGTTTTCATAATTCGACGGCATGTACTCCTTGTTGGTTTTGACTTGATGATCACTGCTCCGCTTCAAATTAGCAGAGTTTGGGTTCCTTTTATTTACACTGGATGCTGAGGGAGGTCTCTGTTTCTTAGCAAGCGGGTTATCAGCTTTTGATATCCAAGAAATGACATCTGAGTGATCTCGCTGTGGCTCAGGATACAACGGTTTTCTACGAGGATTGCTGTACGGATTTCTGTTCGCAGCGTTCTCCGGGGAAGAACCACCGGACATACCCGAGCCCGTTCTTAACTTCGGTATATTAGGAAGAGCAGGGTGTTCTTTGTTTACAGATTTGAATTTTGTTGCTGAAGATTTTGTTGCTTCTCTTTCCTTCATCCACTGGCTTTGCTTTTCACGAAGTGCTTTGACTTTTTCAGCTGTATCTTCTTTCGAATCGCTCGTTTTCCTCGACACCTTAGTCTGTAATTTCTTTCCTTGTAAAGACATGATGATTTGTTGTTGGCGATATTTAGGACAGTAATTAATTAATCGTGGATATTTGTGCGTACAGCAATTTTATGCTTTAAAAATGGCAAGAACGTCATGCTAGCCCACATATAAGGCACTAATACATTACAATACTACATGTATGAATACACCAACTGACAAATGCACCTACCTCCACTAACATGCACATACCTACAATTATACTCACTTCTCTTCATTTGCACTCACGTACATTCACTTATACTCACTTACGTTCATATATACTCACTTGCCTTCAATTATACTCACTTCTCTTCATTTATACTCACTTGCTTGCATTTATACTCACTTGCTTGCATTTATACTCACTTGCCTGCATTTATACTCACTTCCTTGCAGTTATTACTCACTTGCCTGCATTTATACTCACTTGCTTCCATTTATACTCACTTGCCTGCATTTATACTCACTTGCTTACATTTATACTCACTTGCCTGCATTTATACTCACTTGCCTGCATTTGTACTCACTTGCTTGCATTTATACTCACTTCCTTGCAGTTATTACTCACTTGCCTGCATTTATACTCACTTGCTTCCATTTATACTCACTTGCCTGCATTTATACTCACTTGCTTACATTTATACTCACTTGCCTGCATTTATACTCACTTGCCTGCATTTGTACTCACTTGCTTGCATTTATACTCACTTGCTTGCATTTATACTCACTTGCCTGCATTTGTACTCACTTGCCTGCATTAATACTCACTTGCCTGCATTTATACTCACTTGCTTGCATTTATACTCACTTGCCTGCATTTATACTCACTTGCCTGTATTTGTACTCACTTGCCTCCATTTATACTCACTACCTGCATTTATACTCACTTGCCTGCATTTGTACTCACTTGCTTGCATTTATACTCACTTGCCTGCATTTATACTCACTTGCCTGCATTTGTACTCACTTGCCTGCATTTATACTCACTTGCCTGCATTTATACTCACTTGCTTACATTTATACTCACTTGCCTGCATTAATACTCACTTGCTTACATTTATACTCACTTGCCTGCATTAATACTCACTTGCCTGCATTTGTACTCACTTGCCTGCATTTATACTCACTTGCCTGCATTTGTACTCACTTGCCTGCATTTGTACTCACTTGCCTGCATTTGTACTCACTTGCCTGCATTTGTACTCACTTGCCTGCATTTATACTCGCTTGCTTGCATTTACACTCACTTGCTTGCATTTATACTCACTTGCCTGCATTAATACTCACTTGCCTGCATTTATACTCACTTGCCTGAATTTGTACTCACTTGCCTGCATTTATACTCACTTGCCTGCATTTGTACTCACTTGCCTGCATTTATACTCACTTCCTTGCATTTACACTCACTTGCTTGCATTTACACTCACTTGCCTGCATTAATACTCACTTGCCTGCATTTGTACTCACTTGCCTGCATTTATACTCACTTGCCTGCATTTGTAATCACTTGACTGCATTTGTACTCACTTGCCTGCATTTATACTCACTTGCCTGCATTTATACTCACTTGCCTGCATTTATACTCACTTGCTTGCATTTGTACTCACTTGCTTGCATTAATACTCACTTGCCTGCATTTATACTCACTTGCCTGCATTTATACTCACTTGCCTATATTTGTACTCACTTGCCTGCATTTATACTCACTTGCCTGCATTTATACTCACTTGCCTGCATTGTACTCACTTGCCTGCATTTATACTCACTTGCCTGCATTTATACTCACTTGCCTGCGTTTGTACTCACTTGCCTGCATTTATACTCACTTGCCTGCATTTGTACTCACTTGCCTGCATTAATACTCACTTGCTTGCATTTATACTCACTTGCTTACATTTATACTCACTTGCCTGCATTTGTACTCACTTGCCTGCATTTATACTCACTTGCCTGCATTAATACTCACATTGCCTGCATTTATACTCACTTGCCTGCATTTGTACTCACTTGCCTACATTTGTACTCACTTGCCTGCATTAATACTCACTTGCCTGCATTAATACTCACTTGCCTGCATTAATACTCACTTGCCTGCATTTGTACTCACTTGCCTGCATTTATACTCACTTGCCTACATTTGTATTCACTTGCCTGCATTAATACTCACTTGCCTGCATTTGTACTCACTTGCCTGCATTTATACTCACTTGCCTACATTAATACTCACTTGCCTGCATTTGTACTCACTTGCCTGCATTTATATTCACTTGCCTGCAGTTATACTCACTTGCCTGCATTTGTACTCACTTGCCTGCATTAATACTCACTTTCTTGCATTTATACTCACTTGCCTGCATTTGTACTCACTTGCCTGCATTTGTACTCACTTGCCTGCATTTATACTCACTTGCCTGCATTTGTACTCACTTGCCTGCATTGATACTCACTTGCCTGCATTTATACTCACTTGCTTGCATTAATACTCACTTGCCTGCATTTATACTCACTTGCCTGCATTTGTACTCACTTGCTTGCATTTATACTCACTTGCCTGCATTTATACTCATGCATGCACTTACAATCACTTGTACTCACTTCCATTCATTCATACTCACTTTGCTTCACTTGTATTCACTTTGCCTCACTTGTACTCACTTCGCTTCACCTGTACTCACTTTACTTCACTTGCACTCACATTGCTCCACTTGTACTCACTTCGCTTCACCTGTACTCACTTTACTTCACTTGCACTCACATTGCTCCACTTGTACTCACTTCGCTTCACCTGTATACTCACTTTACTTCACTTGCACTCACATTGCTCCACTTGCACTCACTTTGCTTCACTTGTACTCACTTTGCTTCACTTGACTCACTCTGCTTCACTAGTTACTCCTTGCACTTGCACTCACTTTGCTTCACTTGTACTCACTTTCCTTCACTTGTACTCGCTTACAGTCACTCATGTGTATAATTACTTTCCTTCACTTGTACTCTCTTTCCTTCACCTGTTCGCACTTTCCTCCACCTACTTGCACTTAATTATCATCAACTGTTTCTTTTCAGGTACGAACTAACCTCACCTATACACACACTTAGCATCGCTCATACGCATTTAACTTCACATATACGCACTTGCGTTTACTCATCTGCACTTAGCTCACTTGTACGGACTTGTGTTTACTCAAAGCTGAAGTCCGATTCTAAGTAAACCCGAGTAGATTGCAGATTTCTAGACTTTATATGGATATCGGTCCGAGACTAACTTCGGAAATATAGTTAGCACACCCATTCTCAGCTAACAGGGACCATTGATGTCGCGGAGTTTCAACCTTTTTTCTGCCGCACACGTTGAGTTGCATAACAGCAAATGATATGGTTTCTGCATTATTTGGATATATGGAGAAATGTGACAAAATTCCAGGGCATTAACTAGTCGGAGTAATTTATAAGTGGGTTCACATTAGACCACTAAGTCTGACTTAGTAATCTCTTAAGTCGACTTAGTGAAAATGACAGGTGTGAACCGCTAAGTCAGGCACGAAAACCAAAGAAATCACGACAGTTTCAGTTCTCGCGAACAAAATTAACTGAAGATCGGGCTGAAGATGCATCGCCAAGAGGACGAAACGGTAGAAGCCAGTTACGCTACCGACTTTTTACCCTATGCGACGTAAGTTGCGTGGCTTGATCGCTTTTTTATTGGCCTACGTAAGTGTCATTTTCTTTTCTTTTGATGTTCCTCGCCGATTTCCCAACAGATCTGAAGCACGAATACCTCATGTTTTTAACGCCGCTTCACCGCCCCAGTTTAGTCGGTCTCCTTCTCCATTTATGCCACCATTTGGAGCTTACTATCCACCCATGATGGCTCCCATACCGGTGCCTCCAGGTCCTTCAGAGCTGCGCAGCGACCAAAGTCCGAACTCAGAAGTGTCTAAGCGCACAAGGGTTGACTGGACCAGAGATGAAACTAGCATATTGCTGGAGATTTGGCTGATCAACCTTTGTAAATTTAACAAACAGACAACAGTCGCAATTACAGCGATTTTACGGCTTCTCGGTCTCATTTTGATCTCAACTTCTTCGCTAAAATGGATCGTGACTACTTCACCACATTTATGATGCTAGTTACCTTATCTGTTATTTTTATCGTTAATGATGACAGCTTTGCACGGAAAGAATTTGTCTTTTAGATATGTCTGAACGCTAAAGCGGACTTAGGGTGACTTGACTTGACTTAGGCTAAGACAGACTTAGTGCCTAGTGTGAACCCAAGGAGTGAATTTTTATGTATTGGCAGGTACTTGAAAATAGGCTGTCGCTCGATTACAAAAAGAAATTAAAATGAATTTTATAGCATTAAAAGCATAGATGATATTACTGAAAATTGTGTTTTTGTTACGAACCTTTACAAAAGTTTCGTAATTTGTCAAATAGAACCCTTTAACTACACTCTAGCGTTTTAGAATTTTACCAAGAATTCCTGTCGCATGATTTCAGGTAAATTACGTTACCACGTGCTTAGGCCAAGTTTCTAACGTGGTAATGCGGCTAGACGAAATGATTTTTATATGTTTTCAATTCTAAGTTACTGTACTATAAACTAACAAACGTGATAAAGGTACTGTTTCATCAACCAGGAAAAAAAATTGAAATCAGCAGTGCCAATTGTAATATTTTGCTTGGTATTGTAAATTACGTTACCGTGCTTAAGCGGACAGTACTTAACATACAAAAAGAGCATGTCGGCAAGTGTTGCTTCACAGAAATTTGCCAGTAAGGTACTCATGGAATTGCAAAAGTAAGGTTCTATAACTCAAATTTTATAGCCATGAGAGTAAATTGAAAGGACGCTGTAAATTACGTTACCGTAACGTAATTTACCGGTCAGTCAAAAACTCGACCTTTGATACCATCACGCGGCGATTCCATGACCGAATAGCGTAGGGTGCAAAAGTTATAGTGAAATTACATGTGATTATGCCATCAGGGTGGCCTTTTCGTTCAATTCTTTTCTCAATACTGTGTGAGAGGCCCGCGTCAACAACAAAAAAGGTGCCTCCGATTTAGTGATTGTCTTGAATGTATATGAGGGCAAACCTGAGTTACAAATCATTTTACTCCTGGTCTTTTACCCTTGTGGTGCTAAGAATTCGGAAAACAAAAGTATAATTTATTTAATTGTTTGTTTCCGCAAGTAACGTAATTTACACATCATACAAACTTTGACGAAGGGCCTTCAAGCCGACGAAACTTTGTCAACTTTAGGATTGAAAAATAATAAGCAAAGTATTATCTGATTTCTGTTATCGATTTGGCCCTTCTGTGGCTTTTGGGATCATGAATTTAATATTAATAGTAAATAAGTTGGAAAAAATAGTTGGCTAAGATTTATTCACACTGAGTGAAACGTTAGTACACCGCCCTGACTGGTTGTAAACTGAGTGGCTGCAATTTGCACCTAAAAACAGCAGTCTGGCAAAGTCCACGTGTCCCTAAAGTGTTGTAAAGCGCTTTGAGACTTGGGATAAAGCGCTATAAATCCTCATTATTATTATTATTATTATTATTAAATGGGTAAACAATTTTTCTTCATGGCGAAAACAAGAGCAGACATTCAGAAAGCGCACAGAGAGCGAAAAAAGGCCAAAGAAGGCAGTGCATATCTTAATCACGAGGTCAAAATCGAAGATGCTGTCGACTTCAACGACTGGGCAAAAAAGAATGTCTTGAAAACAGCAGTTCGGTGAGTTACAGCGGGGTTTTCCTCAAAAGAAGGGTACTCTGACGCAGGCAAATTCCTTGATAGAAAATACAAAAATGTCAAAGCCGTTCAAAACACAATGAAAATTCACTCTGTTGCCGGCATTTCGGCGGAGCAAGTTAAAGTGAAAGAAACGTCCTGTTACTGTGACCAATGCGTGACGGGTGAAGAATTCAAAGGAAGTTCAACATGTGGTTGAAGTCACAGTAATGAAGTTACAGGTCCTCTTGACAGCCGACTTGCTATTCGTGTCAACGATTGGGTAACTGCCGACTATGAAGGTGCCTGGTACATTGGACAAGTCAACAGGATCACCGGAGAGGTCGAGATTTCCTTCATGATTAAAGGCCGAAGGGAAAGGCAGCGGCAAGGAGTTTTAAGTGGCCCGCTCAAAAAGATGTCTTGTGATTGGAAAGGAAGAGTATTCTCTGTGTTTTTGAGGCCCCCGTTCTTGTCGGCAAAACCGGCCGCGCCTTCTAAATAACAGAGACAAGGATTGAGCTGATTGAACAACGCCATGGAAGTTACAAACTTGAAACGAACTTCAGACTATCAGTTTGTATACTGAGTCTTGCTCTTAACAGACCTGTTTTGTTACAATTAACTTAGCCACAGTTACGCTGATTTGTGAATTTCTCTCCCTTGGGAGCACGCAAGAGTGCCTCTCTTACGGCACGCAAGTATGACTGTAAATTACGTTACCATATGTTTGTTGTATTGGAAAGCAGTTTGACTATTTGCAAAGACGTTGGACTGGCATTTGTTTCAAACAGTTCTAGGACAACTGGTTCGTGTTGAAAAATACCATATACCTAGTTCCAGTTTGCACTTGGCCTTCACATTTTGCTGGATTTTTAATAATTTTGTAAGTGGTTAGGGATTTTTTAATGTATATGCTGATTTTCAGACTTTTCTATCGAAAAGATTTCTATAAGCATTCAAAGGGCTAAAACAGTTATCCTGTAACGTTTTTTACTTTTAGAGTTTGAAAAATAGTGAAATAGAATGATGTCGTTGTTATCAGTACGAATTGTAAATTACGTTACCATACCTAACACACCATTTGTTGAATGCTAAAGCTGAAAGCATTAATAACAAACCACCTATCAAAAACTTTAAGCTCTGATGTTTAAATTTAAGTATTTTTGAAACAGCTGTTGCTTGAAAATAAGAAATAAGAAAGAAAAGAAAACAATATATTTTATATTGGGGTAAATGGAAACTCATTCGCGATTTTGTAATGAAAAATTTTCAGATGAATTTATATTATCAGCAGGAAATAAAGTAAAATGACTTTTTCTGTACCTTTGTCTTTCGAAACGAAAACAAAGTTTTGGATGAAAGAAACCTGTTCTTTCTTTTTTATTAATTTTTTTGCAATAAGCCAAGAAAATAATTATTTTTTTTGGCAATGGAGGAGCTAACCATTTTTTTGCTGTAACTCACAAACCAATGGGTCAATTCTTGTCCAAATTTAGAAAATAAAAGGCTGATTATTATTCTATCAGAAAAATTTACTGACGGGACGATCGGCAAAACTTTTTTTTTCGACTTTTTAAACTGGTGATAGTCCCTGTTAGCTGAGAATGGGTGAGCAGTGCAAGGAAGGGGATAAAGGAAGAGTTTTACATGCTGAGATCGTGCATTAGGTTTAGAAAGTTTGTGCGTACTCAGTACGGAAAACTCGTCCTAGTTTCTCTAGTCTAAATTTCCTATTATTTAGCACGGGAGAACGTCCTGAAAAATGTCCCCCCTAGGGGAGATCCTGTGGTCACCTCCTATCTACAACATTAAAATGACTTCCTTTTCGATTTGATGAGATAAAACGGCCGCGTATTGGTATCTGTAACGGAACCTTTTTGACTTTTTAATCATAAAATCTGAGAATAAATTGAGGTTTTATTCTTTTGTTTGCACGCTACTTTTATAGCAAAATGACTTAACGTTGTCAGAATGACTCATGAAACGAAAGGGAAATTTAAAATCGGTTTCTTTGAGGTGAACAACCTCAATACAAACCCTGTTGGTAAGAACCCTGTTGGTAAGTCTACGAGAAACTTTAATAGATGGGAAATGAACTGTCCATCCTTGCCGCAATGAGACCGCATATCTTCGACCACAGTAATACTTGTAAGTTGTAATATTTCACATTAATAGAAACTCACTAGCACATTATCATGATTTCCAGATAATAAAATTTGTGAGAACAATCGTGACACCCCACTTTGTTTGTATGACTGAAGGAAAGTGAGTGAAAGTGAGTGAGTTTTATGCAACTGAAGGAAAGTGAGTACAAGTGAAGCAGAGTAAGTACAAGTAAAGGAAAGTGCGTATGAATGACGGCAAGTGAGCATAAGTAAAGGAAAGTGCGTGTGAATGACGGATAGTGAGCACAAGTGAATGAAATTGCGTATGAGTGACGATAAGTGAGCACAAGTGAATGAAAGTGCGTGTGAGTGACTGTAAGTGAGCACAAGTGAAGGACTCGAGTGCGTATGAGTGACTGTAAGTGAGTACAAGTGAAGGGAAGCGTGTAAGAGCGACAGTATGTGAGTACAAGTGAAGCAAAGTGAGTTCAAGTGAAGGAGAGTGAGTTTCAGTGACACTAATCGAGGTCAAAGAACACTACAGACCCCTCGAAAAACCAATGGTAGAAGAAACCGCTAGGAAAGTACGAAACATTATAACAGAACTCTACCAAAAGAAACACATTGTTGCAATGACATTAAAATGGTTGTCTCAAACACCGAACCCTCCACGCATTCCAGTTTTCTACACTCTTACAAAAACACACAAGGTCAAATTGTCAAGCCGACCAATAATCTCTGGATGCGATTCCCCTACTGAGAGAATTTCAGCTTTTGTTGACAGTCTCCTTCAACCAATAATGAAAGAGCAGCAGTCATATATTAAAGATACAACTCAATTTATCAACTTTATTGAAGGAGCGAGAATTCCACAAAATGCAGTCCTTGTCTCAATGGACGTTACGAGTCTATATACAAACATACCGCAAGAAGAAGGTATCACGACCATATGCCATGCATATGACACATTCTACACGGGAACGCCCCTATACCAACACACTGTCTTAGAGAAATGCTGAGACTTAAATTACAAGAGAACTCTTTCTAATTCAATGGAAAAGACTTCCTAAAGACTCATGCTACAGCTATGGGCACTAAAACCGCAGTCTCTTTCGCTAATATTTTCATGGCTAAGATTGAGATAGCAATTATCGATCAGCACAATATAAAGCCGTTGGTATGGAAAAGGTATATCGATGACGTGTTTTCCCTATGGGACACTAATAGAGAGGAAATTGACAATTTCATTGAGCATGCAAATAACTACCATCCTACAATAAAATTCACTGCTGATATTTCTGACAAAGAAATCATCGTCCTTGATACATGCATCTACAAAGGAGCACGATTTGACAAGGAATCTATCCTTGACACGCGTACTTATTTCAAGCCTACTGAGACATTCCAGTACACACATTTCAAATCCTGTCACCCACCGGCCGTCAAAAAAGGCTTCGTGAAAGGTGAAGACCTGAGACTACTAAGAACTAACTCTTCACAGGAGACTTTCGTAGAAAACATAAGAATATTCAAACTACGCCTTCGAGCGAGAGGTTACCTAAACAATCTTATAGATAAAACACTCTCGGAAGTCAAATTCTCTGACAGAAAGAAAGCTCTCCAAGAAAACACAAAAGTGCGCAAAGAAATATTGCCCTTTGTAACGCAATACAACCCATCTGTGCCTAACCTAAAACACATTCTAATGGAGAAATGGCATCTTATAGAATTACAACCTAAACTCAAAGAAATGTTCAAAGAACCTCCGATCATTTCTTATAAAAGAGGCAGTTCATTAAGAGATATACTGGTTAAAGCCAAACTGTAGTTAATCTCTTTAACGCTACATGTAGAGGAGCAATTACATTCATGCGACACGTTTGCGGGATCTGTGAATGGCCTGTCACTATTTAATTACCAGCGTGTATGAGTGACAGTATGTGAGTACAAGTGAAGCAAAGTGAGTTCAAGTGAAGGAGAGTGAGTTTCAGTGCGAGAAAGTGAGTGCGAGAGAAGGAAAATGAGTATGAGTGACGATAAGTGAGTAAAGGTAAATGAAATTGCGTATGAGTGACTGTAAGTGAGTAAAAGTGAATGAAATTGCGTATCTGTCAGTGAAGGTAAGTGAGTACAAGTAAATGCCCGGAAAGCCGGTACATGAGTAGGAGTGACGGTAAAAGAGTAAAAATGCAGGCAAGTGAGTACAAATGCAGGCAAGTGAGTATAAATGCAGGCAAGTGAGTATTAATGTAGGCAAGTGAGTATAAATGCAGGCAAGTGAGTATTTAAATGTAGGCAAGTGAGTATAAATGCAGGCAAGTGAGTATAAATGCAAGCAAGTGACTATAAATGCAAGCAAGTGAGTATAAATGCAGGCAAGTGAGTATAAATGCAGGCAAGTGAGTACAAATGCAGGCAAGTGAGTATTAATGCAGGCAAGTGAGTACAAATGCAGGCAAGTGCGTATTAATGCAGGCAAGTGAGTATAAATGCAGGCAAGTGAGTATTAATGCAGGCAAGTGAGTATTAATGCAAGCAAGTGAGTATAAATGCAGGCAAGTGAGTATTAATGCAGGCAAGTGAGTACAAATGCAGGCAAGTGAGTATTAATGCAGGCAAGTGAGTACAAATGCAGGCAAGTGCGTATTAATGCAGGCAAGTGAGTATAAATGCAGGCAAGTGAGTATTAATGCAGGCAAGTGAGTATTAATGCAAGCAAGTGAGTATAAATGCAGGCAAGTGAGTATAAATGCAGGCAAGTGAGTATAAATGCAGGCAAGTGAGTATAAATGCAGGCAAGTGAGTACAAATGCAGGCAAGTGAGTATTAATGTAGGCAAGTGAGTATAAATGCAGGCAAGTGAGTATAAATGCAAGCAAGTGAGTATAAATGCAGGCAAGTGAGTACAAATGGAAGCAAGTGAGTACAAATGCAGGCAAGTGAGTATAAATGCAGGCAAGTGAGTATTAATGCAGGCAAGTGAGTACAAATGCAGGCAAGTGAGTATTAATGCAGGCAAGTGAGTATCAATGCAGGCAAGTGAGTACAAATGCAGGCAAGTGAGTGTAAATGCAGGCAAGTGAGTATTAATGCAGGCAAGTGAGTACAAATGCAGGCAAGTGAGTATAAATGCAGCAAAGTGAGTACAAATGCAGGCAAGTGAGTATTAATGCAGGCAAGTGAGTACAAATGCAGGCAAGTGACTATAAATGCAGGCAAGTGAGTATTAATGCAGGCAAGTGAATACAAATGCAGGCAAGTGAGTATAAATGCAGGCAAGTGAGTATACATGCAGGCAAGTGAGTATTAATGTAGGCAAGTGACTATAAATGCAGGCAAGTGAGTATAAATGCAGGCAAGTGAGTACAAATGCAGGCAAGTGAGTACAAATGCAGGCAAGTGAGTATTAATGTAGGCAAGTGAGTATAAATGCAGGCAAGTGAGTACAAATGCAGGCAAGTGAGTATAAATGCAGGCAAGTGAGTATTAATGCAGGCAAGTGAGTATAAATGCAGGCAAGTGAGTACAAATGCAGGCAAGTGAGTACAAATGCAGGCAAGTGAGTACAAATGCAGGCAAGTGAGTACAAATGCAGGCAAGTGAGTATAAATGCAGGCAAGTGAGTATAAATGCAGGCAAGTGAGTACAAATACAGGCTAGTGAGTATAAATGTAGGCAAGTGAGTATAAATGCAAGCAAGTGAGTACAAATGCAGGCAAGTGAGTATAAATGTAGGCAAGTGAGTATAAATGCAAGCAAGTGAGTATAAATGCAAGCAAGTGAGTATAAATGAAGAGAAGTGAGTATAATTGAAGGCAAGTGAGTATATATGAACGTAAGTGAGTATAAGTGAATGTACGTGAGTGCAAATGAAGAGAAGTGAGTATAATTGTAGGTATGTGCATGTTAGTGGAGGTAGGTGCATTTGTCAGTTGGTGTATTCATACATGTAGTATTGTAATGTATTAGTGCCTTATATGTGAGCTAGCATGACGTTCTTGCCTTAAAAATTCACAACTGCAGATTGGCCGCCATTTTTTGTTTGCGGTAGTTTGGAGAGGTTACCAAGCACAATATACATCAAGCCGCAAACCTTATGCTCTCGGGAGGGGTAGTTCGGGATAAAACAAATACATAAAATTTATATTTCATACTGCTTACAGTCGGAAAACTGGAAACTTCTAATCAATTTTAGTACAAGAATCTTATCTAATTTATCTCTTAAACCTAATTCTTAAACCAAATTACCTAAATCTCATACAGTATGACAAAATTCCCCCTCTATCCGTCCCTCCCACAGTAACCTGTAAGAGACATCCCATTTGGCCTGCTCTCCAATATCCTCTTGACCGGTTGGTCGTGGATACTTCTAAAATCGGTAGCGATTGACACCGAAAGAAACACCAAAAGCTTTGATTACGAATGCGATTTTAATAACTCGAGTTTGTTTGTCGCTTTAAAAGACTCCAAGATGTCTATGTCTGCAGTTTTTGTCCTTGATATCAAAGGAAAGGTGAGCTACGTGTAGTTCTTTGTACAATTTGCAATGGTTTGTATTCAAGCTACTCTTTCTTGAAAAGAGCCTTTATAATTCACCGAATTGGCGTAAGCTGAGTCCTTTCTCGCGTTTGCAATTAAATAATACTCTTGTGATAACATTCTAGGTGATAATTTCACGAAATTATCGCGGAGATATTGAAATGTCTTCGATAGAGAAGTTCATGCCCCTTGTACTAGAGAAGGAAGAAGAGGGCACTCAAACGCCTATTTGCGTACATCAAGATGTCACCTTTGTCTACATCAAATACAACAACCTTTACCGTATCCTTTCATCTGATCGAATAACCGAGTATAGTGAAAGTAAGTAGAATGCCCTACAGGTCACTTCTGACCATTAGTCTAGTGAAATCAAATCATGACCATCACTTTATCACCAATGATCAAGTCATTAAACAGGCAGCCTAGGCGTCCTGTGTGAGACCTGGGGTTATTTATGTATTGAAAGCTGCAAATGCCCCGGAATTAGGCAGTTCAGTGTACAGGTCAACTGAAGAAACCATAATATAAAGATAACTGCTTTTTTATTTTGATCAGATCTTTTGAAAATACCACCAATATCTGTAGCTTTCAGTTTGTAAATAACTCCAGGTCTCACATGGTACCCTGGGCGGCATGTGGTTATTAAATTATTGGAAAGAAAGTCATTACTTCTCCCTTCATATTTTATAAACAGTGGAACTGACCAGTGCAAACTATTATGGTTTTAATTTTGAACTGAGAGTGTTTGTATACAATCACGCACAGTCACCAACAAATGACAATGATAGCACGCCATTTATGTGCAATGCTTAAGTCTCCTGTGGGTCATCAAGTTAAAGCAGTATCTGACGTATATCATGCTTGATATTCATTATATATCCTATTGTTCAGTGGCTGGCAAATTTGAATATCAAAAGAAATTTGACGTCAATGTTTGTAAACAAGAAACATCGCTATTCTTTGAAACATTTCTTTTGGTATTAGAAACCCAGTAAACTGTGCTTTGTCATCAGTGTGTTGAATATAAACAAATCAAAATACAAGCTCACAGAGAGCTCGGCTTTTTGACAAATCAAAATGTAAGCTCTCAATCTTGCAGAGTATCCCCTGATTTAAGCAAAGTCGACGTATAGCTTCACCGCTAAATATCAGGTGATACTCTGGTATATTTAAGCGGATAATTGTCAAATACATGCGTGTATGCTTGAGTTTTTAAAACAACATGATTAACCCATCCTGATCTCTCTGCGACTTTTATCAGTAATGGAACAACTTATACCCTGTTCACACCAAAGAGTTACACATGTTTTTATAGTCTTTCCCGTAAAACCGTGAACACCTGAAATATCTATGGAATGTTATTGTATTTCAAGTAAAAAGCCAATCATGCATGAGAAAACTAAACTGCAAACAGTAATGGTAATTAGGTTGTGGTTTCATGTTGCTTCTGATTGGTCGCGGAACAATAAACATTCCACAAATTTTTTCTGGTGTTCAAGGTTTTACGGGAAAGAGTGTAAGAGTGGTTTAGGTAAACAAGGGTCAACAATTGACTGTTCCCACTGCATGCGCTCTCAAAGTGTTTAAAACCTGTTTTTAAAAGAGTTAAGCGAGTTAAGCAACGCTTTGAATGTGAACTACTTGGTGGCATGACATTGGAAAACTGCTTTGTTCAAAATGGTGGGAGACGGAGTGGGTACAGGACTTGTATCCATGCCCCTAACAAAGGAGTATGAGCCAGTTATTGCCCCTGGAGTAATACTGCTACTTGTTTTTATAAGACATTATCAGATTAACTCCTTGACGATTGTTTGTAGTTGTTTCAATGACTAAAAAGAATGCAAATGTAGCATTGCTGTTTGTTTTCCTTCACAAGATGGTTCAGGTAAGTTTTGTGAATTGCTAATAATTAATTTTGTTCCATTTGTAATATCACATTCATTCACAACGGTTGTAGCAGTTGAGTATGCTACAAAAGCAGTAGTGAAACGAAAGCCTAAAAATAATTTGATACCTTTACAGCACTGTACTAACTGAGCTTATGAGCAAAGTGGAAGCTGGTGATTAATTTGAATCATTGGTTATGCAGTGTATTTGTTGGCTGGATAACTATGTTATTGGAATCTAGATAGAATTTTTTTTCGGGGGGTGGGGGGGGGGTTATCACAGGTGTTTTAGAATTAATTAACCCTTTAAGCCGGGAGATCAAAATTTAAATTCTTGTTTGTTGCCCCTACACATCTCCTATAGAAGTGGTGGAGAGAAGTGGTTAAAATATCACAAATTTATCTTGTTTGATACTGACCACTCTGTTTTGTAAGGCATTGAAATTACAAAGAGAATTTTACTGCTGATCACTGTTTCAAAGCATGATTACCCCTATTTCTTGGGTCTTAAAGAGCCCTCACAGACATCCCCTTTCACACTTGGTCATTAACCTTGCAAAAGTAACTTGTTTTTGGGAAGCAACATTCTACAGCTGTACCGTGTAAGGTAATCTTGAGATATGCAGGACATAATATGTATAGCAACAATAGGAGGCACCTTCCTTAACCCTTAAACCCCTTAGAGTGACCAATGTTTAATTTCTCTTTAAAGTAACACTGCTCAATCAAACACAAAGGTTATGAGAAAAGAAGGAAGTGATCAATGATGATCAAAGGTCTTGATTGTTTAACAAGTTCTCCTCATCATTACTATGACTTGTAGCACGATACACATGTACATCAGTGGTTGCTGAAATATATTTTGCAATATCTTTGCAAGCTAACGACGGATTTCGTTCAAACCTTCTACATTACATGTACTTCAGCAAGGATTGAAGTTAAGTCATATGTTAAAGAATTATCATTTGGAAGAACCAAGGAATAAAAAAATCTTGAAGACGCAAGAAAATAGTTACGAAATCAGCATGTAACGCATAACAGCTAATTTGCATGAAATAATTAAAAACGTAAAATTACACCCTCAAAGCAATCCCTTTTAGAAAATTCAACCGAGCAGAAATATTAAATACGAAAAAATGACACTATACACAAAATTACAGTCCTCTACATTTATTTTCCAAATAGCGAGAATTATAATTCTAAGTACGGTTGCAATAAAGTGCTTGTGTAACGCTGAAGGTCCAACAGCGCTCCATGCTTTACAACTATGAGGCTGGCGACTTCCAAACGCATCTACAAAAGAAGAGAATTTGTCTGAGTAAAGTTCATAACATTGTTTACAATCGAGTAAGAAAGGTTTTCAAAGATTGCTGACGGCGATGAAGAAATAAAGAATTTTCATGATCGGAAACTTATCTGTTGAGTACTTTCGATGAGTAAAATTAAACATTACTTACCCATAAGAGAACCTGTATCTCAGCCTCCAGTGAACAACGGTTGCTGATACAAAGTTGCAACACAGTTCAGTTACTGGTCTTCATATCCTGCTAAGTGTTATAGTCTTCAGTTGGTTTAAAACGAAGAAATTCTACAAACAGTGAATCGGAAACAAATTTCCAGTTGAACGCCATCTAAGCGTAACGATCAAATTACCACCACGCTTGAAGCAGAAAACTTCCCGAATGAAAGGACAATTCAAGCCATTTTCCAGCTGAAATCTACAAGAAACATCGAAGAAGACCTGTGTAACCTCTCCTTAGTATCTGGGGGTGTTTTTATAACAAAGCAGGGGCAAAAAGTAGGAGACCATGAGGTAATCTTGATTGCGTTACAATAGTGCACGAGGTTGGCCAAGCGTTAAACCGAGATGAATACTGAGAGGAATAACCTTTCAAATGCTTAAAAGATGAAGAAAAAAATTGCCTCTTTGTAGTATACATGAGTTAGAAGTAGTTGGGTCAGTTAATTTTGTTGTATTTTAGCAATAATAGTCATGCTAAGCAAGCCAAATAGTCAGATGCCACACCCAAAAAGGATCCTAGGTAATTTCTAAACTAAGGTGTAGACAAGAATTATACTATGAAATTTTTCCAAATATGTTTGTTTGATGTTAATTACTTAATATCTGGAAAGTAAAGATGTTTTGGGGATATTTTACACATTTTCATGAAAGTGCCCCATGTTACACTGATGTACATGTGTATCGTGCTACAAGTCTATAGAAAATGTACAAAGAACAGTGGGTCAGAAAATGGGTCAGAAAACAGTTGACTAACTAACACAGCCTTTCAAAACAGACCTGTTCATGAGACTGTTTTATTTTGCAGGTGTTTACAGACTACTTTAAAGAGCTTGAGGAAGAAAGCATCAGAGATAATTTTGTTGTCATTTATGAGTTGCTAGATGAGTTGGTAGATTTTGGCTACCCTCAGTTCACTGAAACAAAGATCCTACAAGAGTAAGTGGCATTCACATGACTGGTTTAATAGCATTGTCTCTCTCTCGCTCTCTATGTGGACTGGTCGATGGATCACAATTTTTGTATGCACTTACAGGGTTGTTGCTAAGGTTTTGAAGTAGCTAGAGATTCCTCATCCTTTGTGGTGTCTGTTAAGAGTATCCAGAGTTCTCATTCATAAAATCCTGGGAAGGTTACTGGTTAGTTAGTTAAAACAGTTAGTCAGTCAATCAGTCAGTCAGTCAGCCAGTCAAACTGGTCCTTCTCATATTTTTCATAGTACTAGTTCAGAGAATTTGGTTAAACTGTATCAACTGAAGACATAGTGTGATTCCAGAAAATAATAATTTTTTAGCCCTCCCCACCCCCCATAGAAGGTTCTTGGTTTGCACCACTACCTCTCCAGAAGTTCCAATTTAGCTCCATACCATCTTTAAAAACCTTTGCTTTTGCCACCCCCCTCCCCCTTGGAATGTCCATTCTTCTGGGAGTGGGAGAGGGTGTATGAATATTTTCTAGAACTGCACATGTTTGATGATCATTTCCTTTTTCTCATAACCTGTGTGTTAGCTGAAATGGTGACACTGTAAGGAGAAATTGTCCCTGGATACTGTTAGGGCTTACAGGGTACTCCATTTTCTTATTTGTTTTCCAGGTACATCACGCAGGAGGGACACAAGTTAGATGTCGGGGCGCCCAAACCCCCTGTTGCTTTGACTAATGCTGTTTCTTGGAGAGGAGAGGGGGTCAAATATCGTAAAAATGAAGTCTTTCTGGATGTGATTGAATCAGTTAATTTGCTGGTAAGTTATGTGCTGGACACATCTCTGTTTTAGCTTGTAAGCTTATGAAGATGGTAGCATACTGTAAGGGAAAGATGTGGTAACCATGGAAAATATTATTGTTACAGTATCTTGTTATATTTTTTTTCTAGGTCAGTGCCAATGCCAATGTCCTACAGAGTGAAATTGTCGGCACTGTCAAGATGAGATGTTACTTGACTGGCATGCCTGAACTTCGGCTGGGTTTAAATGACAAAATTTTGTTTGAAAGTACAGGAAGTAAGTGACTGTCTCAGAATTTGTTTACTTTTGGCACGTCATATTTTATAAAAGTGTCATTTTGTTTTAAGAGTACAGGTTACTTTCAACAAATTTTCTGAACTGAAACCTTTAGAACTGTAGGAAGAACAATGTCTCCTTCAGTACCAGACGCAGCAGGATCTGTTTTTAGTGTCATGTGAAAAAAATGCGGGAAATTATTATTTACTCTTAATACCTCCTACTATCCGAGTTTAAGGTCTGTGCTGTAAGCTACGGACCTAGTTTTTTTCCTGTTCACTTTTTATGGCCCATGCAGGAAGCATGAAAACTTTAAAATTTAGTGGGCTGTACATGAGATTACATCCCACAAAATTGACCAGTCACAGCTCGTGTACCAACTGAGAGACATAATCTGTGTAATTATTATTTTTTTACAGGAAGCAAGAGTAAGGCAGTGGAGTTGGAAGATGTGAAATTTCACCAGTGTGTTCGTTTGTCCAGATTCGAGAATGATCGTACCATTTCTTTTATTCCTCCGGATGGTGAATTTGAGCTGATGTCCTACAGACTCAACACTCATGTAAGAGATGAATCTACAGTTGGAACTTAAATCATGTTTAAAAAACCAACCTCATTCAGTGCTGTCAATAAGACTTGGCACTAGCCGAAGCTCTTGCTTATGCCCTATGCTAATATTCTGTTGTGCATGGTTACAAACAAGGCTGCTATCTCCACCAAAGCATGCATTACTTGCTAAAGTGTTTAAACCCTAATATCAGCAGGTATATTCTCCAAACTATTCTACATACATTTTCTATGGTTATGATGAGGAGAATTTGTTAAACAATCAAGACTGTTCCTATGTGTTGATCACTTACTTTTTTCTCACAACCTTTGTTTGATTGAGCAGTGTAACTTTAAGGAGAAATTAAACATTGGTCACTATTTGGGTTTTAAAGGCTTAAAGGATTCATTGTTTATCAAAAGTTATCTTATCACACTTCCTGTTTTGCACATCAAAAGAAAACAAAACATCCTTGTGAATGGCAATATCATAACATACACCAAATGTGTAATATAGTATTACCGGTAACTTCAAAAAACCTCATCTTTGTGTCCAGCAAAATAAATTTCCTTGGCTCACACATTTTGTGTACCAAAAATTTTACCCTTTGACCAGGTGAAACCTTTAATCTGGATTGAGTCTGTGATTGAGCGACATTCTCACAGTCGGGTGGAATACATGATTAAGGTATGTTTATCTCCTTGGTACCACATTTTTAAGGAAATCCTCTCGTATCACATTCAAAAGGCAAATGCATAGGCTGTCTTCATTGATGCATTATTTAGCAGGTGGTAAACCATTCCAGACAGGTTTTTGTGACAGATCATGCAACTCTTAATCTAGTAACCTTTGTAGTCAAACTTGGCTCATTTTGAATCTACTTAACAATAATATTCAACCATGCCATTGTGTCTTTGCATTTAGAGTGTATTCCACTGTCTACAGAAACCCAGAACACATAGCATGAAGATGGTTGAAATTCTCCTACCATAGTTTACAGGGCTGGAAATTAACTTTTTCATCCATTCACCAGCTGGCCACATGTTCCAAAAAATTAGTCATCAGCACTAAATTTCTGGTTGTATCGACGACCAGTGAGTTGTAATTTTGAACCCTGGTTTATCAGTTCTAGTTTACTGTGTTATAGCAGTGTTTTCAATAAGGGCTGACGGCCGGCGAAACTCGCCGTCTACGTCACATGATTTCGCCGCCTACTTTGATTAACAACTTACCTCAAATGTTATGAATAGCATGGAACAAATTTGTACCTTCTCCACCCACTCCTAGCCTTTTGCCACCTACCGGTACTCTGATTCTTATTGAAAACCCTGTATAGTCTTTCAAAAGTTGAACAGTTTCATGGTCCCAAGGTCTTGTTATTTCAAATCCTGGAAGTTTCAAATAATTTGACTGCACTTTGCCAACTTATTGCAGGGGGATTGGGGGTGGGAGAGGGGACAAGGTGTCCGCACCACCCTTTTTCCTGTAGTTTTAAACATTCTCTGTAACCAACCTTCTTTCAAGTGGTATTGTGCATTAGGCAGCTTCATTTTAGTTTTAGTTTCTACAGCCACCTCTTTCTTGGTTTTCTGAATCCACCCCTGGAGTTTGTCATCTTCCTGAGCTCCTTGGCCCAACCACACCCTGCTAACAGAGCTTATCAGCTGTAGCGGAATGATTTGGTTTTGTTCTCCTAAGGCAAAGAGCCAGTTCAAGAGACGTTCAACAGCAAACAATGTTGAAATTCACATTCCAGTGCCACCAGATGCTGACTCTCCTAAATTTAAGGTATGAATTTCTTAATAGGCCATTTGCGAATCACCTCAGGCCTCTTTTTCAAAGCGATTCTAGGTGCTCATCCTTTCATATGCAAATCAATTTTCATTCACATGAAAATGAGTTTAATTTGCATGTGAATGAAAATTTATTTTACATATGAAAAGATGAGTACCTAGACTTGCTTTGAAAAAGAGGCCTGAAGTAATTCGGAAATGGCCTATTCTCATAACCTTTCTCGACACATTCTTTGTGGTGCTAATCAGTGGCTAACCCCTCAACTACTAGGTTTCCCCTTCCTCTTGGCAAACAGGGCAAGCTAATTGTAAGCTTAGCTAAACTGAAATTTTCATCTTAGGGTGTAAAGGATGAATTGTCTTTTTTTCTTTTTGTTACGTGTCTGCTACTCTGCAGACCGTTTTTTTCTACAGTTGTCAAATTAACGCTCTGGAAGGTTACTTACTGTTATCGCTGTTTCGCCATGACATTGATCGAGCCGAAATCAGACTGGTTCTGTACTTCAAACATCGTAGACTTTATTTGTTTTCACGAAGACGAGTTTGACTAGGAGAAATGATAAGCAAATAGAAAATAAATACAACAGTGATAAGTGAAGGAAACTCGACAAAATCCAGAAAAACCATAGCATTCGCGACTTACAGAAATTCCACCAGAATGAACAGCTAGGAAACGAACAGATCCTGGATACACGACGCAATAGCAATTTGCTCTGACGGGTTTGTAGCTATTTCTAAAATAATCAAACCGTAGCTAACAATTGCGTATAAATACGCGCGAAAAGCGAAAATGTAAATTACTTGACCCGTAGGGACATCATGATCGCACTAGGAATAAAAACAATAGAAAGCAACGCAAGAATGTTACACCGGCCCCTAAATGCGACAGCACAAAGCATTTATAACAAAATAATGAGATCACGTTCGCAGCGTGCTTGTTTAATTACGATAAAAGAAAGCTTTATAGAGCGCGTTGTTCGCTACTAGCTTTGTTCAGACTTGTTGTGTTCAAAAGAGGGATTCCCTCTGAGTTCTGTAAACAAGTGCTTGACCTAAACAGGCTTGCAGTTGAAGCAGTTCCACGCGACATTCACCTCCTAGGACTCGAATCGGTAAAGGAACATCTAAGCGGATTCGAGTAATATAATTTTGTCAATGGGTCGCTGCAGGGTTGATGTCTTGGTTTTCACCGTTACTCTTCGAACGAAGCCGTCTGTGTTATTTCGTTGAACATCCACGATACGGGCAAGCGGCCAGCGGCTTCGCGGACAATTCACATCAGCCACTAAGACGATGTCGCCAATGACGAAATTCCTCTTGGGTCAATTCCATTTTTGTCTTTCTTGAAGGGATGGGAGGTACTCCTTGATCCACCTTCGCCAGAATATGTCCGCCAGGTACTGGATCTGTCGCCACCGCTTGCGAGAGTATATTTCATCCTTCTGGAAAAACCCAGGTGGTAGTGATGGACCTGAACGGAGTAAAAGCAAATGATTTGGCGTAAGGGCCTCTAAATCTTTCGGATCATCTGACACTTTAGTGACAGGTCTGCTGTTTTCTGCTTTCCTAGCGGGGCTTGCCTTCTTTTGCAGTCGAAACAGTCGATGACAACCTTCCTTACAGCCGTCCTTGCTTTGAGAATCCAAAACTTTCCTCGAACCATGGATAACACATGCTCTAGACCTGAATGACCAGACATCAAGTGGTAGTAGCGCACAATCAAATCCACGACATGGTGCTTATTTGGCAGGATAATTTGGTGCTTCGCGGGGTATGGAATTGATGCTTGTCTCAAACGCCCACCGACGTACAGCAGACCGCCAACTTTCATTGGATCAAGCTTGTAGATCGCACTCGTTTTCTTAATTAGCGGTTTCCTCTCCTTAACACTTTTCAAGACGCTGCTTCCGTTTACTACATCTTGCTCTTTGAGCCGTGATAACTCTTCTTCGAAACTTTGTCGTTGGACGAATTTGAGAATTTCCCTTTCAGCTCTGTCGATCTCGTCTACACTAAAAGGGTCGTACGTCCTGTCTTCAGGGAAGTCTTGTACTAGTGCCAGTCCTTCTCTACGTCTTTTGGATGACTGCTTCAGCTTCTCCCGATAGCGCAAAATCCAAGCAACGAGTTTCTTAAGACGATACCATGATGAAAAGTACTCAAGGAGTTGGTTGACACAATTAGTACCAGCGTTGGTAAGAGAGAATAGGGCTTGACTCTCCCTCTTGATTTCAGGGTCGTTGTCCTGCATTTGGGCGGTGGGCTGAACGGGCCATCTTGATTCTGGCTCCCACAGAAAATCTGGACCATTTATCCAACGATTCTTGGAGATGACGGAATCCACCGTGAGACCTCTCGAAGCGTCGTCTGCAGGATTCCCTTCTGAATTCACATACCTCCACTGAGACGGCGAAGATGCATCATGTATGATGGCTATCCTATTAGCAACAAAAGTGTGAAACCTCTTGTCGTTATTTTGTATGTAGCTGATTACACAAGTACTGTCTGTCCAAAATACAGATTCATCTACGGGGAGATCGATTTCTTTTCGAAGTATCTTGTCCAGCCTCGATGCCACGACGGCTGCCGACAACTCTAACCTCGGTATTGTCACGGTCTTAAGGGGTGCAGTCCTTGCCTTTCCCATCATGAAAGAACAGTGTATCGCGTCTTTATCATTCAGAAATCTGAGGTAGGAGACCGCACCATAATCTTGTTGAGAAGTGCCCGAGAAATGATGTAGTTGCACAGAAACAACTTTACCAAAGCCCGGTGGCTTCAAACAGCGATCAACTGAGAGCTGTTCAAGCTTTGGAAGATCTTCCAACCAACTTAGCCAACGATTCCTTTCGTCGTCAGGAATAGGGTCATCCCACTCCAATCTTCTACGGTACAAATCTTGTAGAATAACTTTGGCTGAGAGGACAACTGGAGCTACGAAACCGAGGGGATCGTACAACGAAGAAACAACTGAAAGTAATCCTCTTCTCGTGAGGGGTTTGCTTCTAACTTCAATCTTGAAACAGAACTTGTCACGTTCCACATCCCAACGTAACCCAAGAGCACGCTCGACGGGTAGCTGACTATCGTGGAGATCCTTGAATGTACCCGCTCTTTCAGACACAGGAAGGGATTCAATGACCCTGCGAGAGTTTGAAACCCATTTGGTTAACTTGAAACCTCCCTTTCCTAGAAGCCTTCTAAGATCATCGGTCAGACGAATAGCTTCCTCTTCTCCTTGCACAGACTTTAAGCAGTCGTCAACATAAAAGTTTCTTTTAACCGTGTTGATTGCCTCGGAGTCAAATTGCTGCAAGTTGTCGTCTGCTGCTTTCCTTAGAGCAAAGTTCGCACAGCTTGGAGAAGACACTGCACCGAATAAATGAACTCTCATCTGGTACTCTTTAGGTTGACTTTCAAGATCCTTCCCAGGCCACCACAGGAAGCGTAGGACATCCGAATCGCTGGGTGGAACACGAACTTGGTAGTACATGCACTCTACGTCGGCCATAACAGCGATCCGTTCCTGTCGAAACCGAGTAAGAACGCCAATGAGGGAGTTGGTCATATCCGGGCCCGGTAGCAGTACGTCGTTGAGAGAAACGCCCCTGTATTTCGCTGCACAGTCAAATACAACGCGGACTTTCTCAGGTTTCTTCAGATGGAACACTGGATGATGTGGTAAAACCCAAGTAGCCTTTTCCGATTTAATACTCTGATGATCTGGAACCTGTCTGGCGTAGTCTTTGTCTAAAAGGTTGTCGATGAAGGAGGAGTACTTCTGGAAGAGATCTGGGTCCTTGATAAGCCTTCTTCTTAACAGCTTCAGTCGATGTTCCGCTAGAACTCTGTTGTTTGGCAGACAAGATGGCGAATATCTCCATGGTAAGGCTATCTCATAGTGGCCATCTTTGTAAACGGCGGAAGATTCCATGATCTCCAATGCTCTTTTGTCGTCAAGAGACATCTCCTTCGTATTGTCAAACAACGAATCGTTAAATTCCATATTACAAAATCTCTGGAACATGTGATCGAGTTCGGCGTCTCTTCTAATGAAATTGGTAGTACGAGCACCGTTCCCGTTTCTGCCTAACGGGCCATTAATTGCCCAGCCTAGCAAAGTTCTTGTTGCATATGGACCTCCATCCTGACTTTCCTTAACCTCTTTTGGTTCCAGAGCTTTAGGTACATCGTGGCCTATTAGTAAACCAACACGGGCGTCTATCTCTGCAATACGTATTCCTTTTAGATGGGACCACCTGTCAACATCTTCTTGCCGAGGTACACTCTCTGATGAAATTGGCAGTACAGGAGTAGAAAACACCAGCGGTAGTTCTATAAAATTATTTTCATCTAAATCGAAGACTTCTAGCTGGACCAAAGAGCTCGCTTTCGTGCTATTTTCTCTTTCCATCGTGGTTAGCGATAATGTGGTGTCGATACCTCTGACTCCAAGGTCCTTCATTAGCTGATCACTGCAGAAAGTCGTATTCGAACCACCGTCTAGGAAGGCGTACGTAAGCAAAAGGGTGTTACTCCCTTTGGCTCTCACTTTAACTGGTACCACAGGTAATCCGGTTACTGATGTTCCGGCCCCAGTAACGGTACGACGTGGTTTGCCAACACTTATATAGGCGCTCTGAACTCCTGTCTCTGGCTGGGTTGCGTCATCAAACCGCGCCGAAGGTGGGTGTAGGAAAGTTGAATGTTTGTCGTGACACCCGTCCACCTTGCAAAAGCTCGTCTTTGGGCAAGCAGCGACGTAATGACCGGGAACAAGACAATTATAGCAAAGTTCTTTCTCTCGTACAAATTCGTATCTTTCGCTGACGCTTCTTCTTCTGAAATCATTACATTGAGATAGCCAATGAGGAGATTTGCATAACGGGCAGTATAGACTGTTACGATTGAATCTTGGCACCGGAATCTCCTCAGAGACACCTTCACCAGTGTGATCAGGGTTGTGGGCGTCGGCTGCGAACGAAGAGACCCTTCTGCTTGTCGATTTTCTCTTGTCAAGGCCGCCTTTGCCTTTCGGTTCGCTAGATATGTCTCCAAAAATGGGATGTGTCATTATACGAGCTTTCTCCTCTACGAAATTCGCAACATCACTGATGGTTACTTCTCTCTCCTGCCTCTCTGTAATGGTATCCGCTACATCACGCCACTTCTGGCGCAGGTTGAAAGGAAGCCTGGACACTACTTTCTTTAAGCTGTCGGGGTTCTCAATTTTACTGAGATAGCCAATGTCAGTTAAAGTGTTCTTGCAACTGGTTAAAAGGACAGAAAACGACTGTAAAGCTGCTCCATCTTCAGACTTGATAGCAGGCCCATTGGTGACTCGTTCAACACATGCCGAGGCGATCCTGTATGGCTGTCCATTATGCTTAGTAAGGAGTTTCCGAGCCTCACGATAGCCTTTCTCAGAATCCATTGCGAGACAACTTCGCATTAGTTCCTGTACGTCACCTGTTGTGTATTGCACGAGGTAGTACAATCTGGCACTATAGCTTGTGGTTTTAGCTTCTATCATGTTCTCGAATGCTCTAATAAAATTGCAGTACTCAATAGGATCCCCAGTAAAAGTTGGCACTTCAGGCTGAGGCAAGGTCAGGGCCAAAGTATGTAACTGTTGTTGCTTTAGCAGCTGTTGCACTTGGTGGTTCTGCTGTTGTTGTACATGCATTATATTACGATTTTGTTCCTGCTGCTGCCACTGCAAGTCCATAAACTGTCGGAATCCTTCCTCGCTAGAAATCGAGTTTCGAGAATCCACTTCTCTGTGCCGATGTCTCCCAGCACCCAGATCAGAAATTGGAAGTTGTTCAGTTCGAGCAAAGAGTCGCTGGGTGTCGCTGGGCCTTACTTTAGACGCTTCAGGCTCGCAGAAGACCGTTTTGATCACAGGTGGAACAATACTCCGGACACCCTTAATCTTGTCAGCTGCCGTGAACCGTGCCTCGGCTTCTGCTAGGACACATTCTTCCGCTTTAAGTTTGGCAATCTCGGTCTCGAGAGCTAGCTGTTGCTTCCTTTGTTGCAAGCGGAGTTCTTCCTGTTGCAAAGCTTGTTGTTCTCGCAGCATTGAGGCTTCGGCCGCCAAGGATGCTCTTTTCGCCGCGGCCGCCACTCTAGCACCAGACACTGAACTACTTCTTGAGGATCGCGAGCAGGCCTTAGACCTGGTCTTAGACTTTGAGGCAGTTCGAGAGCCAACATTGCGATTGCTAACAGAGTCCTCGGGTTGAAGGTTCGGTTCACTGTTTGCTCCTGGCGGTTGTTTAAAGCCAACTTGAATCCAGTCGTCGATTATTCTTCTAGTGTCATTAGCAAGGAGCAGGGTAGCGTCGTAATATTCTTGTGAATCATCGATCTCGGTTCGGTCCTCGAGCTGACCATGGTAAGCTTGGTGCGCAGTATTAAAGTTTTCTATCGCTTCATCCAACTCGGCAAGCTTCAGCTCTAAGTCTTTCACGTCGCCAAAGTCCGACATAATTTCCCTTGCTTCATTTTGCCTTCTGGTCACTACTCCTTTAGCGGCGCTTCTAGAGGCCTTTAGTTGAAGGTTTCTTTCGTACCTAACCTGAAGCTGGTCGATCGTAACATTAGGGTGTCTTGTCCTGACTTCGCTTGTTGCCTCAGCCGTCGAAATAGCTCCAGGATCCATGGACATATTCGAATTTCTTCAAACGATGTTATCGCTGTTTCGCCATGACATTGATCGAGCCGAAATCAGACTGGTTCTGTACTTCAAACATCGTAGACTTTATTTGTTTTCACGAAGACGAGTTTGACTAGGAGAAATGATAAGCAAATAGAAAATAAATACAACAGTGATAAGTGAAGGAAACTCGACAAAATCCAGAAAAACCATAGCACTCGCGACTTACAGAAATTCCACCAGAATGAACAGCTAGGAAACGAACAGATCCTGGATACACGACGCAATAGCAATTTGCTCTGACGGGTTTGTAGCTATTTCTAAAATAATCAAACCGTAGCTAACAATTGCGTATAAATACGCGCGAAAAGCGAAAATGTAAATTACTTGACCCGTAGGGACATCATGATCGCACTAGGAATAAAAACAATAGAAAGCAACGCAAGAATGTTACACTTACTATGTCAGATCTTGTTTAGATATTGGTGGTAATTTTAAATTAGTTTCCTGCGCTGGATTTTGCGTGCAAAGACAGATGTACAGCCTGATAAACTTACTGATAAAGTTTAATGTCCTTATGTAGACCTCAGTAGGAGTTGTGAAGTATGTTCCAGAGGACAATGAAATAGTCTGGAATATGAAATCCTTCCCGGTGAGTAAAGCATAATATCAAGTGTAAACAGTACGTTAAAATGCCATGAATAATCCATGAAGGAATCACAAAAGAAATTAATGTTTACTGAGTGTCTATATCTCAAACAGACTCGGCGAAATTTTTCATCAGATTTTCTACGCCAAAACAGCCCTGAATCTTAATATTACTGTAAAAATGGATAGATACCTAGTACAATTTTTAAGTTGCTTGACACAGTTCGCAATTCGTGTTGTATCAGGCCCTAAAACACAGAGGCCCCATTAAACGGGCTCTGAGTATCCAGTATTTTTGACCTAAACATCCTGTTTCTGTAAATTTTTGTGGTTTGTCACTTTTTTAAGTATCCCATATCCCGGTATTTTTCCTCAAATATCCCATACACCGATAACCCCTAATTGGACCTCAAAACTCGACTGCACCTTCGTCTTTGAAAACTTGATACAACACTCCGGCTCATTGTGTTAACATTAATATGTTCAGGTGTGCAGTGTATCAGTTATAGAATATAATGGCTACCGAAGAGTCTAAGCTGGTGGAAAACGATAGCAAGCTAGGAGTGAACGACGTTCTCGTCATCTAACGCGGAGCTTTACGAGCGAAATGTTTTTGTGGAACTTCAGTCACAATTTTCCACGTCATTTTGGCAGCGAACACGAGTGAGGAATGAACTCTTTTGTGATCATTTGGCGAGCGTTTTTGGCAAAATTCTTTGGGGAAATTCAAATCTTTTTAACGTCGTTTATCTTCTCACCGGGGTAGATCCAGACTTCTTGTGTGTACTGCTCTTTCTGGGATCACATTTCCAAGCTCTTGAATTAATCACAGAGTGGCTACGCTACAAAGTCAAACAAAAAACGCATAGACTGAATCAAAGAGCTAATAAACCGTCATGGAATCACTCCAGAACTGTTTTATTCTTTGCAACTATACCTACACTCTTGTTTAACATTTTTCTCTGCCAGGGAGGTAAAGAGTTTTTGCTGAGAGCTCATTTCAGGCTACCGAGTGTGGATTCAGGTTTGTTTTAACCCCTTAAGCCGTAACAATGATCAGAGCCTACTTTCTCTTTACGGTATCACCTTTTCCGCTAACACACAGGTTATAAGAGTAAAGGAAATGATCGTCAAACATAAAATTTCTTGATGTTTAACCAAGTTCTCTGTACTTCGTAGTATAAGAAATATGAGAAGACCAGTAAAGAGAGTATGCATGTTGATGCCAGGGGTTGAAGGGCAAAAACGCTGAATCGTTTGTTTTGTGCATCATGTTCAGTTGAAGCTTCGAGCAATGCTAACTGTAGACCAACTACGAAGCTTGAAAAAAGCAGTCTGTCATCTCCCAATACCACTAACCTTGGAAGGGAGCTTAAGGGTCACTATCACTCGAATTCGTAGTATAAGTTTGTTCAAATTGTAAGCACTTTTTCTATCACACAAACGGCCCGTGCAGCACGAAGAGGTAGATTTCAAATAATTTCTCGGAAGGCGATGAAACTAGTGTCACTTTATGGCGATCTTTCCAAGACACAAAACAGAACTTGAAAAAGTCCTAATTTTTTAACCTGCAACTCATTTCCTCCTCGCCATCCGTGACCATAAACAAAAGCAAATAGGTCCTCTGCACGTATTGAGTACTTTGTGAGAAAACTGAAAACAATGTTGCACTCTGGGTTAATCCAAATCACGCGACAATAGGGACCTTCAGATTTGAGTACGAGTACGACTTTTTAAATCTTGTTTGCGTGCTTTAGCTGATCACTAGCGACATCAATCTTGTTTCTACAATCTCCTGATCTGCTGGTAAGTAACAAGGAAGAGTGAGGGTTCAGGGGACGTGACTGGTTGGAAATTAGAAATTCGTACTCGTACTCGATCTCGTACTCGTACTCAAATTTGAAGGTCCCTAATGCCCCGAGGACGGCGGCGAAGACGACGACGGGAACGGCAACGACATTTGAAAATAAAACTTCTCTATTTTGTCACTCTTTTGCGGTTATTCCAATTTGTTGATCTTGGAATATGCCGGCTAACTATGCAAGGACTACATTACTATGAAAGGCGTTGAACTATGGAAAATATTTACCGTTTTTTAGTGTGCTTAAGTTTTCGACAAGACCTTGAATTTGGCGCGCCGCAATTGATGACTGATGTTTTGTTTTTTTCAGAAACTGATGAAGGTAGACCGCCCATCAAAGTCAAGTTTGAAATTCCTTACTTCACAGTATCTGGCATACAGGTAATTAAGTCTTGATCTTAATTTAAAATGCTCATGTCGGCAAAGTCAAGCTTCGACGTAACTAGGAATTAGCAAAAACGGAATTTTCGGCTGAAAATTCAAACGGCACCGTCCATCTTCTGTGGGGTGTGGGGCTGATGAGATTTGGGAGGAGTATCATTTGCAAATTATATGACCCCCAGCTTGCCAGTTTTAGTCACATAACACCAAAACAATTTTGGGGGAATGACACCCCCCCCCTCCCTCCTCCAAACTAGGTTACACCAGTCATTTCTTTGCCCCCCCCCCACTTTTCTTTGAATTTCTTTGGCATCCCCCCTCAAAAGCCTTTTTTTTTTTTGGCGTTTCCCTCCCTCCCCCCCCCCCTTCCCCCCAACTACTACTACTAACCACGAACGCGTCGTAAGTTGTACCACGTGTTTGTTTTATTCTTCTCAGGTGCGGTATCTAAAGATTATAGAAAAGAGTGGGTATCAGGCTCTTCCTTGGGTCCGTTACATCACACAGAATGGAGGTATGTTTATAATACCGCTTTTATTACACCCCTTTTCAGGTGCGCTTGTGTTAAAGCGGTTTTTTATTGAGTGTCGAAAGCAATTCGCGTTTGCTTTCGTTTCGCTTTACTTCTCTCTGATTGGTTAACAAAACTCGCGCCACTTTCTCAGCCAATGAGAAGCAAAACCAAAACCAATCGCTACTTGCACGCGCGCATTTTCCCGCGCTTGGCGCCGGTTGCATGTAGTTACTTCAAATTCTGATTGGTTTACTGAGCTGTCTTCAATTCAATTCAATTCAATTCAATTCAATTTATTCCAATAAGTTCAATAAATAAATACATAGATGTATACAACCCGCAAATAGCAGAGCTAATCTAGGCGGGTTGTATAACTGATAAACAAATTAATATAGGCAAAATAAGTTGTTACTAAAATCAAGTACTTATGATCGGTCAGAATAACAGCTTTTGTTTTGGTTTTACGACACTCAATTAAAAACCACTTTAAAAAAATCGTTTACTCAGTCATTCATGATTTTTAGATAATATAGACGGAGACTCGGATGAAAGGCTCATTTTCTTAAAAATATGTATTAGATGAAAATGTTCTGGGGGAACTCTTCTGAATTTTCCATTGGGTTTATCCGCCCGGTTCTCCAATTAGTGATCTCATCTAAAATGCGCCTTTTTCCATATCCATGTTCAGACTTTTTTTTCCAGATTTGTAGTAATTGTCTCACTGGTTTTATTGTAGCATAATTAAGCTTGTCACCTTAAATGGTTCGATTGCCGTTACAGTTAAAAATCCGCATAAAAGAACCTACGTTTTTCAGTTTCAGGCTGATGCCATTCTCATATATTGGGTACTTAGTCAAAACTCAGACTCAAGCTGTTCTTAACATGTTCTTAAATCTTGTCTGAAAATTATACACTGTATTGCACAACTGACACTGCCTTATTAATTGACTCCATCCTCTCAAATCAAGGGACTGGTCATTAATTACAAGGGAGTTGCTAGTACAGATAAATGAGAGGTAGTAGCTTCCGAATAGGTGCTTGAACCAAATAACCAACACAGCAACATAAAAATTATCCTAAGAAATATGCTGGTACCCAGTAGCTCCTTATATATAAGAGCCAGTTGAATTGGTTCTTATGTATATGGTATTTTTTTTGGAAGTTTTTAATGCACTTGTTCCTCTAGGCGGGTTTTTACAGCATTGCAGTTGTTTGGTGTTTTAAGGCTTTGTTCATAGCTGCAATGGTCTGTCATTGTTTTCGCGTTGTCACTGACGATATTCTTTTCTTCAACAGATTACCAGTTGAGAACGACATGAACAAGATAGATGTGCATTTATTATTAAAGGAACAACTAGTCTCGGCATCCTGTTACAGTGTGAATCAAAGAAACGACACTTCTGATTTTTGTTTTTTTGTTTTTTACTTCTCATCGCATAAGCGTTCTGACTTCTCGAGAAGGAAATATACGGAAGTCATTAAGACTCTACTTTTGCTATGGAATTTAGCGTTCGCTGTTTTTTTTTTTTTTTTTTTTTGGTTTTTGGTCATTAGAACTTTGAGAAAGAACTGATCATTTTGTTAAATCGGATATAGTAATATTGGACTTCTAAAACAAGTTTACAAAGGGAAAAATGTGATGAACCGTCATCGCCTCAAAACACTGACTAAAGCGAATGATACACCGATCAATATTTGTTGAGCAACAAATGTTGCGGCAACTTGTTGAACGGAATACAGCCAAGCTCTATTTTCGTTCAACAACGTTCAACAACTTTCAACATGTTAAACGGCATATTTCAACGTTCAACATCACATGATACACTGTTGAACATTTGTTGAACAGCAGCTGCAATATTTGTTGCTCAACAAATGTTGAACCGTGTATCATTCGCTTAAGGATCGAATGTTAGTCAGGAAATGTCGTACGTAGGGAGTGTTGTTTACTTTAACAGGTGAGGCTACAGCAAAAACTGAAGGAAAATGCTGTGGTTCTTAGTAGTAGTAGACTTTTTTGTCAAACTTCTTTTCTTTCTCCGTTTTTCACTGTCTTGTATGTTCGCTATTGTTGACCTGTGAAAAGACAAAACTATCTAAATTTGGTGTAAAAGGTGACAAGTCCATTTTTCTCGAAACCTCAGAACACGGTTCAATTTGTACAACTTTAGCACGCGCAGGCTTGTAATAAGGTACGCCGTTTGAGTAATACTATGTGCAACTTTGAGTACTACCGGAAATTTGGAAGATCCTCCCGATTTTTTGGTTACATTCTTGTAAAAAGGTCAAACTTTGCTTTTTTTTTTCCTTGCATTATCCCGGAATTGTGTCATACTTCCCAGAGAAATTCCCAAGTCTCGTGATTCCCCACAAAATCTCCAGATTCCCGGAATAATTTTGTTTTTCTACCGAAACAGGCCTTGTTAGAGTTGTCACTCCCCATGTAAGGTGTTGCTAACGGCAAAATGGTACAGAAAGCGAAGTCGCAAATCACAACATTACGAGCGTTTTGAGAAGTAACTGAAATCATTGTTGGAAACAGCTTAAGGTTAACTCTCCGTGCGGTAGTTAACGGAAATCTCGGGAGGGCTTATAGTTTTACCCGTAGAAGGCGTTCTTTTCAACCTGTTTGTTTTATTCTTTTTTTGGACGTAATTATTAAAATTGTCAAGATATGTTAAGTTGTAAACCTAGGCTAAAACAACCTCAAAATAAAGCACGATTTAAATAATTAGGTTGGTAAGTGTGGATGCTAGTATTCGCTGTTTTATTCTTTGGTTTGTTCTGTGTTTGTTTGTTTTTCTTTTCGTTTCTTTTTTTGTTTGGGGGGGAGCCAAGGGGGAGGGGGGATATGAAGGGTGAGACGGGGGTGGGGGTGGGGGGGTGGGGTGGAATTCAGAGGGCCGAACTTCAAGGAGTGTTCCAAATGTCTACACTAAAAGAATAAATTCACCTTTCACCTTGTTTATACGAAAATCAGATTATTCCAACTTTGATATAACGTTGTTGTTTTCAAGGGACAGCAAAGAAATACTTACTGGCTTCCAGTTGCTCAGTTTCATTTGAATGGTCCCACTTAAGAATTTTATCCAGATTCAGAAGTCAAAACTACCACTTGCATCGTAATAAACAGCCCCGCATGAAAGTGCTGTTCAGTAGCTTTCATTTGAATGGTCACTTTTTAGATTTCATCCACAGACTCAAAAGTGTATCCACCTTGTACAGCATAATAAACAGGAAAGTACTACTCAGTAGCTTTCATCTGAATGGTCACACGCAAGGATTTCCCCTACAGACTAAATAGTTAACCCAGTTTTCTCGGCATAACAAACAGCACCGCCTGGAAGTACTATTCAGTAGCTTACATTTGGATGTTAAGGCCCTGGCAAACGAGGACACATTGTTTCTCATGATGTTTCTTGGGCGCGCAAACGCGCGGGACACAAAATGAATGTTGTGTTTCCATGCTGTGCAAACTGCAAACATTTGTTGCGGACACTTCAGGATTTCATCCACAGACTTTAACATTCGAACCACTTTGCAAAGAATGTTGACTGCCGCAGCAGCTAGCTCGGCAGCTTTCAGCTGCGCGTCAGCATTTGACAATTTCACCCACACTCAAATGTTAGAACAACATTCGGCAACTAAAGAAACAGGGGCACTGGAAAGTACCGTCAAGTATGGTCATTTCTTTACCTTTTAAACCCTGAGATCAAAATTTAAATTCTCATTTGTTGCCTCTACACATTTCCTATGGAAGTAGTGGAGAGAAATTGTTAAAATCAAATTTATCTTGTGTGATCCTCTCCTTAATTCTAGAGACCATTAGCTCCTGTTTCGTAGAGTGTTAGGGTTTTAAGGTTTAAGGGGGCGTTTGGGAAAATGGGGGAAATTCAAATTGAAAGAAAGAAAGGTATGAAAGTCGATATGAAAGAGTATACACATAAATCAGTTAGTCCAGTAATGGGGTCATAGGCACCTTTTCAACCATCTTCAAATCCATTATTTTCCAATTTTTCATCATTTTCAACTTTCCCCCAAACAACACTTCTTCTTTCCAAACTTCCAAAAATTATCCAAAAATTCTCAAACATTAATTTATTGTACCGAAGACTCGAACCTAATGAAGCCATTTTTCGATTGAATTAAATCCAGGCGAGATTTTTATGGAAAAGTGTGGAAATGTATGAAAAACAAGGCATTTACCTGTAACACCCTCTCAAATGATTTTATGGACAAAGTCAAAAGCAAGAACCACGTCCTATGATAAAATAACAGTGCCACAAAAAGGCACTGTCCTTTAGCTTTATTTCAATTCTCACAGTTAAAGATCTCCTACAAACTACAAAGGTAGCATAGCCCTATTTATCTCTCTGTATAAAAACTATCGTTGCCCGTTTATTTATCTACCACCTTAGTGGAATACCGCTTGGTCGGAAAGCCTGCACGACAAGACCGAAAGATAGTATGGGTAGTCAAAAAAATAAAAAAAAAAATTCAGCTTGAGTTCTAAACGTAAAATAAATCCCGAGAAGATAAGGTTTTACCTTAACAAGCTGAGACATTGTTGAGCCTGTTAAACCGCAACTCATTTTCCGACATAACTAGCCCTTCAACTCCAAGATCTGGTTATTAATTCTCCTTTCTAGATGGCATACAGTTCCTCGTACACTGGTTAAGAGAATTTGGGGTTATATCAATTTAACACTGTCAGGCTGATAAGTGTGTATTCTCATCACCTGTCTGCTGGACAAAGTATTGATATTTTAAGGAGAAGATACATGCTACTCAGTTCTGGCAGTTAAAGGGTTGACACAGCACCGACCTTTCACCACATAGTACCCAATGAGTGGCTTCCAGCTAACCTAAACACACTAATTTGTGTGGCATTTTTGTCACTCGAAGCCACATCCCACAAACTTCACAAGTTTTATCACCACCTACTTCGCTTCGAACAAATGGTTAAATGAATTAAACTCACAGAATCACGGAAACTTATCTTTAACCTCTCAAAGTTCAAAACCTTATCTTTAAAGAAGGTGCCTTAACTTTTTACGCTTTCGCCGTGACAGGCTTACCCTGACAAATCAACCCTTGAAAACACACATTAACGGAATCTTTTAGCACCTCCGGTAGTAATTGTCAAATAATCTACAACTACCCATGCTACCCTTCGGTCTTGTCGACAGCACTTAAATTGAAAAAGCTGTATCGCTTCCTAACTAATGACATTATATCATGGAGTTTTTCTTCAATGTGAAGAAAATCCTGTGCGCTTAAAAACAAACCAAAAAAACAAGATGACTGGAGCAAACACCATCAGTTAGCAGGGCTAAAGAAGATGAATTTTCATACCATATTTTTTTAATTATCAAAGAATGGTCTCCAATTTACAAAACCAAACGTACGACTTTTAATCTGGAATGTATTTAAAGCGTAATTTCCCCACTAAAGTCACGTGAGTTCTACAGTCGCAGCCAACTCGTTTGTATATATTTTAATCATAGTAACCAAACAACAACCTAAATTGATCAATCTTTGTGAAACCACTAAAGGAGAATTTGGAAAGCAGTCACGAATAATTCTTTTAGACGACAAATGCGTGAAAGATGCGCGCTTTATTATTTTGTTTGTCATTATGTTCTGTTCAATACTTAAATTTCAGTGAAAAATGCATTAATTATAAACGTTTGACATCTTTAATGTCCGAATCGCCATTTTTCTTGAGCACGATTCCATGATTTGCTTTTTATTAGAAAACATTCAAGCTGAAAACATGAAAAAGTCGAGAGAGAAAAATCTGGATTGTTTCTTTGCGTAGAGCTATCACTAAGCTTTCGGCTCAGTCTTTCTTGGAAGCTACACGTTACATTAACATCTACATTTTTAAATTTGTTACCCTTTACACACTACAAGGCTGAAAATACACCCTATCCGACAAACACAACCCCTTTACGGCCTGTAAAGTAATTGGCGAGTGCGGCTTACAATGTTTTAACATTGAAAACAGTGCTGTACTGTGTATTCACACAACCGCTATTTAACAGTAATAGTCCGAAAAACAGACAGCAGTTATCCCAAAAAAAGCATTGTCTGCTTATAAAACAAAAAGCAAGACGGCAAAGCAAAAGCTTATTTCTATTAATTACAAAAACTACAACTACAAATTAGAGCGGTTTTCAATAGAATGTCTTTAACTCAGTACCAAAACTATACATACAGCTGTACACCTCTGACCAATCACAACAAACCGACACAGCGCAATGAGCCAATCAGGAGTCGAAGCAAAGACATGCAACCCGTGCAAAGCGCGGGGAAATGCGCACGTGCAAGTCATGATTGGTTTCGGTTCTCATTAGTCCACAAAGTTGAGATTGAAGGGAGCTTAAGCAACGCGACGACGACGGCAACGAGAACGCCACAAAACAATGGGATTAATGAGGCAAACCAACACTCTGCACGTGCGTTTTACATTTTGGTACATTTCTTTGCCGTCCTCTGCAAAACTGCAACGTGAAATGACCACATTTTAAGTTTTCTCGAGAACGTGAGTGCGTGACAGCAGGATTTTCTTTCGTTTTCTTTGACAGAAATTCAGACACTGAACCGATCGCCAGCACCTTCCACGTTAAACAAGGTACAAAAAAAGTAATCTTTTGAAATGTCGTTTTCGTTGCCGTCGTTGTCGTCATTGCTTAGGTGCGAGTCACGTTGAACTTTTCATGCGCGGAATTTAGAACAAAAGATTTTCCTAATTAGCATTTGATTCGGCACATGAGAAGTTCGACGGTTAACCAATTACGGAGCAAAGGAAGTTACCCGGCAAACTTGTGATAATTAGTTTTTGCACGCTGACTGAAAACCGCTCTAATTAGCTATTTCGTTACGACGGTATGGTGCCGTTTTGACTTTGAAGACGGGATACGTGCACGTAAATCTTCAGTGCTGGTCCCAGTTTGATTGACATACCGGTCAACACGTCGTTTCTGGACATAAGCAACAAAGCTTTGCCATCAATTTCCTACAAGAGAGATAAGATGGCAGTAAGCCATAGCTTTCCTCCCAATTTTTCCATCACAGTTAACCCCATAACTCCCAAGATCTGATTATTAATTCTCCTTTCTAGCTTCTATACAGTTTCTTGTACATTAGTTACGAGAATTTGGAGTTATATCAAGATAACACCCTCTGGCTGATAAATTTGTCTTTTCTCATCACCTGTCTGCTGGACAATGCATTGATATTATGAGGAGAATTTACATGCTAATCACTTCTGGGAATTAACTGGTTAAATTACAATAAACGGCATTTAATTAATGAATTAATCACGAATGTAGGACTTTACGTGTATGTGCACTTATCAAACGACGGTTTCCACGTGTTGGAAATTTGGAACACTTGAAGTTCAGCCGCGTGACTTGGAACTTCATGTGCTTCAACATTTCCACAACATTTCCTTCAGAATGCTTATGAAGAATCAATGTCTTTCTCTCTTTGTTTCGCTTAGTAACATAAGCTCTGCCTCTCTCCATTAAACATGTGTCAGACATATTGGCCCCCATGTGGAGTCAAATATATGATTAACAGTGTTATTAATAATCAAAGGTAAGCAGCATTTTGTATCCATATTCAGTTTTAATAATTGGTAAGCGATAAACAACAATAAATTTGCGAGCGACGAAGCCGTGCATCGAGAAGAAAAAATTAATTCTAGCTCTTTGCGAATTCTTCTTTGTCACGGCACAAATTAAAACCACCAACTATAGATACCTGAATTAATGTATCAAAAAATAAGGTTTTCTTGTAATTCACCTTGTACGAGTTTATTACAAACCCATAAAATTACCAGCTCCCAGTAGGCTTGTTAGCTCAGTTGGTAGAGCACTGCATGGGTGTTGCTGGCAGAGGTCACAGGTTCGACTCCCACACAAGCCAGCATTTTCTTTCGGGCTTCATTTTCACTATTGCTCAAGTACCGGTAGTGTTCATAACTGTAATGACCACTAACACATTTATAACTGTATGGAACCTCTGCCCATACTAACCTGGTTTTGAAAGGACTTTGCCTCTTCTGGGAATCCCAAAGAGCTGAAGAAAGACACAACTTCAGTTACAGTCCAAAGTGATGTATCTGTTGGTAAGTTGTTTTTGCCTTTTTCTGTATCCTTAGCTGAATCACGAGTTGTAACTGATGATGGCTTACCTGGGGACCCTGGAAAAGACAAAACAAATTTTTACTGACGTCTCTTACAGTAAGAGGAAATTCTCCTTTCAGGGGTTCTGTGCATAAGGCCTCACAAATGAACACCTTGATTATGTAGTTTCCCTGAAACTCCACATTGCTCCACTTTGAGGTCCAATCTCACCTTTAGAAATGTAGGAAAGGTTGGTAGCCTCTTTTGTAACTAACTCTCTTTGAATTTGTTTTACCTTAAGCCCTCATTTATATTGCCCCAGGTAAGAGGGCCACTCTCTAAGCGGAGTCAACTTTAGCGATCGTCTATATGAGAAACAAGTTGCCCCATTTAGTTTCTAGAGAAACCAAGGTGCTTTATCGGTGGGGGAGTTGTACACAAATATTTGGTATTATCAACAGAGTTGAAAATTTAAATTGACCACCATACAGGAATTCTAACAGCTGATGTTTCGAGTATTAGCCCTTCGACAAAGTGAATCCAAGGGCTACTGCTCGAAATGTCACCTTTTAGAATCCCTTTACAGTGGTAAATTTACATTATCAACTCCGTTAATAAAACCAAACCAAAGTCGTACTCTGATCATACACAACCAACGTGAACAGTGCAAGGAGCCATTCAGAATATGAAGCAATTTCATGTAGCTGATGAAAAGTGCCAGAAATTGCATGCATGCAAGTTGCAATTGGTTTTGGTTTAACTGTTCATTAGTGCAAAAAGTGGCACCAGTTTTGCTGGCCAATCACAGTGCAAAGCAATGCAAACCCAATGCAAATGCAATGACTTTGGATGCTCAAATTATAAATTGAAAACCACTCTAAATTATACACTAATGTTACTCTTGGTGCATCAGTTGTGTCACAGGTTACCCAAAAATAATTACATGTATACATTACTTTTTTTCAATAAAGCTAATATTGACTTGAAGTTTACTAATAACATATAATATTATTTACCTGGCAAACCATTTACAACACTTTTTGTGACACTTGCTGCTGCATGAATGCCATTAGATTCACTGTGACTGGCAATATCATCAAGTGTTCCTCTCGTGGGGTTTGTCTTCAACTCGCTTGTTACTTTTGATTGGCTCAACATTTCCAGCTCTCTCTGAACATTTTCTGCATCAACTTTCAAAAACATGAGAACGAAAAATGTCTTATAAGTGCCTGGCATAGGCATATTCATAAAGACTTACCACTATGTCCAAACCAGCTCCTCATCCCCAAGTCAAAATGTGACTGAATGTAATTTAGGCTAAGTTAAACTTGGGCCAATGTGTTCAGCGGCTGTTTGCGGTGGCCACACATGTCAGGGTAGCATATGTGGGGAGTTTTGTTGGGGCATCCATGTTTTGCATTCTTGCTATATTTCAGCTGGGCATTTTGCTTCACTCTTCTGTGAGTTCTGTGCTATTGTGTTCCCACTCTTCCCACCCTCCTTGTGGTTTCTTAGTCTGTAACTATTTGGGTTGGTAAGTATCTCCACTGATTTATCAGTGTGACAGTGCCAGGTGGTTGCCGCTCTCAAGGTTGCCATGGATACCTGCATGCTTGACTCGCATCGCGCATGGCTCCACCTATCCCTTGGCACCCTCCCCAAGTTTATTTATTGGCGACGAGTTTAAATCCCAAGAACGCTGGCTCCCTTATGACTGGCACACTGAGTTGTTGAGTAATTTAGGAAGACCTGTGTTTTGATCTGACCCCTTAAAAAATCTTTTAAAATCTGAAAGTTACCTGGAACACTGAATAATGCACAATTTTGTCTCACCTTGAATGTGGATGTCTTTTACTTCAACAGTGCATTCACCCATGAGATCTTCATCACATTGTAAATGCAAATCATCTCCCATAATGAGAGCGCCTCCACCATCTGATTTCAAGGTTGTGTCTTGGTTCACAAACCCAATGGATTCCGAGATGCGTACTGGACTTATGGGGTGGTTTTGACAGTTGTAGCAAACCCATTTCCCTATTCAAAGGGGAAAAATAAGAATTGATTTCAACAAATTCATTAACAAATGAACAAGTAAATCAGAGATAATATGTATATAATAATATTATTAGCACTGTACCAGGGCTCGACTTTCAGGAAAAAACCTTGGGGCCAGCTGGCCGCTAAGTTTTCAGATTTGGTCGCCAGCACAAGTATTTCAGTCGACCAAGTGTGAAAATTTAGTCGCCAGTGAAAAAAATCTAGCCGCATTGGCGACCTCAGCAGTTGCAATGTCGAGCCCTGCGTACTGCTGTAAACACTTAAAATAGTTTGCATAAGTTTTAAATTATATGGATCGATCAGTACTAAGTACTAAGTCTATTTAAAATAAACCAAAGAGGAGGAATAATACATGTACATGCAACAGTCTCCAGGGTTGCCACTCATTTGGATAGAAAAAATTCCCTCACATTTCCCTGACTTTTCACTGACCAAAGACCCATTTTCACTGGCCACCAAAGGCAAATCCTTGGACAATTCCTTTGCAGAATTTTTTTAAAATGAAAACACCTTAACAACCAAGGAATCTCTTTCCAAAACCAAATGGCTAGCTACACGTAAAATTAGAGATTCCCTGACTTTTCCCTGGCCTTGGCAACCCTGGTCTCATGCTTTACCGACTGAGATAGAGTGTAGCTGGGTATCATTGCAGTGTTTCAGATAAGATCATGTTCTCAGGTCAAACACCCGAGAAAGCTGCTTCCCAGACCCAATGCACCATGTTGCTGAGTAAGAAAATTTGGGAAGACCCATGTCTATTAACCCCTTACATTGTAAAAATCCTTTAATAATATTTGTGACTCCCAGACTCTGAAAGTTATCTGGAACACTGAATTGCAAAGACAATAATACATTACTTGCAGAGAGAATTCTTACCAAGAAAGAATTTTCTTACCAATTGGCATACTAGCCAGTGGGGGTACATGACACTGCATATGATAGCCTTTATCGCAAGCATCACAGAATAATAAACTACTCTGTAAATGAATGATTGAAACACAAAAGTCTGTCAAGTCAGTTCCAAAATATTCAACTCACAGACACATTAAACCACATAATACTCACTGTCACAAATAACAGGGATGTAGTGATAAAAGTTTTAAGACAGGGAAATTTAATACATTTGTATCAATTCAGAGGCAACCTTGTCAAAATCCTTTCATACAGATTTTTAACTTAGACTGTTTTAGTTTTTCACCCACGAAAATCAAGTTTACAACTGAGCATTTTCTCTGACTACCAGGTATTATCTACATTTCTGTATAAGCTACAGAACCACTGAAGGGTATCCACTCCATTCATAAAAACCCTTTGTTAACCATTTTGAAACTCCTAGTTTTTCTTGATGATCTACAGTTTACGGAATATTTATGAAATTTGATTTGAAATCTAACTTCACATTCATGATTAAATTCAGTGAACGCCAAAACATCATTGCTTCAGATGACAAACTGAAGCACTATTTTTGTTGCAGATATTTATAGTTTACACAAGTGTTTACACTAGTTTACACTGTGTTTAGTTTACACTAGTTAACACATTTGTTAATTTTTACTTTACATGAGTTTATTTGTAGTTAAACACTTTTCAAAGTCTTATTGATTATACTCACTACAAGTAGGGTAACAAAAACATGAAATAAAAGACTCACAGGATCTCCACTGTCATTACATATTATGCAAGCTTTGCAGTCAATGCACTGCCATGCACTTGCATCTGAGGTAATTCTATGCACCAGCTCTGGAGAGTAATTCATGCAACTTGGGTGAGCTGAAAAAAAATAAATAAAGAGAACTCACTACTAATAAATAACACTGACATGGTTCTCACTTGAACCTGTTACCCGTAACACCTACATGTATCATGGGTGTTACTAGTAAGTGTTACAACCCTAAAAGTGTCTCAATCAGTAAAAGGCTTTGGCAATGTACGTACTTCAATGTTAAGACTAAAAATAGCACAGTGCAATGGCTGTTCAAAGTTCTATTAACTTAAGACCCCTGACTGTTGTTTGTTTTCTTTTTACCTTGAATCTCTTTGTAAAACCATTCTCTTAAATGTCCATTGTAATGGAGGAAATCAATGCACATGTAGGACATTTTCACCGTTAGTCAGCAGAATCAGTTGTATACATGTAAATTACCTTTGTTGCCACAGTCTCTGCATATCAGTAGATCTTCTGCTTCTCCACGTCTGTTTGATGCAGCAGTTTGAAGGCAAAAATCACAGACTTGATCACAGTCTCGAATTTCTCTTTCTGGACTCTGAAATCAAACACAAGACACACTGGTCTCGTTGGTTTCACTTTATGCCAACAATCGCATCTCTAAGTGGAGGTTTGCAGCCCTAGATGGAGATCACATTCATGGCTGAGAAATCTCCACAAACCAGCCATGAAAATCAGTCAGGTATCTGTCAGACCAATTTAAGCCCTGAGACCAATATGAACAAATCATTCTGCTCCCTGATCTCCACACTTAACCCATTGTATAAGTTGGGAGAATCTGTTCAATCATCAGGGCTTTCCATCTTTGGTGGTCATTTTGTTTATTCTGAATAGTTTTATGCTTTACAGGTTAAAGGGTAAATAATTATTGTCAAGTTTTACTGTGAAACCCTACATGTATGCAGTTCTTGACCATAAATACATGTACAGTGTAAGCTTATTCCTGCACATAAATTTATTGGTACAGTAAGACTGGAACCTGTGGAAAACTGATGCTCTCTGCGGTTAAATGTATCAGTGTTCTTAATGCTTTACATTCAAAATAGAGACTGCTGTCTAATTTTTCCCTACCATATCACCAATATGTCAATATGAGAATACCAGGAAAAATGTTCACCAAGGACCCACCTCCAACAATTATTACAAGATTTCTTCACAGCCCCATACATTAATATTATATATGCATTTTGTCACTCAAATTCAATTCGATTTTGAAACAGGGTTAGTATGACAGTGATGCATGTATAATAATATTAATGTATGGCGGTGTGTGGAAATCTTTCCCTGTTTTGGCACTGTTAGATTGACTGCACAATGCGGAAAGGATTAAAATGAAAATTATTTTGGTAACTGGATTAATGGTCTTGCCCATGCCCCGCTGAAGACAGTGGATTGATCTGGAGATCTGTTAATCATTTTTAGTCCATATATAATAATAAGATAAAAGGAAACTGCATGGCTTGAAAATTGCAATAAATTAATATTGACCATTCAATTTAAGTTTGCCATTCATATTTAAGTTTACATTCAGTATAGCCAGCTATAGGTAACTTATTTAGAACTCGAAGGTCTATCCTTTTCTAGTGTACACACAAATTTACGCTTGATTTAGCTTTACCAATTTAAGATATAAATTCGGTACCCGGTATTTTACAATTTCAGATTAATTAAATTCTTATGCGGAAATTGAAATCCACGTCAACACACCACAAACAGCATGCGGAGGCGACTGAAAATGGCAAACAAACACCTCCAAAATATCCTACAACGCTAAAAGTCACTAAAACTAATATCACCAGCTTCTAATTTTTGTAATAATGGCAAATTATTTATCAAGAAGTATCAGAAATGCTGAAGACCGTTCAATAAGTTTCTTTGTCGTGGCAAATTCATGCTAGGAACCCTAACACATGCAGCAGACTGTAAATTTACGATAGCTGCCGAATATTTCCTAAGCTATCGCGTTTGTAAGGGATAATTTTTCGAATTTAGGCAACTTACCTCGGCGGATTCCAGCAATCGATACATCCCTTCACTCACAGACCAAATTCGCCCATGATCGAGGTCTTCTTTTAAAGCAATCTTGATCCTCGCCTTCAGATTATGATAATACGGGTGCCTAGCACTGATGAATTTCTCGATGTCTTCTGCGCTGACGCCGTAACCACGATCCAGCGCTCGAATTGCTTCGCCCACCCATCGGGCTGCCCGCGACACTTTGCCGGATCCAAGAACCCTGTGCCAACCAGACGCATTTCGATAAGAAATTGCGCCTTTAAATGACCTCTTTGTCACGATTCCGCTAGCAATAAGTACTGCTAAGTCTTCCTCTGTGTCTCGCTCATCAATTCCGTGACATTTTTGCATAGTCCGACAGATTCGCTCCAAGTCGGGTCGTGATTTCCGACTGCGAAGCAAGTTTATGCATTCTAGAATCCAGTTCATGTATTTGGGTCGTTTTTCGGCCATGTTGGGTACAGCGCAAAGCGGTGGAGAAGACTGTCAATGACTTTTTAGATTAAAGTAGGATAAAGAAAGTTTCGTTCTGCAAGAGGAACGCTGTCGGCGCTTCATGTACAGCTTAGTTTGCATACCGCGAGAAAAATGCAAATTTTTCCGCAAAAACAAACCATAGCCGCATAGTATTCGGCGCCCGCGATTCTCTCAAATATCGGCTTCACCGTTGAACAAATGCGTTGACAGACTGTTGCAATGGCGGTTCAGACTCTGTTCAGACTGATTTTGGAAAGGTGATTTTATCATTTTGAGCTTCAAAATGATCGAATTACGGGTACAGTAAGATTTTGCGTCGCCTAAGAATGGACACGACGCTCGTAAAGTGTTAGATGGTGATAATCTAAGCTTGTGGTTGCCTCAAGGAATGTCGAAAAAGCCTCGGTGACTTCATTAGCTGACAATTTTCGGTTTTGTGGACAAATTAGATATGCATTCTTGTCATCATTGGTTGAGAGACATACCTTCCACAACATGAAGTGGGCAAGGAGATTAAAGAGATAACAGCGTTGTGAAATGGAGAATTCGGAAATTTCGCAGCCCTCTTTGGAGAATACGGAAGATCGATGCAAAGATGCGGCCAAAGATGTCGTTGGGGTTGACTTGGGTAGAAGCCAACCGGATTCTGGAACAAAAACGAGACAAGACGCTACACGAAAGAAGCTATCAAAGTCGGCGAAAAAGGAAGGAAGGAGAGAGGTGAGTTCTGGAGCAAAACTTTGATTTGCTACAGGAAATTAAAATCAGAATTTAGTTAGCAAAGCGCCAGTCAGGTAGATTACACTGTAGGTGATAGCGCTCTTCCGGTATTGAAGTTGGGGGAGGGGTGTTAGGTCTTAGGAGGAGCCCTGTTGTGTCACACACAACACTCATGTGGGAGAGACTCTAAGTACCAGTGGTCTGTTTAATTTTTATAGGTTCCACCTTGTAAATTTTTTTTCTTCTTGAACTGTTATCTGGAACGTTTGTCTTTGGAATTTAATACTAATAGTATTATTGTTATTATTATCATTACCATTATCATTATCATTATCGTTATTATTATTATTATTATTATTATTATTATTATTATTATTATTATCAAAGTTCTTCCAATGCAGAGGAACTGTTGCTGGCAAAACACATGCATGTACATGTACACTAGACGTTCTGCAAGAATTTATGTATCAGGCAAATCCAAGAGCTTGAAAGTGTATTTGTAAGCTACATGGACAGAGTTTTCAGTGCAGACATCTTGCAAATGATTGTTTATTGTTTATTTATGCTGTGTATATTGATGCAAAGGTTGCATTTGACAGTGCACTGTTTTAATAATAAAATGGTATAACAGGTCTGAAACACAAGAAAATTTTCATCAGTGGCTTGGTTATCTATATGTACCTACATATCTATGAACATGGGGAATGAAGTGCGCTCTGAAGCCCCAACCCTGGTGGGACTGACAGTAAAACTGGCAACATAGTGGGGAATTTCACCAAAATATTTGGGCAGGGTGGGGGGGGGGGGATGATGTCATTTTGAGCATGTGCTATTTCAAGGTCTGCTGACCAAAGATGTTTATGTTCAAGATGGCATCTTTCAGTAATGATCAGAGACAAAGAAGAAAGAATGAGGAAGTCTTGTTTCACTATGAGTTTTATCAGTAAACTTTTGAGGTAGTCACTTTGTACCCTTATGATAATCTGATTCGTGCAGTTCAAAGAACTTTGACCATCAATCCATAGTGAAAATAATTCCCTCTTATTCTTTGGAGCCCTGAATTGATATTTATAGTAGATATGTATAAAATTGCCACAATCTCTGTTTATTCATTATTTACACATGATTTCTTTGTACCAATTACTCATTTTAGCTATTGCTAAAAAAGCGTCACTGGTAACTGTAATTAGATTATTGCACTTGAGTCACTGTGGTCTAACTGGACTGACTCCAGCATACTCACAACAAATGCTGCATAAATACCTCTTACTAACCAAGTTTGAGGTCCGTACTGTAACTTATGGACCAAGTTTTTTCCCATGCACTTATGGCCCAAGCGCGAAGCCGCTGGGCCATAAATCACTGGGAAAAAAACGAGGATCCATTACTTACAAAACGGACCGAGAAAACGAGGTTAGTAAGATATTTATTATATCTCTGAGGTTAATAGGGCGCGCAGGAAAGGAAACTTTCAAATTTAGCTGGCTGTACAAGAGAATACGGCCAGCAAAATTGACCAATCACAGCGCACATATTAATTGAGAGATATAATAAAATACATGTACCCAGGGAAAATCTCAAACTTCTGACTCTTATCAAGGACACTGCTTACTTCTCATTCAAGGTTAGTGGATCAGTATCAATTGAAGACCAGGCATGTAAAGAGGAGTACTTGAAGATTCTAAATGAACTGGAAACTCAGCATTTTGTGGTACCAGCAGATAAACTGGCGGTGTGTATGACAGTTGTAAGCTGCATTAAACAATGTAGTATTATTGGTCTCTGAGTCAAAATACGGTCAAAATACATTAAAAAGAAAATGCAGTTCTCAGTACCCCACAGAGTACATGTACAAATTTTTGTCACTGATATACACCTGCCTGAGTAATAATAATATTATCAATAATGTTTTTCTGTAAGTCTGGGGAACTTATTTTCTTCATCTATTACATGAAGTAATAATTAGAGACATTTTATTTCCTATACCCAAATTAATATTATACTTCCATGCTACATTTGATTATTCCTTCAGTGTTAGTAGCACAAGATCAAGATCCAGGGGTTTCAATACTCTTTAGAATAGGCTTCTGAGTTCACCAAAGTAGGTGGCATCCTGATAAGTTTTTTTAATCATTTGATTGAAAACCAAAACAAAGTACAGTACATGCTTTTCACCAGTTTCCAGCTTCTAAAGAAACGGCTGGGGATCAGAGACCAGCTTATGCCCTGAACCATTATTAAAGGGCCACTGTCATGAAGATTTTGGTGCACACTATCCTGAAATTAGCTGTAAAGAATTTAACCTACATTGTATGCACAGTGTATAACATTATCTTTAGACGTCTTAATGAAGAATTAGCCTTAATTGGCAAAGAAAATACAAACCATGGCGGTTATTATCAATATTCTATTTGGAAGACGCACAGACACAATTTGAAAAATTCAGCCTAAATTTTTCAAATTGTAATCCATTTCCATCCAAGCCATTTGTTGCAAAAAAACCCTTGTTAACAATTTCAGCACACAAATATACCAATTGTTAATAAAAATGGACCATTATTATTTTAAAGGTTTCCTATCACACAAATACAGATTTTACTTGTTCAAAGACATGATTAAATCCGTAACCATGTCCCTTAAAAGTAATTTGTTTTTTACACTGCACTGATTTCAGGATCCAAACAAGAGTGGTGGTGCTCCTTTTTATTGTGAGCTGTGTGGATTAAAAAAGATGAACATAGAAGAATGTCAAAATCATGTGAGAACAAAAGGTCATAAGAAACTCAAGAAGGTAGGGTTTTATACAATGTAGAGCTGGTATTTGGTGGCCCGTTGCATATGGGATAATCACCATGATGGTTTTTTTTCTATACTTCTTAGACCAAAGGAGAGTTCCTGTCATTGTCACGTGTGTCTCCACCCTCAGAGCATCAAGTGACATCCCTGAGCAGGCTTCTGGAATCAGTCTTTATAAAGCAGGGTTTGTGTCCTGTGAAGGATTTACCAACACGGCAAGAAATTGCCAATGACGTTGGTAGGACTGTGTCTGCAATGCATCCAGGTAAATAATTCATTTGCAAAAGAAAAACAAAGTGAATCATTATACAGGGTAGCACAATAATGTACAGTGCTGCAAGTATTAATTATGCTTTAATTTTTGCTGTTAATTTCTAAGAAAGAAACCAACATCCTTAACACTTGAAATCCCAGAAGTGATAAGCATGTACATGTAACATCTCCTTACAATATTGATACCTTGTCCAGCAGAAAGGTAATGAGAACAGACGAATTTATCAGCCAAATGGTGTAATCTTGTTAGTAACCTCAAATTTTCTTAACTAATGTACCAGGAAATGAATGGCAGCTAGAAAGGAGAATTACATGTAATAATCAGATCTTAGCATTTAAAGGGTGAACTTGCAACTTAAATGTAACAGTAGCTCCTACTTCAAATTTAGATTTTGTTAGTGCATTCTGGATAAGACCAAAGCCTTATTCACTAATACTAATATTTTGACTTAGAAGCTAAATGTAAACATCAGTATTTTTGGGAGGTCTGCCATAATAATTTATTGGTGACAGTGAAAAAACATTTCCATTGGTTAGATTTTGAATTTCTGAGTTACTTACATGTTATTCAAATAGGCATGGTAATGTGGATGCAAGGTTTTCCTTTTCAAACAGATTTAGAGTCAAAGAATCGAGAATTGGGCCAGTTATTGGCTTCCTGCTGTTGTGGTCACCTTGCCTATAACAAAGTTAATAAAAAAAATACATGTATATGGAGAAATCCTCCCAAAATTTGACTTCCTTCTCATATCTTTCGATGGTGCATGGTAGAGTTGTGGGCAGACATGTTGTTTACAGGTGGCGAAAATTGCCTGTTGCCTGGAAAACCCTGTGGATGAAGACTACAGGCTTACTTTTTACGTTGCAAACGTGTCGGTAATTCTTTGATTATTCATTGACAGAATGTACTGTTTGTATTTATGGATCCTCACTCACCGGTTTTGGACTGAAAGATAGTGACATCAATCTTGACCTTGTTATCCCCGAAGAGGTAAATATAGGTACCTTGTACAGTGTAGTCTGTGATTCCTGGAGTGGGGGCCTATAAAAATGATGTGGGTGCTTGTCGGAAATTTTGAAAAGAAGCCCTAAAACAGTGCTCAACCTTAGCGGTGGTCCACTAGTCCAAGACAGGTAGAAATTTGGTTTGGGCTAGTAAAATTTGAGAACCACTAGTCACTGGGCTACTTTTAATAGAAGAGGATTTGGAAAGTTTAGTTTAAAGGATTTTTAGGAAACCACAAGTATTAGTAACTCACTCCTTTGGTCTCCAGTATCACAGTTTTACAAACCACTGAACTGTTGGTCATGGTGACCATCTGCAATGTTTCCATGGGGACATACCTCAACATCAGTATGTCCCCTTCTCTTTGCATACAGTTTGTGAAATATTATTTTTTGTGGTCCCCTTTCAGTGAAATGTGTGAGAGACAAACCCAATGCCTCCATGTTACTGCCAGATGATGTGATCATCTGATCTGAACCAGATGTTGAGCACACACCCAGCATAATCCTTCTTCAGTAACAGTCATATCTTGGTTTGTGATTTGGTCTAGGGTTTGAGCCCACAACTGTCTGCTCAGCAGTCTGAAAATATTAGTATTATTAATATTAATTACAGCTAGCTAACAGGATAGTGGTTTGCTATGAAATTTTTTCCTAACATACACTGTATTGTATATTTCTCACACACCGCTGGGAGCCATGCCAAGCCGAACCACACAGCCTGACCTTTATTAACATAAGAACATAATTGTCTTACAATGACACACACAACTCAACTTAACACATGCTACAAGTTCTTCACGGGTGGGTGGGCGGGGCACGTCAGGCAATGGCGGATGGCAAAACAAAAACTGAAACCTTACACAAGCCACGTGACCTGAAACCCCTGCACACCTGGACCCAGACTCCCAGCCGTGTGTGAGAAAAACGTTTTCCGCTTCTTTCGTTCCTCAGCCAGCGGAAAACCACGCTTCTCACACACCGCTGGGAGCCATGCCAAGCCGAACCACACAAATGGACAACGCAAAGAGTGCAGAAATATAGGAAAAATCAACTATAACATACTTTCTACAAACACAAAGACTATTTCGATAGCAAAAGTGGACATGTAATGATCGAAAAAGAGTTCCTTGAATGTCTAATAAGTACACACGAGCAAACAAGCTGCTGGCAAAAACAGCATAGAATGAAAGGTAATGTCAATGACCATCCTTGATCAACTTGAACAAGTAAAAACACGTCTAAGGACTCATTTATGTAAATTGTTCCGAGCCTCCTCAGTTCACTAGCTGTTGGCAGAAACAGAAATAAAAACAATGTCCAAGTCCATCCTAAATGGACTTTGTAACAAGTAGAAGCGAGTCTAAAGACTCCTTTACGTAATTGTTCCGAGCCTTCTCACTTCTCCAACCTCCATGCCTCTGGAAGAGTCTGTCTGGCACACCGATAGCTGCTGCTGCAGAGGCTCCTCCTGAACGTAGGCTATGGATTCCAAACTTAGTGGGGTCTAGACCTTCCTTGCCAAGCTCCTTCTTGATCAGCTCCTTTGCCCGACTGTAAGACATAGCCTCTTTCCGCAGACGAACTCCTCTCCTGGTATGCAACACGCGTCGAAATAACGGAGAGCCTTTGGAGTGATTTGCAATTCTCAAGAATTTCTCAATGATTTCGACGGGGCAAGGGGGTGTATTGCAACGGGCTACAAAAACCCATGACCCCTCACGGAACTGATCATTCTTCCGTTTTTCCAGAAAAATAGCTACATGGGAATCAGCAAAATAAAAACTGTCCACTGACAAATGGCGCAAGTCATCCCATCGAAGAAAACCAAAGAAACCTAGGGAAAACAAGGCTGCTAGCTGGAGGTCACCAAGGTTACCCTTCTCAAGGCGACTGATCACTTTCCGCACCAGAACAGAAGACAATGGCTCCTTACGTTCAGCCGGTCTGGCGAGAATTCGCCTGGCAGCATCAACCACTTGCTTCACTACCGGATACTCACTCGGCTCCTGGTAACCACTCTTTCTATGAACCCAACTCACACCGTAAACTGCAGAATTAACCGAAGACACTGGCCGGGTCTGTTGAATGAGAGATACGACGTACAGCGCGAAGACCACGTAATCTGCTGGCAAACAAGCAGCATCATGACGACTGGCCCATGACTTCCACGATTTATAAGCACGCAGATAAGACGCAACTGTTGTAGCAGCGCGATCACGAACCAATATAGCTGGTAACGCCTGTGCTAGCTGTCGCAGTTCTGGATGGTCAAAACGATCTGCTTGAAATTCAGCTGGAAAGATGACCTCCTCCACCATGGGTTTTGTAGCTGTAACACAATAATAAATGCCATAAGAGCAGGGACATATCCAGTAAGCACACATACGATAAAGAGGAGTAGATCCACATGCATATACCCACACTAAAAATTTTTATGGGGTCCATAACAGAAGGATTAAGGAAGCCATAACAGCTTGGAGCCCATAACAGGCCTTTAGTTGCCAAAACAGCTGAGAGGCCATAACAGCTTGGTAAAACCAAACAGGTACCCATAACAAGCGTGTATTCAAACGATAGCAGACATGATGGCGTGCATGGCACCAGCAACCAGGGACATGACTGGATTGCCAAGGTATTACCAGCAGCTGTGTCTTGGTCGCTAGAATAATTCATAACACAAGGCAGCAAGCAGGCCTCTAAGTCCCAACATGGGAGCCACAGAAGCAAAGCTGAAGTGCCAGTAGTCCAAAAGGTGGCACACCTGTTGTAAAGACACAGCTGGCAGCAGCTCCTGGAATAAAGATACCCTCATAAGGTTGGATCCTAAGGGAGTTTGTTACAAACCCCCTCCACGTACCACGCTTGGTGATGAGCAGGGGCCACCAGGGTGCAGAGTGCCATTCCGGGACTAAGAGGGTTCCATCCTCCCCTCCATCAGACAGGTGGCGCAAAACACGAGGAATCAGATATGGTGGAGGAAACAGCCAATTGTAATCCCCTGCCCAAGAGACAGTAAAGGCATCGGCAGCTTCACAACCAGGGTTGAGGAACCTGCTACAAAACCTTTCTAACTGCTTAGTCTTCGCACTCGCAAACCGATCGACTGTTTGTGGACCAAAACAATTGTCCAAGTAAGCAAAACAGGAAGGATCAAGCTTATAATCATTTGAATCTTCAATCCGTGACAGCTCGTCAGCAACCCCATTTAAGTCCCTACTGATCCATTCTACAGTTAGACGAATGTTAAACTCCCTGCACAACCTATAGATATTAACTGCCTCATTGTGAAGGTCGGATTTGCGGCTGCCTGTTGACAGAATGATCTCGGTGTTTTTGTTGTCAGTTCAGTGTAGAACCTCCTTGCCTCTAAGTAGGGGAGCAAAAGACTTCAGAACTAGACCAGTTGCCCGCAATTCCCGGAAGGTGGAGCTCTTGTTACTCTCATCGACTGACCAACTTCCTACTGCCACTTGTCCCCCAACCTGAACAGCAAATCCGCCCCAACCAGAATTACTAGCATCTGAGTAAGTCAAAACTTCAGGCTTTGGACTAGGAGACCAAATCAGATAGCCTGTATTATGAAAATTCTTCTCCCAGAAAACAACCTCACCTTGGGCATCTGCAGATAAATGGAAAGGCCTGTCCCATGAACCAGCTTGTAGGATGTCCCGGTATAAGCTTCTAGTCCAAAGGCGTACCACTGGACCCAGCGCCAAACTCATGGAAGCCAGGAGTCCTGTAAACCGGGCTGCTGTGCGTGCAGATACTACAAACTTGTGAGCTATAACATCCCTTAGCACATGGCGAAAAGCATCTACCCGTCTTTGGGGCACTTGAAAAGTTCCATCATGTAAATTCAGGACATAACCCAACAGCTCCCCAGATTGGACTGGCACCCACTGGCTCTTCACATCATTGGCCACAAAACCACTACGCCGCACATCCTCTCGCACCATGTCCGAAACCCGCTGTGCTTCAGAGAAATCAGAATCTGCCCCTGCACCGTCATCTAGGTAAGTAAACACACGAATTCCCTGCCTTCTCCAGTGCTTCGTCAGGGCCTTTTGGATCTTTGTAAAGATACATTGATGTAAAAGGACCAACTGAAAGGCCGAAAGGCAAAACGGTAAACTTAAAAAACTTACAGGAACCATCAACCATCCAAGAGCAGCCAAGGAACTTCGTATGCTCAGCAAAAATTTCCACATGGTGATATCCACTGGTATAGTCAAATTTGAAGAACCAGTCGCCTTGTTGGAACAAATCAGCTGCTGTACGTATGTCCTCGTACTTGAATTTACATGATCGGAGATGTTGATTGACATAGCGTAAATCCACAATAAGCCTAAGCTTCCCTGAACTGTTCGCAGCTACGCCCAATGGACTGCACACAATAAGGTCCGTAGGACTCACCTCCACCAATGCACCCGACTTCAACAATTTAGAAATCTCAGCAGACACAAACTCAGCGTTGCATAACGCGCTCTTGTGATTCTGAAAAAACTTCCCCTTAGGTAACTCAACAAACGGCAAACAATAACCCTCACGAATAACTCTCAGTAACCAATTACTTGCACCGATATTATGCCAGAAAGCAATGTTCTCGCGCAAGCGACCTTTGACAACAACACAACTATGATTTACATCAACAAATAAATCATCTTCGATTATAGCATAACAACAGTCACTCACAGAACCATCACGGCAAAGATCGTCGGCCGCTCTGGACATCAGGAATTCACTGGCTGGTTTGTTGATAGTTTCCCGCGGACTGTCCAACAGTTCCTGTCCCATTCTGGACACACGCAGCACGGCATTCCCTGGCAAAGTGTCCTGGCTTGAAGCAACGAAAACAGACAGACCGCCCGCCACGTGGCTGACTCTGTTTTCCCGCCACTAATGGCGTCGCGTAACTTGCATTACTGCGCTCGAGGATAACCCTCCTTTCCGAAGCACGTGGAATAACTCCTTTAGCCTTCGGAACCTTGGTGGAAGCCGCTCTTTTCTTTTCCTCCCTCAACTGTTTGCTTTCCTTAACGGCCTTCCGTATCTTCTTTTCGTCATCCGAGTCGCTAGCGAGTGGATCGGCGGTATAGCAAGCGACCGTATCCCAACCGTACTTTTCGGCAAGTAAAATGTGCTTGTTCCTTTCCAAGAGCAAATCCTTACCTTCGGTGAGCTTTTTAGTACGGTCCTCGCCGTCATCCATCGCCAGCGCTTCATCAATTTTTTCCAATACTTCCTTGTTTAGTTGGTACTGCTTCTTGTTACCAGCGAAGCGAAATTCCGGATCTGCTGCACGGGGTTTCTGAGCGCCCTGAGATTTCGAGCTCGCCATCTCGCTCTGTAAGCGCTTCAATTCAGTAGCATTGGCTTGCTGCTGCTTAAGAAGCTCCTTCGCCCAGTCTGGTGGTTCTGAAGAGGCGCGAAGAGGCGAAGAACGTGCATGACTACTCCTACTCGACCCACCACGAGCACTGCGATCAGATGTACAATCATCGCCACCCCGCCCGGAAGAACGACTCGTTGGGCTCTTGTTGTAGGGTTCAAGCCGTTTAGCAG
>OX419347.1:6012642-6037642 GCA_948470475.1 Galaxea fascicularis
GCAGCTCAGCCATTCTTCCCACCTGGCTAGGCTGGGAATTTTGGCTGTACTGTAGCATGGCTGTTTCATGAGCCAAATGTAGAGCATAAATAATTATTATGGGAATGTATTTTTATAAGCAGTTTCACCCTCAGAGCATGCTGAATTAAGTTCTGGTAATCAAGTTAGACAACAAAAAAAGCATACTAAATTAAGTTTTGGTAATTAAGTTGGATGTCTGAATCAAAAGGTGGAATTTTCTTCATTTGGGTAGCTCCAAATTCGAATTAGGTTCAGCTCATGAAAAGTTTGGCATCTGAATCAGACCTCAGAGAACTATACAGAAAAGTTCTGTAGTCACAATCCTCTAATATGCTTTGAACAAATTCTACAAACTTTTAGTTTGTGAAGTCATGAAAATTAATTGGTAAATTAGTTGCTAAAAATATAATATTAATTAATCACTAACTTAGGGTGTGGCCTAAATTTCATATAAGAAGTTGCATATGAAATTTACCCACTTGAGACGTTACATGTATACATGTAGATCTGAACTACATGTAGTTTCAGGTTTTTGTTGATTTGTATTAATTTTATTTATTTTTTAATAGTGGCCTGGATTGTGAGCTAAGCCCTGGAAATGTAACTGTAAGTATACTGCACATCATCAATAACCAGAATTCAACCCAAATTCCAGCATTTAGCCACATTTAAGTTGCATTGAATGAGTGTGAATAATGAAAATCATATAATTATTTGAACTAAAGATTAAAGAATGAAGATGTGAGTGATACTCATAGCTATGAACACTACTTGAGCAGTAGCAAGAATAAAGCCTGAAAAATTCAGGCTTGTTTGAGAGCCAAACCCATGACCTCTGCGAGCAGTGCTCTACCAAAATGAGCTAACAAGCCAACTGGGAACTGGTCATTTTGTGGGTTCGTAATAAACTTGTGAGTGATGAATAGGTGAATAGGAATGCACATACATGAAATCATACATGCATATTTGAACTGCAGATTACAGAATGAAGATCTTGGTGATCATTACAGTTACATTGATTAAAAGTACATGTAACTGAAAGTAATTCTGTACTTATTTCATTAGGCATCTAAAACCAGTTTGTTACTAAAGAAGTACACTGACCTGGATCGGCGTGTGAGACTTCTGACTATTGGCCTTCGATACTGGGCAAGGGTGCGTATGTCAGTAACTAGCAATTCTCCCTTCAACCTATCATACATTTCCCTGTAAATTGGTTAAGAGAATTTGGTGTTATATCAAGATAACACCCTCAACTGATGAATTTGTCTATTCTTATTACAGTGTACCTGTTTGCTTTATATTGTATTGAAATTATGAGAAGTTACGTTTTAATCACTCCTGGGAGTTATTTAGGTTTACGTCAGAGTGGAGAGTGGTTGTGCACATCAAAGGTTTGTTTGAAAGGAAACAACGTGGATTCGAAGACAAGGTTTTCTAATCCGTCAGCATCCAATGAACCATAACAACATTAATAATGCCATTGCATATCAGCGCCTCCATTGTTACACGCTTGATAGAACGGTTAGTTCACTCTGTAATCGGCCAACAAAACGTCCGCCACTTTTTCAACCAGTGATAAGCAAAGCTAAAACCAATCGTGATTTACACGCGCGTATTTTCCCGCGCTTTGCTTTTAATTCTGATTGGCTCCTTTCGCCGTTTCGGTCTGTTGTCATTGGCTAGAGTAATCGCTTTTGCCTATTTGGTCCAACGACACTCATTTGAAAACTACTCAATTGAGTATAAAGGCTTTACTGGTGTGGTTATCCCAGAATTAGTCTGCGTGTGGTCTCTGATTTCGGCGATGGCGTTGTGGGGTGAGCGAAACGCGCGCGCGCGTGCGAAATCGAGAGGAGACGCGACCCAAAGGAAGCACCGAAAGTTATCAAATTGTTGGCGCTTCTCTCGCGTCGCTCTCCTCGTGATTTCGCATGCGCGCGCCGCGGGTACTTTGCAACCCCCACAATCGCCATCGCCGAAATTAGAGACTACTCACAGTCTATCCCCGAATTGTTTTCTTGACAATGACAATCACCCCTGGTGTGGATCTCTTTGCAGCTGTGTAGTGTGGATTGTCAATCAGAAGGGGGATTGCCAGGGTACTCTTTAGCATTAATGGTCATACAGTTCCTACAGGAAACAAAACCTCCAATACTACCAAGATGGACACCATCAGAGGTACGTTGTATAGAGTGCTACAGTTACTGTGAAACTCGGAAAACCATGAACATTATCCATTCTAAAATTCTTTTGTTTTTATTCAAAATAGCCCTTGTTGCCTTGCTCTTACTTGAGCAAAATTCAAAAGAATATTTTATCTTGAAAGAGGCAACAAGGGCTAATTTGAGTAAAATCAAGAGTGTCTGTTGTGTTGTAATAGAAAACCAATCAGATACAAGATAGCTAAACTGCAGACTGTGACGTTGATCACTTTTGTGGTTACTGATTTCTTCTTGCGGTTTTATCGCGCATCTGATTGGTTCAAGAACAATAAACATTCACAGAAATAATGATTAGTGTTCACAGTTTGTTTAGTTTTGAGTGGCGAAGTGCGTTAATTTGACGTCCCTGAAAGACAACCAAATTGCACGAAGTATGAGCCATAGTTATATTTTTTCTTTCCATCAATTTTCCGGTGGTTGGATGGTGAGTACATCGGACAGACCAAGCGTCAGTTTGGTACACGCTTAAAAGAGCATCAAAAAGCAGTTTTTACCCGCTTTTCCGGAGCATGCTTGCCAAACCAACCATATAATTGCGTGAGATAATAAATTATCAGCACAAGCCGGCAGTACCATCAACAGCTTTGTTTGGAAGCTTGGCACATTGATTAGTAAGCATATAAAAAGATCCTTGTTGGAACATTAGATCACCCCTTATGAAGACATTAGACAGGAGTGTCGAAACGTTGGGTCGGGATTTGTAACTTTTTAAGTTACATTCATTAATCTTGGAAACCAGAGTAGCATCGTACCATGTCAGATTGTCCATCTGGTTGCAGTGTGAACCTCAGCCTACCTTACCATCACTAATTTGACCTCAGCCGCCTCTCAGAAACAGACTTTGCGCAGGAGCAAAAATTATGCATTTTTACATTAAAGAGCTGTAAAATCATTTTTACATTTTGGCTAGGTGATTGACAAAGACAACCTTTCCACATTCCAAGAGTTTGTTTGCAGCAACAGAGATCAAACTGGGCGTTTGTGGTTTCAACTGTTTAGGTAAGTAAATGGAGTACGATCATGCATCCGGTTGAGTGTAGTCCTGAGAAGGACTGTTTGTGGTGACATTGACTGACGTTTCGACAACCTGAGCGGAAGTCATCATCAGAGTCAAGTGATTTGTGTAACGTCAGTAGATGGTATAAATACTCTGGTCGTTGATTTGATTAGTTAACGAAGTCGTGATGTTATTGGTCGACTGTCAGTTAAGCCTTGTTGTCATTGGCTGTGAAGACTGTACACAGTGATTGGTCCGTTTCGATCCGTCTTTTGTTAGTCTAATGTGCGTACGTGTATTGTTAGTAAAAGTAATTGGTTTGTTGTTGAATAAACAGTGATTGGTGCATGATTGGGGTTTTGGTAAGGTTAAATAAAAGGACGAATAGCGTCCCCCACTCCAATACAACACATTGCCATGCAATACAATACCGTGCAGTGCAATTAGAATAAAATGTAAGTGGTCCCACTATTCTCTTCAGGTGGAACGTTTAAAACTGCTTCAGAGCGTGGTCAAAAAGGAAGGTCTTCATATATTGATAGTCATTCCCACAGAGAACATCCGGTCTTCTACCCTGTTCCCAAACTCCTTCCCACGTGTGGAGGCGTCGTTATGGTGTATAAGATCGGACTGTTTCTTTCCGGAATTACTAGCAAGGTCTCCAGTTTCATGTTACTTCTCAAAATTGTACCGGGGTAATTTGTTTTGGGATCGAGCTATTGCTGACTGTTAAAAGTGAAACAAATGTCTTGTAGGTTTTACTGTGTTGACTTTGATATGCAAAATCTGGTGATATCCACTAAAGAACCAGTGCCGCTTAAAAGACAAGCAAAGAAATGGGGATCTCGTAGAATAGCTGTGGAAGGTGAGAGAGTTGAGATGTGCTTTCAGTTTCTTTCTAGCTTGCGAGCATGCTCTCTTTTCGGGTCTCGCGCGAGATTTATTTCGTGCGTGAGCGACGAGCGAAGCGCGCACGTAAAGCGGCGCGAGGATTAATCCCCGTTCCCAGTCCTACTTCGCCCGAAGCTCGCGCGATAACCAATACAGCGAGCTTCCTCGCAGGCTCGTATCTTTCTTTTACAGCGGCCGATGTAATGAAAGAGTAGTCTAATCTTGCTCGCCACCATCAATGGATATGCATATTTCATAAAGAGACTTTCAACAGTCTAAAATCAGCCTTTTTTTAAATTAATCAGGTTTGTGCTGTCCAAGGACGAAAGGCGCAATGAGGCTTACTAACCCGTGTAACAAAGCCAGACTACAACATCGGGGGCTCCGTGCCCTACACGTCCTACTCTTTGCGATAAATGCGTTGGTTCTTTAACGTTCTCTGCAAACCATATAACACTGAAGGTGGAGGAGACGGGCCTACGGTCTATAGTCCTTATCCGAGAGGACTAGAATGTCTAATGTACCCTCGACCTCCCAAACGGCTGTCCGGTGCTCTCGCAATTGAGCCAACCAGCTTCTTATGTCTGTGTCTATTTAAGAAAATCAAAACTCTCGAGAGAAAAACTGGGGGTGTCAACTTGGTACCAAAAATGAGTTTCCTTGTTTTGCGTTTGCGTATTGTAAGTTATAACACAAACTTCTAAGTTGTTTGTCGGTCTTTCGTTTACAGATCCTTTTTCTACAAAACGAAATGTTGCTTCCTCTTTAAGTAGCGACAGAGGTAAGAGACCGTTATGCTTTTCTGCCAACAGTTCCAACATTAAAGTAAAGTTCTTGAAATTCCACTAATTTTATTCTTTTTTTTATTTTAATCTCCAGTGTTTGATTACTTCTTCACTTGCTGGAAAAACAGTTATTTCTATTTCGCTTCCATGCCCAGTGAAACACAAAAGAGTGAGTGAAAACATGTTCGGACTCTTTAGAAATTTCATTGCTATGGACGCCTTTTTGTGGGACTGTCGCTTATTTTCGCCACCATTTTAAATTCATGACTTCGTTTGATTGGCCAGTGGTTTACATTTTAACATAGATGATCTTCTGTTTCACTTGCTTCCTGGCAATAGTTGTAGCCAATTGAGGTCGTGAAATCGAAAATGGCTTCGTGCGGGAAATTTGAGAGGGAAAATAGGCGAGAATGATGCCCAATTATTTTCTTTATGTAAATGTTGTTTCTTTTAAAACTAAATTCTGGAATCCAGTAATTAACCATAAAGTTTCACTTCGTGTGAAAGAGTAGAGATTCCTGATTCCTTTTAAGAATTTTGTTAACTGAGTTTGTTACATTATGGGTTATTTATTTTGGTAAATTTTAGTCTGAATATTATGTCGTTTTAGAGCCAGTCGCAGATGCAGCAAATAACAATCGCAACACTTCTGCAAAGAAAAATGACAACAAAGTCTCAAAGTGGAACAATCAGGAGACCAAACTTAACAATCACGAGGAAGGTGTTTTTGAGATGGATGAGTTAGATCACACAACAAAGCAAATGCAATCTATGGAGATTTCGAATGTCGATGGTGAACTGCCAAAGAGTGTATCTCCTGGACAAGGCTCATGCAAGGATGATAGCGACACAGAAGGTGAAATCGAGATTACTTTGAGTGAATCTGACGGCGAGGGCACAAGCGATCCAAGACGAGAAGGTTCAAACCAAACGAGCAGTGTTGGTAAAGGAGTAAACAGTACAAAGGACCCTGATGGACTGGATGTTGTGTACAGGTTTGCATGCTCTCTGACTCTGCTTCAACCAAATTATTCTAAAGGAAAATTGTACTATTGAGAATACAGTATGGTAGTAACCTCTTAAAGTCAGTAATCTCGTCAATCATTATGTTGCTCACCAATCCAATAACAAACACATCTTTATCCAGAAAAGCATGTCAACTCGTTAAACATCATTGATTGTATTGTAACTAGTTCGTAAAAGCCTTCACCTGATCACAGTGGTTGTATTTGTTGGAGGAAAATGCTCGAGACCAAAACACTGCAAGTCCGAAAAATGAAAATGGGCTTTGACGGTAACTCCATGACCCAAACTCGGCTTTGACTCGCCCCTACTGTATAAAATCTCCCAGGCTGATGTTTTAGAATATCCTCCCATCCTAAGGTTGTGAGAACGCGAAAATTTATCCGAATGGTGGAAATTTACGACATACGTCTCCTGTCGCCTCGGTCTTCTCGAGGAAAATTGACCCTTCAAAATCCGACAACGTTAATTAAAATAGCTGTATATACCTCCAGTGGATAATCATATTAACGCTTGTGCACAGGTTTGATGCTCAGATTTTCACGGGGAACAATCGCCCAGTGAAGACCTGCTGTTACTGTAAAGAGGATGGTCACGTCATGACGCAGTGCCCTGAGTTGAGGAAACCAGCTCTGAGAAAACTGCCACCGATGACCGCAGACTTTGGATCCATCTTAGATTATGTTTGCAGGACTTGTAGAGGTATGTAGTGTGGTGCAGCTATCTTGTGAGGGTACCCCGGGGTGCCAAAGTCTCTTCGTGAGCAATTCGATTACGATTCCACCCAACCCCTACAACAAAAAGATCTCCTAAGTACCAGAAGTTTTTGTCAGTGTTATCCGCTTAATTGATAATGTAAATTGGCCACCGTAGAGGGATTCAAAAGCTAACGTTTCGAGCGTTAGCCCTTCGTCATCTGACGCACTGACGAAGGGCTAACGCGCGAAACGTCAGCTTTTAGAATCTCTGTACGGTGGTCAATTTACGTCATTAACTCAATTGCAGCCCTAGACTTCCAACGAGAACTTTGGTCCATCCATTTGACATCGCAATATGAATAGGCAGTTATCTGCCAAATGACCAAAGGATGGGATCAAAAGGTTGAAGGCAAACTGAAAATTAGAATACGAATTATGTACATTATATCACGTTTTTATTTGTTTGATATTGGAGAGTATTTGGGGAACCTCAAATCATGGATGTACCTTACATATAAGATGTAGTAGGAGAAAATCTTCTTGAATAAAGATACAACTTACTTCAACTCCGTTTTCTTTCCTTTCAGCTGATTTTGAATTTGATAGGACAGAAATCGCATACAGAGAAAAAGTGTTGAAAAATTTAGAAGATTACATCCACGAAATATTTCCTGGTGAGTATCTTAACCAAACGAGCAGTCTTATTGAAAAAATGAAATTATACACGATCCACCCGTTTTAGACCTTTAATTTTGATTTCGCGCATTATGCGTTTTCTACTTGTTTATAATCTCGGCAGCACCTTGACTGAGCATCGATCCTCGTCAAAATCGGTAACGCTCAGAATGCCAAATACCGCTGAACATTGACTAATCATGTAGTGGATCGTTAAATAAGAACTGCGGTATCGGTCCACCTTCCAGTGATGCCTTGGTTCAAAGACCCTTTATTTGCAACTGTGTCATTGTAGATGGCTATGGTGATGACGAATTATGACGAACTTTAAGCCGGTGACACACGGTTCAATATTTTTGTCCCACAAATGTTGCAGCTCTTGTTCAACACTAAAATGTTGAAGAGTAGAGTCTATAATGCCATGTTGTGTGGTGAAATAGGCCATTCGACATATTGAACGTTAGTGAACGAAGTTGAACGAAACTAGAGACGAGCTCTAATCCGTTCGACAACAAGCTGCAACGTCGTTCAACAGTTCTTGAGCAACAAATGTTGCACGATGTTGTTACCGTGTGTCACTAGCTTTAGAAAAGTTGGATGCCTCAACGGTGGTATTAAAGAACTCTAGTTCTAAGAGTCTTTTTTTACCTTCCATTTATGTATGTAACAGATTAGCTTGTGGTCGAAACTAAACCTAATGTGGTGAGGTTCTGACCCGCGTTCAGTTTACGTCCATAACGTATTTGAGCAATCCTCTCGTGTCGTCTTTTTCCAGATGCCAGACTTTTCTTATTTGGCTCATCCAAGAATGGTTTTGGTTTTCGAAACAGTGACATCGACATTTGCATGACCTTAGAAAATCATGTCAAGGAAGAGGTAGGAATTGTAGAGAGCGACACTTTGAAGTTGTTCTGCTCGGTGCCGTCTTCACGAACAACTGGCACATTAAAATCAGAAAACTAATCACCGCCTTAAACGCCCGTGTACGCAGTATGCCTTGTGTTTAAGCTCCCTCGTGTGGCAAACTGTTTGACAAACATTTCACATTGCAAATTTCCATTGTCTCGACTTCTTTCAATGAATTATTCTTTGGCGTTAACTTAACGCGCCGCACTTGCTTCCACTTCGATATTGGTTGTTGAATCCACGACCACGACAATATGATAAACTCGTGCATTTTCTCATCGCCGGAGAGCTTTCTGACAACTCGTGCTTTTGCGCAGTAATTTGCTGTAATGAGTTTTTGAATTTGGAACCTTTGTACCTAGGACTATCTTCGTTTTAAAGAAATTTACATACAGAAGCTTTAAATAGACTACCATGTTGATTAGTAATAGTAATTGGACCGAGTGGAGTACAATTCAGGGACTTAGTAATCGAGCGAGTAATTTCAAAATCAGAGTCCAATTCTAAATTACGAGCACGATGGCTCTCTGAATTGTACGACACGAGGTCAGCTTCTAATTAACCGTTCTTATCACTGTGCCAACCCCCAAAGATGGTCTCCATAAACTCCATGTATTTTTCGAATTACATGAAAATTCCAAGTCCCGAAATGGGAAAAGAATAGGTTTGTTATATATAGAATTTCCCCAACAATTTTAATTGCTGATCTCTTTTTCACTATTCTTGCTATTGTATTTTAGATAATTTTTGAGTTGTTGTAAAGATTTTTAGTTGAAATAGTAGTACTGCCAGTTATATCTTTTACTTTCAATACATTTTGTAATCCAGCTGGCTCGGGGGCTGAAAGTTTTTCAAGTTAATAAACTGTCTAACTTAAAGAAATGTGTGTTTTTGATACGGAGTTTCTTTCCTTTATCATCCTAGATTGATCCTGTTGATGTAATCACACAACTTGCCAAGCTTCTAAAGAAGCATAAGGATTGTAGCAGTGTGATAGCCATCACCACTGCCAAAGTACCGATTGTCAAGTTTTACCTGCGAAGTTGTAAGCGTGAAGCTGACATAAGCCTTTATAACACACTCGCACTAGAGAATACTGCCATGCTGGCTACTTATGCCCAACTAGACGACCGTGTTGCGACTTTGGGATATACCGTGAAAGTGTTTGCTAAAGTAAGTCTGTTCTCTGGTGGTTAATATGCCTGTTTCCTTAGGGGAGCAGGGTTGGCCCAGTGGTGAGAGCGCTCGCCTTCCACCAATGTGTCCCGGGTTCGATTCTCGGACTCGGCGTCATAAGTGGGTTGAGTGTGTTGGTTCTCTACTTTGTTCTAAGAGGTTTTCCTCCGGGTACTCCGGTTTTCCCCTCTCTTCAAAAACCAACATTTGATTTGATTAATTTTGAGAATTGTAAAGATTTCGAATTTGATCATATTCACATGCTAATTTGCGCCTAATAAGTAATAAATTATTGTTAAATTATTATTATTTCTCATGTCTGTGACATATTCATGAAAGATGTAGCGCCTTTCACTGGGGCTGCAGTTACCATTTAATTGCCTATCCTGTCTGTAAGTAGGTAAGCACATCATTGCCAATACCCTACCATCACCATCATGATCACCGCCATCGTCATCGTCATCATCATCGTCATCATTACCACCAGCACTAGCATCAGTGCGAATCACCATCATTATCCTCATCCTCATCGTCATTGTCATCGTCATCGTCATCATCACCACCACCAGTATCACCAGCACTAGCACCAGTGTGAATCACCAGCATCGTCATCGTTGTACTTTCTTTTTTATAATTTTGCCAATCCATAGGCCCTTTGCAGTTAGTGATCACAAGTTACAAAAAACACCGTGCTGCAGAGCCAAGTAGCACCTCTGCCATCCAAAACAAAACTGCTTAATGTAACTTTCTTTCTCTTGATGTCACAGTGCACAATTTGATTTCTAGCAAAGTGTTTTTTTTTTTTGCACCATGTGACCGTTAACTCCAAAGGGCCTATTGGCCAATTATGAAGAATTCATTGTTGTTGAATGCGTTAATTTATAATTTTTAGAGTACACCACTGTAAACCATGTAGGCCAGTTGGGTTCGATTGTGAAACATCACCAACACCGACATCATGATCGTCAACCTTTGCACGGAATAACGAGAAGTTTATAATCAACTACAAAACCAAAGGTTGTTGTATAAGATCTCGAGTGGGGTTTATATTTTAGTACAGCGATGTAAATCTTCACACCTCTATTACTTCCAGGTGTGTGACATTGGAGATGCGTCCAAGGGAAGTTTGTCTTCGTATGCTTACATCCTCATGTTGCTCCACTACCTCCAACAGTGCAATCCCCCAGTGATTCCGATACTGCAGTCTCTCTATACAGAAAACGAGCAGCCGGAAAAGATAATTGACGGCTGGAACTGCTGGTTTTGCAACGACTTGCAGAAAATTGTACGTGCATATTAAACATTATCCCCGGGTCTCCGGAGGGTGTGCAAACAAATTTCAAGAAAAATTTCATAGTTAATTGTGTAGACTACCGCAAATCCTCTGTAATCCCTTTCCCTTGGGGAGGTATTCATTTTGACCTTTTTGGGGCGAGAGGGAGGCGGAGGGTGGGGAGGTCTCGGGGGTGGCAGCCATTCTTGCATAGGGTCTATTCCAAAATGGCTCCTACTGTTATATTCGTTTATTTTTAGAAAAATCAGACCTTGTTGCCTCGTTCTTGAGTGCAAAAATCGAGGACTAATTTGTATATAAATGGTGGCCATTGTGGAATAAGTTGTGTATAAAAAGAACAAAAACAGGTTTCATTAAGTTGCTTCTTAATTCTGGAGTGTTATTTAATTTTTCTAGAAAAGCCTCTGGAAACCAAAAGAGAGGAATCCATTTAGTGCAGGGTTACTGTGGTATGGCTTCTTGAGGTACTACACCGAAGAATTTGACTTTGAGCACGACGTTGTTTGCTGCAGAAGACTAAAGAAGCTGACGAAATTTGAGAAGATGTGGACGAAGCATGTTTTCGCCATTGAGGGTTAGGGTGTATTTCTCTATCTCTAGTCAAGAGCGCTCTGTAAAGGTGTTTGATGGAGTAGTGAATGTTACATCTCTACTAAAGTTCCAGTTGGCGTCTTCTAAATACGATGGAATTTACTTGTCATTCTTCAAGACGATCCCAAATGTCTTTCACTTGTTTTTCGCAGTCCTCTCTTTTTAACAGGACTTTACAACTTGCTTCCAATTCCATACAGAATTTACAAAAACATCTGAAGTTTCGTACAAGTATGATTTTAACTCGATAAAAAAATACGTTGTCAAAAGTGAAATTATTAGTCGATTAGTCACATGAACGCATTGAGTGATGCTGTTCCAGCTCATTTTTTCCTCAAGTTTAAATAAGACCTTGTCGAAATTGTGGCTGACGATTTTCTTCATCACCTTGGGTTTTTTATCGGATCCAGTATTTACAAAGCCAGCCGTCAGCCTATAGCTGAGAAATCCTCGGTTGATATTTCCTTGTCCCTCAGAGAACAGATAGCCGATAAAATGGAGGAAGTTTAACTGTAAACTTCCATGAAGATTCAAGGGTCCTTCCCATTATTTCTACCCATCCATACCTACCGTGTGGCACGGAATTTCTGCGCGAAAACGTATTTTTGCGATTGTAAAATACTGGTTTTCTTGCTGGGTAGTGCGTTTACTGAATTGAACTTCATGCAATCGGCAAGTGAAACAACATGCAGAGATGTCAAACACGGTAATCTCATCAGTTGCTTCTGAGCAAAAGAGACGTTTTATTAAATGGCACCAACAAGATTCTTCATGACATGTGAAAGGTGATGTTTGTAGGTATAATTTCGCCAGTGGAGTAAAGTTTTGCTGGGGAAAGTTTTGCGGGACGTGGAAAAACCGCAAAACGTAGAATCCACAAAAATTCCGTGCCATACGGTATACAGTTAAGCCCTGATTGCAAATTACAATATTGATAGCATGCAATTTTCAGTAGGGTTTATTATTTTCTTGAAAGTTCATCCATTCCTGCTTAAATCCTCTCACTTTGCAGATCCATTCAATCTTGACCATAACTTGGGTGCTGGTGTAACAAGAAAGATGGCCTGCTATATTCAGACAGCCCTCATTAGGGGACGTGAGCGCTTTGGATTTCCACGCTATGACATACCTGTGGCCTTCGCTCAGCGCTTCTTCTTCGATGTGTACTTCCTTACTGATGGATACGAGGCACCCAATGATCGCAATTGCCGTGTTTGTGGCAAGATAGGACACATTGCTAAAGAATGTCCACATTCCAAATCCAACCGAAGAGCGGAGCAGAAGAAGGAAGAGGAAGAGCGAAAAATAAAACAAGGAGAGCCAGGGGACTTGAGCAGGAAGCCTTTCAATGCAGGGCCATCACGTCCCAGGGCAGCGTCAGCTCCCAGCAAACAGGAACAAAATAAAAGTCCTGAGAACAGAACACCCATGCCTGTAACACAACCGACGAAAGTTCCTCCTCCCCAGGAACCTGATGTGACTACCTTAACCAAATCTCAACCAGACTCGCAATTTGTTGCAGCCGAACTGAAAGAAGGACAAATGGGTGACAGCAAGGATAACAACTCGATTAGAATCCCTACATCTGAGGCATCCCAAACACTGTCACCCGTCCACAATCTTGAGACAAGTTTGGATGACGAGAATGCAGTTACAGGTCGGCAAGGGGAGGTGAGGATTGATTCAAATGAGACTCACACTCGGGCTACAACACCAATCGCTTCGTCTCCCATCATTGTCCCTGAAACTGGAGACAACCCAACAGCATTGCATTCATCCAGGCCTTCTAGCAGTGGCAATCAAATTAACATGGCTGCCTCAACTATCCCAGCCTCGTCCCCCGCTTCTCTGGCACATGCGCAAAGTACATCTCCGACATCCAATCATTCACAAAATATAAACCCACCTCCTGGGTTTTCCATACCTGATGGCACCAGGCAGGCACCTTACCCCTCTTCACCGCAAATTATAGCTGGTAACATGTCGCCAATAGCTGGTAGATTTCAAGGGCAGCCCATTACTCTCAATACACCCCCTCCACACCATCCTGCCATGTTCACTGGTCATTTTGTAGGTTCACCTGAGATGTGGCTCAGGCAGCAAGCTATGATGACACTCGACCACCATTTTCTGCCATTGAGGCCATTGGTTCCTTATCCTCTAACGCCAGAATCTCAAGCACAGGCACAGTTTCAGCGGCCAAGAGAACCTTCCGATATGGCCATTCAACATACTGGTTCCCCAGTTCATGGACAGCAATTTTCAGAACACACCCATCCGATGATTCCCCAAAGCCCTCCCAACATCTCCAGAAATTTAATGTGGCCTATAGGTGGGATTAATCCTCCTCCTTATGCTGGAGGACCGCCGTTTCAAGGCCAGCTTCCACCTCATAATGTCAGCTCCACTGGTATGCAACGGCCTGCAATGGGCTCACCCCAGCAGATTTTTCATCCTCAGTTGTCCCACCATGGGAACTCCCCTGGGATAATAGCGGCTTCTGTTGGATCACCCCCGAATATGAATCGTGGCAATCCACATGTAGTGACAGGATCTCCACAGCAAATGTCTCAACAGTTCCAGTTTCAGCATTCTCCAAACATGCCGCCCACCCCTGGATCACCGCCCCAGCACACCCCACAGAAGCCAGCACTGCACCAGCAGAGCCCTATGCAACATGACCTCGGAACTCACATGGTCAGCTCACCATATTGGCCATACTGGTTTTATTACTAGTGAATGATCCTCTGATGTGTATTCTATAGGGATAGGTTTTCCAAAAAGCTAAGGTTTAGTTTTTGCAGTAAGTTTAGATTTGTGATGGAGGTGAATTCAAAATCAGCGCTTTTGTGACTGCCATAGACACTGATTGTGGATAGATTGGTAACATGATTTTCTTTAGGCTGAAAATTTGGTCGTGCCTGTTTGTCTTACTTTTAGCCAGCATTGTTGCTCTGAGATTGTCCAGTTAATCCTTTGACCGAACCGCGTTTCAAAAGTCTTTTGTTTTTGTAACTTTTACGAACTGTATGGCTAATGTGGTGTACTGCATGTTTAGACAGGAGAGCAGTTTATCAACCTCATGAGGGTGGCTGAAGAAGAGTTAAAGAAATCTGAAAGCGCTGTTCCCACAAAATTACCTTCAGATGACTTTGAGGTATGTCAGGGGCGTAGCCAGGATTTTTCCACTGGTACGCACAATTTTCCAAATCTCTTTCCCCCACCCCCCAATTTGGTGTGGAAAAACACCGTCTGTTGATTTATCAACATCACTGGTTTAAAAAAAAACAGAGTTAAATGAATAAAAGGAAGTAGTTATCTTTAAGGTATTTGCGTTTTTATGCATTTTTTTTTTATTTTCTTTTATTTCATTTTTCATTTTCGATTTTTTCAGGTACGCACGTGCGTACCGTGCCTACCGTGCGTAGCCTGCGTACCGTGCGTACAGGTAGCTACGCCCCTGTATGTCCACGTCGTCTTCTTTAGTTGTGCTTATTGCAAGTAAAAGATATTACTTATTACAATTAAATTAAGATAGTTTTCTGAGTGTTTTTCATCGCCCTTTCACAAGTAGACGAATGAGGTATGAGACATTTACGGAGTGTAGCTGTTGTGTCTATCCGTCCTCGTTGGTATCCGAGCTTGCCTGGAACACTGAAATGTATCTGTATGTACTGTTGCCGCAGTATGCCTTGTTCTCACTCTATGTTGGCCTTGTTTTTAGTTACTCTATAGTCTCTCTGATACTATGCTTTTCCTCCTCTTCGTCTTAGGCTGAGGACCTAGAGCCCTTGGCTCCAAAGGGTCTGAAAGTCGCCAAGACTCCAGAGGAACATCAGTTGTTATCCAAACTAAGTAAAGTGAAGAGCCTTTGGGAAGGAGGTTCTTCGCCTGGCCTTGAAAGCAATCCAAATCCAGTATCAGTCGACAACGGGCATGTTACCGTAAAGGAAGAGAGTGATGTGGAGCTTTCTGGCCCTGATGCCAAATTGCCAGTGAAAAGAGAAGCTTGGGTGGATGTCTCTGACAAGGACACAGGGATCGGTGAAGCCATGAACGTGTGTGCAGTCAAGGAGGAGAAGGAGGAAATTGATCGTGGCTCACCAAAGCGTGTGTCTTCGTCGATTAAAGAAAACAGTGAAGCGTCTTCTAAAGCCTCTCACGTGAACGACGATCCCCCATCTGCAAGGCTCGTAGATGTGGAGGAGAAATCGCAAAGTCATTCAAGCGACAGAGAAGAGCTTCAAAGAAGCATGAACCCGACCCAAATGAGCTCTGCTGTGGGAGCAGCCCATCAAGAACCACCAAAGCAAAAACCAACCAGGCGTGGTGGTCGAGGCAGAAAACCCAAGAGTCCCAGAAATGAAAGTGCACCAGAGACGTCGGAGGAGAAGCCTCCGGGAGATCGTAAAAACAACTTGAAAGCTGGTCAAAAGAATAGTCCTCAGAAAAACTACGATGACTTGAAGGGGGGCTCGTCGAAGACTTCTCCTGCAGCTAATAAGCTAAGAGGTGAGCACTCAGAAATGGGTCAAGATACGACCCTGAATCCTGGGCGTGGTGCCGATTCTGGACCACGTCAGGAACCCAGACAGAAAGAACGCCCAGTCAGTGCAAAGGAGGGCGATAAGAAAGGACCGAAGAGGAACAAACAGGGCACAGAGGAGATTGACAAGAAAGCACCAGAAGGAAACAAACAGGGTGCAAAGGGTGATATTGGAAAAAAAGCACCAGAGGGAAACAAACAGGGTACAAAGGAAATTGAGAAGAAAAAGCCCGAGCGGAACAAACAAAGTGCAAAGGAGACTGACAAGAAAACACCCGAGGAGAACAAACAGGGCGTAAGGGAGATTGATAAGAAAGAACCCGAGTGCAGCAAACAGAGTGTAAAGGAAATTGATAAGAAAGCGCCCGAGGGCGACAAACAGGGTCCAGGAACGAGAGATCCTGATATGTCCCCCGGATATTCCAGCAGAGGCGGCAGACGAAGGACTCCAAACAGGGGAAGGAAACCACCCCGATCTCGTACTAATAGTGGTACATCAGTTGGCGAGAAGGACGATTCCAGAAAACGCACCAGCAGCATGCCAGAGAAACGCCCATCAAAGGATTCTTGATGAGGAAGAACGTCGTGTTGTGTGTAGAGAAGAATGCGCTCCAAATGCCCCCCAAACGTTGTTTCGCAGCAGTGAAGAAACTGTAGTGTGTGTCCGACAAAATGGGACTTTTGGTTGAAGTTCGAACGTTGGGCTCCAACTCGACTCCAACTTTTAGTCAAGTAGTAAATATTTCATAGTGATCACAATTTTTATAGTTAGATGCTGAATCGACAAACGTTTTACGTTCTCTTCATTCGAATTTACCCAAAAAACAATGGGTGAAAAGGTTTTTAGATGTCAGGAACTTCTCACTGGCATCCCCTCTGTTTTGTACTGCAACTGTCGTAGATACATTTTTACTTCTTATGTGTTACTTTATTCCTGTCGGCAGTGAAAACCCCATGATGGAAGTTCTCACGCTTTCTAGTTTTAGTTTACGTTCCCGCAAAGTAGAGATCTCATCAGTGAAGCCTCTGCAGTTCCCAAATGGGAAAAACGTATGAAATCGGGATAGTTATTAAAGAGCGTTAAAATGAATGTGTTCGGGAATGAGGAGAAAAGCAAGTTTCCACTTCATAACAAAGTTAACGTCAACTCCGTCTGTGAGCAGTCGACCGCGTTTAATGTCCAAGGTGAATTTCATTCTTGAATTAGTTACGCGAAACAGATCTTTTCATTGGTGCACCCGTTGTTTTGTTCTGTTTATTTTTGTTCCCGAAAAATGAAATAAATACATGTTCTCGAAAAGGCATACTGCTTCGTCCTTTCCACTCCAAAGAGGAGTCAACGGTCATGTGATTGGTGGGTTATGTAACTGAGTGTCACGCAACCCACACGCTTCCCTATTAGATTAGCGATCAGTGTGATGATTTTTTATCGTCCCCTTTAAGTTTTACGTGTGGGGAGGTGAAGGAGACAAGGCTAACTCCTTTTAGGAAAATTGTAGTAAACAACGACGACGAGGGTGTTCGTCGATGTGTATGCGCTTACCTTTACAGAATCAATATGGCCGTTTTCGTCCTTTCTATAATTCCACTGAGATACGTAATTAATTTTAAGCCCAGTTTGCTCCATCGGTAGATGTGACAACAAAGATTCTCTTCGTTTTTGGTTACAAAAGGCTGAGATGTTTTGCTGCTGCCAATTCTTACCAACAAACATCAGTTAACACCTCAAATGACGCCTCTTAGCTTGGCTAGTTCTATTCCGTAAGGAAAGTCGCCAGAGAGTTGATAGATAGATAGTTTATTAAAATATCGAACATGGCAGTCCGCAGACTGAATTGCGTTACAAATACTTAAAACTAAGATTAAATAAATTCCAAAATTATAAATACTAATTGAAATTATAACAAGAAACATATCTATAAGAATGCGAAAAACTCTCTATATATAACTAGGTACAAACTAGTCCAACAAATTATGCACACATACTTGGAATAAAAGTGTTCTTAAAACGATTTGTATGTGTGCGGGGCATGGCATAAGCCCTGGACTGTCTTAGATTATGTCTGTGTTCTCTCTTAAGAGGTAAGACAGGCACAAGTTTGTGATCCGGGCATGACGTGATAGACTCGAAAAGCTTGCTACACAGAGCCACGCGTCTGGCGTGCAAGGTTACTAAATCGAACCTGACCAAACATTCTGAATACGACGCATAAGGACAAATGATGGAGAGCGCTCTCTTTTGCACTCGTTCGATGTCGTCACTAAGATACTGTGGAAGCGCATGATGAAAAACTGGCGCACAGTACTCTAAAACAGGTCTTATCACGGTGCAGTAAAAATTTACAATGTCGCTCAGTGGAACGTTGGCGCGCTTTAGGAGAACAATAAAATAAAGGCGCTTGTTCGCTTTCTTAATGCACTCTGAGATGTGTTCGTTCCATTTTAAATCTGAGCTAATAGTGACTCCTAAGATTTTTACACTTTTTGATACTGATAGTTCCTTGCCATTTATCACAATTGGTGGAAAATTGTGAGTGTTCCTTTTAAAGTCAATGCGCATCTCCTTGCATTTGTCAGCGTTCAGTTCCATCCTATTTTCGATCGACCACGCCTCAACAGCGGAAACTGCGCTTTGTACATCACTAGTCGAACCTCGCGGTATCGTTTGGGCGATAGTCGTGTCGTCTACATACTTCCAAGTGAGCGCGTCGACCTCAAGATCGTTGATCATTAATAAGAACAACCAGGGACCAAGCTTGGTCCCCTGTGGCACCCCGGCGGGGACTAGGCCCCACTCTGACCGGCAGTCTGATGACAGCTTGACACGTTGTTTCCTGTCTGACAGAAAATCCAGCACCCAAACGTAAACCCCGCGTGGCATGTCCAAGGCTTCGATCTTTCTGGCCAACAGATTGTGATCAATAAGATCGAAAGCCTTACGATAGTCGAAAAGTACCACTCTAACAGCCGCGCCCGTGGCGTCAGTGGCTTGTGACCAGTTATGTACCATGGAAATCAAAGCGTGCAAGGTGGAGGATCTTGGAATACCGCCGTATTGATTCGGGTCTATAATCTGCAACACCGCTGGACCGACGTATCTGAGTACCACAAAATCTTCCGCAACCTTAGAGATAGCGGGCGTCAAGGAGATAGGACGCAGGTGCTTAGTAGCATCTACCACGGGTTTTTGCTTTGGGAGAGGCACCACATCCGCAAGCTTCCAAGGAGCGGGAAGCCTTTGTTCTCTAAAGCTCGCGTTCAATATAGATGTGATAGGCTGAACGAGGATCTCTGCATATTCCCTCAAAAGCCAGTTACCGATGTCGTCAGGTCCAGCTGCCTTACGCGGATTTAGATTGGTTAGAGCGTATAGGACATCAAATTCCGTAATTAAAGGCACATCGGAGTCCCCCACCACTGTAGGGACAGCGTATAGGGGTTGGTAATGCTTCGTGGGTTCTAAGAACACAGCGTTGATGGCGTTAGCTAGTTCAGCGTCACTTAGGCGATCGAAGCTATCCCCGAGCTGCAGGTTGGAAAGGAGACTTTCAGATGATGAGGCGGGATTCATACTGGCGATTCGTTTAACTGCGCTCCACCACTGCGAAGGCTTGGTGTTCTTTAAATTATTCACTTTGCTTGCAAAGTATTTGCTGCGAAGTGATTTGCGCACACGGTTGACATCATTTCGATATCGCCGGTATTGTTCCATGTCTCCATGGTGGAAGGCGTGTTGACGGAGCTTAATGAGGTTCTTGAACCGCTCAGTAACCCACGGGGGATCATTCAAGTGAAGTCTGACGTGTTTAACCGGCATTAAGTGGTCGAGACCGATTTTGATGAAATCCGTAAACAGCACCGATTTAGTCTCGCAGTTAGATGCTTCGCTAACCACTGACCAGTCGATAGACGCGAGGAAACGCCCAAGCTCTGACTTGCGACTGGCCCGAGTGTCCCGCTTGGAAAGGGTTCTTCTACTTGGGCCTTCCCTTGGAGTACGAGTTGTTGGGTGCACGATAACGACATTGTGATCCGATAGACCAAACGGCGGTAAAATCTGTACGGAATTTATATCGTACAAATCTGGTTGATTGGTTAAGACCAAGTCCAGGATCTGATCACCCCTAGTGGGCTTGTTGACCAATTGCCGCAGTCTGAATTGTGCAGCTAAACGATTCACCTTTAACCGATTGAAATCGCCGCAGAGTAGAATCCCGCAGCCTGGGAATTCTCCCTCAACAGTTGTCAAAGTTGCTGATAGATAGTCTAACAAAGCAGTGTCTCTGGCGCTGTCGTTGAAGAAAGGGTGGTAAATCGTGGCCGCGACAACACAGGATATCCCTCGCGGGAGTCTTTTTGGTCTTAACCACGCCCAAAGAGCTTCGTACTCAGGGTCTTGTAGGTGATCAAGAGATCTATACCTAATCGAGTCCACTATATAGAGCCCAATCCCGCCGTGAATATCCGTGGTGCGGTTTCTAGAAATAAACGAGTATCCAGGAATGTGGAGGTGGTTTCCGCTGATGGTGTCCCTCAGCCACGTTTCGGTAATGAACGCTAAATTAGGTTTGGAGTCCAAGATGGTAGAACGAACTTCGTCAATCTTAGGCGCCAGAGACATTGTGTTTGCAAGCATCAAGCTCAGACCAAACACGCTACGCGATTCAATAGGACGATCCGTGATGACTGGAACAGAAAGGTTGTTTGTTTTGCTGGCTTGAAAGGTGTTACCTTGAATATTTAATGAGCTCGACGAGTGGTTATGCAAATTACCAGATTCGTGGTCTTGTGTAGCATTTTGGTCAGAACCCATCGAATCATCTTCACTTAAAGTTGGAGAGACGTTGGCCCGGAATTGTCTTGCGGTTCCTAGGCACGATACGCTGTTACCTCGCTTTCTGCGACCGCCACGGCAGCCCCGACGTGTAGATTTTATGCGAGTGATACCGTGCTCAGTGAGGCGGCGCCACAGGAGTGGACTCAATAAAGCCGAGGAAAACGACGATAACTGTTGAAGTACTGATCTTGAGTACGTCAAAGCCATGTTCTTGGGTTTAGACTAGTTTTGAATCTTAAAATATTAATAAAACTCTCTAAAAAATAAAAAAATATATGGGAAAATCGCGGAGCGTAAAAAGTCGTGTGCTGCCAGCGAGGCGCATCACGTGGTATATGCGTGGCGCATCACGTGGTATATAGAGTTACTAACACGCCGGTAAAAACTTGATAAATGCCACAATTTGTTAAAAATCAATCATGTTGCCTTTTTTCAGTCACACCAAACACAAGAAAATAAACTTTGGTCATACGTCGAAACGATGTTGTAAATCGAAGCTTGTCTTCTGTAAGAAATTTTGATTTCAGAAGGTACACCTAAGCCAAATCAAAGGCTCCTATGAGCCAGCTCATGGATGAGGAACATAACAATACTTTGAACTTACAACATCTTTATTTTGTAAAAAGATATGTGCAAGAAACCTGTACATTCGTTTGTGTTTTGTGGGAGCACAACCTTTTCAGACACACCTCTTGGTAAAAGAACCGTTTACGCGTTAATATTTTCCTTAAAATGACGCAGTTGATTGACAGGCGCCAGAAGCATTACATTAGACGATATTGACACACGTAAGTAATTTGAACCGGCGATGGAGCACAAATATGCAAATTTGTACACGGACTATAAAAATAATACTCAAACGTGATCGCTTTGTTAAGAAGTGTAACAGGCAAGTTAAAGTTTCTTATTGGTCGACGGCTCATTTCAAGTTAGTTTTATAAACGTTTTTGGTCGTAATAAAATTTCCGACTATTCTGAATGCGAGATATTATAAACATCACAATATTTTGTGAAAGTCCTGAGGGAAATTAGTCACGCTTTACAGTCACAATGTTTTTGAGCGATTCGAGGTCCGGCACAAAACTTTTGCTTTGTAAGGTGAGATATTCAATCCATCTGTTTATGCTTTGTTCTACAATTAACTTGACTTTCCAAATATTTTGTTGTTCGAACAGATTAGCTGTTATAGCTGCTTGTCAGACCAAATTATATCCTCACAGAGCAAAATATTTGCATGCTTGTGGTCCTTGTGTTTTTGTCAAATGTTGACAAAGTGTTATACTGATCGTTTTAGCCAAGGGATATAGCCTTTCTAAACAAGATCATATTTGCAATCGAGCGTTCACCATGAAAAGAGCGTCTTCAAAAATACTTCATTATACGTACCTGCTTAAATCGATCATATGTTGCTCATAAATCAAATGCGTTGCTTGCCAGAATTCGGTTTTTTGGCTAGAAAGTCTTTCTCCTGTTTCCCTTTTTGCCGATTTTCTTCATTCTTCCTTCTTCCATCATATTGTGGCAAAAATTTCTCGATTACTACTGCCCCAGGTACCGCACAGTGATAAGCTTTATAGTTGCTTTTGCGATATCTCGAAGTTCATTTTCGCTGCTCTGAAGATTTCATAGTTCAATTCTCGCAACTCGTGTTCTTCATCTTATTAACTTTATCTGATCACTGATCCTTAAACAAAATAGACCTTTGTTGAGTTGGAAAATCGAAACGAAAAACCGACGCCATGAACATTAATCACGTAAACAATATCTGCAGAGCAAAATTCTCCACCTTTGTACTACACCCTGAAATTTGCAAACGTTGGACCAAGAAGACTATGGAGACAAAAGCAATACTTACCAGGGGAGGGACCGGGGAAAGTTTAATGAATAAATTAATCAGAATCGGGTGAGTGAGTGAGTGAGTAAACGAATGAGTGATCCCCTGAGTGAGTGAGGGAAATTCAGACCCACAACAAAACCTCATGGCATGACTACGTCATCCTTGAGCTAAAAATGAGCTGCAAGATGATACAGGCATGGAACACTTAAACCAAGACGAAGATTACATACAAATGATACATTCTTTTAATTGTAGCAGAATTGTTTTATAACAACAGTTCACATTTAACATACATTGTGCATTTTTAGTTTCACTGTGCAATTTTTTGATCTCTAAAGACAACCTTTTTGGTAAAATATTATAAATAAAATAGTTTAACCCCACATATAAGAACCTGTTGGAATTTTTTTGACTAAACAAGTTCTTATATTTTGGGGTATTAAAGTAGCAAATTTCTGCCAGGAGGTACTTAATTTTCTAGGTTCTTACACGCGGGTTTTTACTGTACATCGTGTTTAGTACCAAGACGACCATCCCTCCATCTATAAATAACACGCCGTTAAGGTCTAAAGCAAACCAGGAAACTTCATATTGGAATCAACAGTGACTGAAGTTAAATGCAATCGAGACCTGACCTGCAATATCCGCGCTGTAATAACCACCATCAAGAAATGTTTTGGTCAGCTTCTCTATGGTTGTAGGCTTCTGGACACCGTCTGGACACTTTGAACACAGAATAAGCGGCGCCCAATAAGAAAGCACCGTCTTGTACCAGTCACTGTTGTTTGGTAAAATGTAATGACCAGGTAGATCATTGTTACCAAATGATGGAAATATAGGAATATCTGGAAACACAGCATGGGCTTTGCTCGCGACTGTTGCCATAGCTTTTAGTACTTTGAGCGAACCTTGGGTGTCCGTCATACCATGAGCGGCTGAATCCCCTGTTAAATGAAACGGAGAGCGTAGCGGCCTCTGAGATAATTTAGCCTGCGAACAGATTTTTACGGAAGGGATCAGGGAATGGATCCTAAGTAGTCATCACACCCCTCGCTCTTGGTCCTAGCCGAGAGCAAGATGATTTCCAGTTTAATTTATGGTAATTAGAGCAGTTCTTCATCCTCTGAGATAATTTAACCTGCGAGCAAGATTTTTACGAAGGAATCGGGGGATAGGTCCCAAACAGTCCCCACACCTCTCGTCCTTGGTCCTAGCCGAGAACAAGGTAATTTCCAGTTCAATTATGGATAATTAGAGCAGTTCTTTATTCTGCGTCGTAAGTAATTCGTATTTTGGTCATTTTCTGTTTGCTTTGGTTTTGCATTTTCGACGCCCTGTGATTGGGCAGTAAAACTCGCGCCATTTTTTTAACCAATGAGAAGCATAACTGAGTCCAAACACAACTTACTCGCCCTTGGCATCGGCTTCACCCAGTTTCATTGAATTCTGATTGGTTCATTGAGCTGCATGCATCTGTTGCGCCTTGTCAATTAATTGGTGCAATTGCTTTGGTTTAACGTACATGTACGACGCCCAGTTAAAGCCCACTCAAATTAATTAATTAATTTGGAAATAAGTAAATTAATCAATCAATTAGATACAGATACATCTGTCATACCAGAGGAGGAGAAACGGCCGGGAAAGCAGGCCTACTTGTTAGGGTGAGGTCAAATCCAAAACAAGTGCAGTATGTGTATGCGTGCTATTAATAACATTGCATCGCTCTGTTTTCACTAAAAGGCTACAAAACACTGTGCAATATGATGAACATCTTGAGAACATCACTTTGGCAGCGGTGCAACTGTCCGTTTCCATTTATAAGACACGTAGAAAATTTTTCAACTGGTAGAGAAAGTCTTCCTTGTTAAAAAATAGAACTTTCCAATCCAGAATTGAACCTGAGCTTTTCGATCGCATTAACCGTTAATAATGGCAAGGACCGTTTATGAAAGGGAAATAGGCGGCGGCGGCACTCAACTGAGAAAGATCTTTCCCCATGACAGAAAAAAAGGGAAAAAGCATGTCTCTGATACTAGGACAACATGTCATTGGCTAAAATTAAAACCCTTCCAATAAACTGCTCAAACAGGAAGTTAATAAAGAACATCAGAAATTGTTAAAATCCCTTTCCATTACATTCGAATGTTTAAAGAAATAAGGGAGGAAGCCAAGAAGGGGATTCTTTATAAGTTTGGGAGCATAAGCACTTATGTGGATCTTAACTCAAACCCATCTCTTTACCTGTAAGTAGCATGAACTTTGCCCCACTCCCTTTGTCCTTCATTGCTGACCGAACACTGTCCCACAGGACCTCAGGTGAGTCACATCCAACTCTTCCGTAAGGTGCCTCGTAGTCCGCGGTTGGTTCGGAATCGCCCGAGTTATGGCAGTATGTATCTTTGGCCATTGATTTGTCGTAGAATGGGTCAAAATGGATGTCGCTCACATGAAGAAACTTCACAATTTTGCCTTTAGATCTTGGCATACAGTTAGGCCCA
>OX419347.1:6045142-6047642 GCA_948470475.1 Galaxea fascicularis
ATATGGGAAATGGCAGACCATCACGATCCTTTTTCTGTGTGCGATAGTAAAACGGCATCGCTGGAATTTCAACCAATCTTGGAAAACGATTCATCCTTAACCTCAAGTGCACAGGGTCATTCTACAGTCTCCACGGCATTCTTGGCAACAGAGTTTCCCGATGGACTATTTAGTGATTCCACAGACTCTGACAGCTGCTCTGACTATACAGTGCATTCCAGTAGTGACAATGATGACGATTCTGATTGGGAAGATGTCAGGGAAGACAGTGGCGCTCCCAGATTTCAATTTGCTGATCCAGTGGCCGAGATGCTGGACGCAGCCGTGCATAGTGGAGCACTAACAAGAGAGCACATATTCTACAAACTCGTCTCTGGCGCCCTGGAATATGTTTTGTATGACCATTCACGGGGAGAGAAATACAAGTGGGACCCAACACTAGTGCGTTGGGCGAGATCACTTCTTCGACTGGGTAGGAGCCGGACGTTCAACTTTCTGCGAGGCCCTGGCGGATTCAATGCTTCCAAGGAGAAAAAAAGCGCAAGTCAAGTACTCGCATTGATTTTAGCCGTTGCGGAATTCCTTTGCCAAGCAAACGCACGGTGCGTCGCACCAAACTTGGTTATACTACGGCAAGTGGCATTATTAGAAACCTCCTCATTTCGATTTTGAGAATTGCCGACTCTCAGAGTGCAAGTTGCTATGTCGATAGTTCCACTATCAAGGCAATTGCTGTTTCCCTGACGAGAGATGGTCTTGGCCTTAAACCCAGTCTCGAATTCGATGAAAGAAAGAAGGTTCTTGTTGGTTCAAAAAAGAAGATCGATATTGACTACATTAAGAAAAATCCTGTACCAGATCCCTCTGAACTTAAAAAGAGTATGATTAAAGATGCAGACATTTCAGTTGTTACGACCGCTGACAGAAAGATCAGTCTTCCCGTTGGGGTAAACTATGAAGCCGCAGATCAAACTGGAGAGGAAGTGCTGGCTGAAGTTGAGGAAATTGCTGGACAATTGCAGACCTGTCTTAGCTGTCTGGAAGCGCAGTCAAAGTCGAGTAATTCAATCCTACTTTGCAATTCCGGATGTACGTCTCGCTGTGAGTCTTGCTTTGATCAAAACGAAGTTTGCAGAGAATGTCAAGAAAACGGCGTCCAAAGTATTGAGCCTTAGCTCCGCCCATGTAGCAAATGCATAGCTGATGAGAAAGAGTGTGTTAAGTTTGTGATTACCTGTTATTCTACAGACTGTGAACAGAAAAACAAAACAGCGTTAGAAATTTTGCAATCACGAAAAGAAGATGAAGCTGAAGCTCGGCAATCAAACCTACGACTAACAGAAGGAACCCCAGATGCAGTTCACGTCGAGAAATGCCTGAAGGGAAGCCTCGCCAACTGGTGGTTAGTAGTCGACGACGTTCGTGTGAACTTAGCAATGCTACGTACTCTTCGCCAGGACTACAAATCAGATACTGGAAAGCAACTGAGACAAGCAATTAAACTAGAGTCTGTCCGACACCGAGATAAGATGTCAACGGAATCAGTCGCAGAAATCTGTAGTGAAAAATGCCTGTCTGTGTTAGAATCAATTCAAAGGCGATGTAATGACATTGTCTACACGTTAGTACCAGAGAAACACCGACACACGGATGATAATAAAACCAACACTTTCAAGGTTCCACTTGACCTGATGAAAGACACTGAGGACATGAGCAAACTGTATGTAGCAGATAGCCAAAAAGAAACACTGACTGAAGTTCGCCTTCATTATCCAGCGACAGTGAAGACAGTAGCATCTGGCTACACTAATCCAATAGCAGTGGCAATGATACATGGAATTGTGATCGTTGCTGAGAGAACTGGTGATCTTTACTGTCTTGACCTACACTCAAAGTTGCAAGTTAAGCCTGCGTCCATGAAAAAGGCTGAGATGGAAGCTTTTGTCACAAGACATAAGGTAAAAGTTGTTCAGGAGAATGCTAATATATATATTTAGGCAAGCCTAAAAGCGGAGCTCCACAGTTCTTTCCTTATTGTATGGCATTTACCGATAAAATAAAATCTATGCCAGAACTCGAGCCAGGACTCTAGTAAGGACTTCTGTATTGTGATAATATTTTTTTTTACTGTTTTGCTGCAGAGCCACAGCCACCATTCAAACATGTGCTAACGTACATTTTCGATTTATCATTGGCCTTTGCCACGTTGCATCAAGGAACTACATGACTATGAGCATAAACGATTTTGCTTCATCACAGTTCGATTACATTTCAGTGCAAATGGTGTAAATCTCTAAACTATAGATTAACAGTCCCAGTGTCTCACTTTTAAATCCAACATCACAACCGGTTATGTGCTTTGGCTGAGTCACAATTTTCTAACATGTATCGTTGACATTTTAACCTCAACAAACCGAAATATTCCACAACAAAACAAAATGTTAAAACCCCAAAGTGGGTACTCTTCGACATCACCCGAAAAAGAAGAACAGTACTTTGT
>OX419347.1:6052642-6065142 GCA_948470475.1 Galaxea fascicularis
CTTAACAGGTCTAACGACCATTTGGAGCAGAAGGAGACCAGTGCGCCCACCTAGGCACATGAAAGACTTCTTTTAGATTTCCCAAACAATAGACCCTTCTCCAAAATGGCGGCAATGGATTTGAATGAGTTAAAATTGAACTAAATGAAAAACTGGTACCAGAAATAGGAAGAGCACCTTTACTTTAGTAACCCTGCAAAGTTTCAGCATATCAGGTGTTATATCAGCTGAGAAAATGTAAGTTGAAAACTGAAAAATTTACAGACGTTTGTATGACTGGGGGTATGGCGTATACCCCCAGTCATACAAACGTCTGTAAATTTTTCATTTTTCAACTTACATTTTCTCAGCTGATATAACACCTGATATGCTGAGACTTTGCAGGGTTACTAAAGTAAAGGTGTTCATTCTAGTGTTGGTATACGTTTTTAATTTTAACTTTTTTGAATTTTCGGCCGCCATTTTGGAGAAGGGTCTATAACTAACAATGATGCATATCTGAAATCCGCCTGGGACGTTTGCCTGCAATTCCGTCAAATCCTACTTCCATGATTTAATTGTCTGATCCCAATAAACTTCGGACTGGTTACTGGCAATGCGTATACTTTATCAGAACACTAGACAATATTCAATTAACTTTTTAGACCGTCGTCACTGAAAACGGATTTCAGAAACAAATCTGAAGAGCCGATGAAAATGGACTAAAATTGTGAAACTCAAAGAAGATAAACAAGTAGGTGAAAAATTCATTCAATTGAAACATATGGCAGTGGTAAACTTGTTAAATTATTTAAAAACAAAGGAAATGCTTGAGAATTGTGAAGTTAAATGACTAGGATGTGTTTGGACTCTGCCAATTTACAGGGGACGGGAGCAGCACGGAAAAGGGCGGGAGGCGGGAGATAAAGGTACGGGAAGCGGGAGAGCAGGGTATGGGAGGCGGGAGGTTCTGACCCCCCTGTCCCCCCCCCCACATAACTAGTATACAAAGCTTTACAGAGCCACAAATCATTCCAAAGTATGCCTTTTCACTTGCTGTGTAACTCCTGTTTCTGAATTTCGTCCATCCTCACAAACATATTTTATGATGTTGATGAAAACCAATAATCCGGCCACGTTTTGTTACATTTTCAAATGCCTGCTGAGCATTTTTACAATGTAATATTTTAGCACATCAAACCTGATATGCTCAAGGCTTTCCAATGTCTTGATTGCAACCACAGTGTGCTACACCAAAGGCGTTTGCACAGCATTGTCCCTTTTCACTCTGCTTTTGACAAAGGAAAATTCAAATAGAAAGGACAAGATTGTTGCTGTTAAAGAACTGCATGGTGAGTGTGACGTACTTGAAATGATATTCATTGGCGAGACGAACCTCATCTCAAACAAAATTTCCATAAATGTAACAGCTCCATATAACTATTATTGTAACTGAAATCGTTAATTGGTGTATAAGCGGAGCTTCACAGGCTTCGAAATTTGCCCCCGCACTTTAAAGACTGAAAACAAAAGGACAACTTCAACCTTTTTAGTAGATTAAAAAAATGATTTAGACACTTATTGGCTTTGTTTATTTATTTTTGTTTATTTATCTTAACAATAAGGTTGACACTGAAGAAGCAATTGTGGTTGTCAAAGTATTAATACAAATATACAAAATGGATTAGAAAAAAAAGAAATATCTAAGTCATGCTAAATGTAAGAAATCTGCAAGAGGTGAAGCGCACAGTTTCATATAATATCTACTATGATGTTGATTACTAGTGTAAGCTGCTATGAAGCGAGATAATGTGATGTGTCTTTGAACACTGCAATTTATTATGTAAGTGAACTAACGATTGAAAAAAATGTTAACTGTTTTAAATGTTTTATTGTTATCATGAGCACTGATACAGATATTTGTTATCCAAAGCCACCAGCTTTTGTACAGAAAACGCACGAAACGCACAAAAATATTCCGCGATATCGTATACAGTCGAATGTCGATTATCTGGACATTTCTCTCCGGCCTCATTTCCATGAATATTGATTAGTTGCAGACATGAATCGCAGAACCCCTACTGAACTTTTGAGCCTGAGAAGCATTTGCCAGGCCCATTTACCACATTCCATGCTTGAATAGCTAGTTATTCAAGCGTTGTAGCCATACGCACACGACATCACTATAATCATAATTTCCATTATCCGGGCTCTCGATTACCTGGACTGTTTTAAGGTTTAGCAAGAAGTCCGGACAATCGACGTTTGACTGTAGTTGGTTATTCTACCATGCATTTAATGACTGAATTGAAAAGGTATGTCAAGAAATGCATGCAGCAACGAAAATTACTAATTTTTACAAAAGTTTGCTTCTTTGTTGTGATCTTGACAAAAACTGCCAAAATTGCTAATAAAAACACGGCCCACATAGAAAACCTTTAATGAAAATTGCAAATTTTGTGAAAATTTTAAAAATTTGTAAGCTCCCTTTAATTGAAATCGGGGTGCAGAGCACCACCAAGGAAAATGACAAATTTTGTTAAAATTATAAGAGATATGAAAATTTGTGAGAACCCTCACAACATAGACATGACTGAATTCAAGGCAATAGCACCCTGAACAAGAATCACCAATTACACCAAAACGGCATATTTTTCGAAAACTGCAAAAAATTGGGAGTAACATTACAAAATAGTCATGGTACTAAATTCAAGCCGTGTACAGAGCAATCTAGACGAAAATAACCAATTTTGCGAAAACTCCGAATTTTGTTAACTTCCTAACAAAATCGACTTACTACTGAAGTCAAAGTGCAGAGCGTCCTGGACGAAAGTTACAAATTTTTGCTAAAACCACTGGGGACCCACAAGAGTTGAGAAAAAATAAATTAAAAAAACTGAATTCTTGGCATACGTTGATTGTTTCTTGTGGTTTTCTTTAGTTGACATGCGCATACAGTCGATATTTACTCTACAGGAGGAGCCAGTTTTGTACGCCAGTGCCTTGAGCTTTATGCTTATTAGCTATCTATCGCTATGTATATAAATTTGTCAAGGGAGGCAACTTTTTCACGAAACATTTTGAACACACTCTGAGAAATAGCTTTGAACTCTTGACTTCTTCTCTGCTTTGCAACCAAATTCGTCTCCAAAGAAAGCTGAATAATTACTGAATAGTTTCACCTGTCAGAATCTCGAGAAGAAATAATTTTGGCGTAGCATTTTAGCTTACTTCTCGATGGTTTGTTCTTTGATTGTTGATTCTTCTAAGTTAAGTATTGGTTTGTTTTTCCTTATGTAAAAGCATCATATAGGCGTACGTTTAATGGGTCGTTTTCCAGTACAATGATTTTAAGTTCAAGGCCTTTGTAATCTTTGTTTTGGCATATGGTGATATTTTGTGAGAGGAAGCTTTTCTGAGGGTGTATGGCTTATGTGCGATGCGTACAGGTATGCCCTCTTTACGAAAGATGTTAATAATCTTGTGGTCTAGCCGTTCGGAGATGTAGGGGATCTTCAGTTACGACCATTCTGTGTTGGAAGGGAGAGAGTCTTCGCAACGGTTCTGGGGTTGTTTTGTGTGGTATTTGCAGCTCTCTGAGTATCCGTTTAGGCGGAGGATCTCGTCAAACGCGCCTACAAAGTAAGTGTTTTGGTTTGTAGTTTGCGTAGAGCATCGGTCTTAAATAGGTTTCCGCTGATTACGAATGAAGTTGATCTTGGATTTCTTGTGAATAGCTGATTGACGGTGTACGAACAATGGGTTTTTGGCTTTTTTTTTTGTAAAACTCAAAGGAACATTTGCCGTCTTCACAGATTGTAACTTTCGCGAAGTTTAGCAGTCCGAGGGCGCTAGACGTTATTTCCAGTTCCTCAATTTTAAACTTCAGTTTTGGATGTAGGTTATTCATTGTGTGGTGGAACTGGTCTGCCACTTCTTCGCTAGTTGTCTGTAGGTAGATGTCGTCGACATATCTCTTGTAAGGGTTTATAGGGAGCTGTGAGGAAAGTGCGATGGTTTCAAGTTTGTCCATAAAGAGAATGGCCAGAATTCCTGAAATGCTGGAACCAATGGAGAGACTTTCCTTTTGGTGGAAGACTTGGCCATTAAAAACCGAGAAGTACATGTTTGTGAGAAGATCTGTAACGTCTTGCTTGGAGAGGCGGAGTATTGCGGTCAACAGCATTAGTGTTGGCTTCCTGTATGGGGATTGATTTTTTTTTGTATAGGGACACCACATCGAGGCTGCATGGATATGTTAACGTTTTGTTGGTGGTGAGATCGCCGGATTGGATACAATTTTTCTTGGTTTTCAGTTACGTGTAAGTCACGCAAGTTAAAAAATAAAATCACCAACTATTCAATAGATTAAGTCAAGAAATTAAGGTATTGTAGAAGAGTAATAAATAAACAAAATCCTAAAGTCCCAGGGCTGTGCGATATCCCATACTAGAGTTGTTCGGCAAAAAGTACCACTCAAAATTACAGAGTTTAGTATGAACGCGCCATGATGGAGTCCCTCTTAGGGGCTCCAATATGGCAGCCGGAAACGAGTGAAAACATCTGGAATTTACTTTGGCTTTCTCAAAGGCTTTCTTCTCTCATTTGAGCTGGCAAACATTTACATAGACGCCTTTCTTGCGATGTTGGCTTTTCAGACCTCTAAAAAATACGCTGAATCGATGTTTTCATGTTCGTGACATGCTTGTGAGCAGACATCTTTATGCCACGCACAGTGAGAAAATTTAAAATTCAAACTGCTCTATTTTCAAAACAAAGCACGCTTCCGAGCTGAAAACACGCAAACAGATACATTTCTAAAATGTCTTTTACGTGATGAAGCTAAAAATGGAAAAGTCTCTTTACTTTTAAATTTTAGTTTTTTTGTGACGTCACGTTAAAACCAAGAATAAGTTCTAAGCCGGTTTTTTTGATGTGCTGGGACATCCTTTAGTATCGGTTTAAGGGCGTTTGCGAGCAACCATAAGATGCGTTGCTTTGGTCCGTTGCTGTTGGATACTATGGGTCGTATTTTGATGTCCGGGCCGGTTTTGTGGGTTTTGATGAGGTGATAAAACCGAGGTACACTGCACGGGATATTTTCATAGGGAAACTGACAAATAGAAATTGAGACCTTGTGCGCGGAGCTGCTGTAGTTGCAAATGATCGATAATTAGGAGAAATTGACTTTTACTCAACGTAGCCAAACGAGTTTGGACCATTTCCTAGAAGGACTAAAGAGCCATAAAAGGATAGTTGAGGGGAGCTCTACAAAAAGCGAAGACGGAATAACCGTGAAAAAAGAAAAAAACAGAAGTATCCCATAAGATTGGTTACCCGACGAATCGCCACTATCAGTGTAAGATACTTGCTCCAAGTCAGCTTATGAGGACTGTCGTGTCTTTTCCCGCCATAAAAAATATTTTAATGTATTTCTTTGTTTTCTTTTGGTCACGTGATCTTTTAGGTTTTTTTGGACAATTCAGTCACGAAATTTTAAGCTTTTCTTTCTTTCTCGTCCCTTGTGGAGTTGTTTTGAAGTAATTTCGAGCTTAACTGTTGCGGTTGCACGGTTGTTTGTATATCGAATAAGCATAGGCTGAGTATTCCGCTTGTAGTGCGCTGAATAGGCCGATCGACGACAATAAAGTACGGCAAAGAACTAGAGGTTTGAGACTGATCTCGTGTTTTGGATTTACGTACATCACAAGGACAGAATGCAGAGCTGCATTCACCACAGCATCAACAACAGTAGCAACCACGTAGAGTCATAGAGTCTGCGATTGGTGCATTTTACGGAGCAAGTAGTTGGTAATAATCTAAAGTTATTCACTTCCATGTATAATTTGCAAGTAAGTTTTTTCTCTCATCCTGTCTGCCTGATAATTAACCAATAACAACCCAACAAACACAAAAGCTTCGTTTTTCTCTTCATCATAGGTGAAATCGCCTCACCATAGGCGGGATTTGCTGTGTGTTTTTGAAATGTAGACATGCATATGTGATGGAGCACTAACACAACATTTATCACTGGGTTTTATACAATCGACGGTGTAAACCTTGCGCTTTGATTGGTCTAGGGGAGTTTGTGGAGTATAGACGCACGAATGACGTCATGAGTCAAAGAAAGTAGGAAAAAGTATAATACAAATAGATTCCATTTGTCAGTGCGTCTATACTCTGATAACATGCGGAGGACGTCAAAACGTCAAGTAAGAACTGTTCTTACCACGTTTTAACGTCATCTGTGCGTCGAGCTTGCGTTATCAAAGTACACAAGCACTGCCAAACAGAATTTATTTGTTCAATCTCTCCGACACTTTATACAGTGTTTGGTTATTAAATAAAAATCCATCTTTGAAGCTTTGCAACGGAACTGTCTGTCTTCACAACACGACTTAAACATTTATATGTGTTTAATTTCCGGTGATACCGTTATGTGGGTGTAGCGTGGCCGGACGACTCAGGTATCAGCTGTGTCATAGCAGATATTTTTATATAAATTCACTAAACGCGATGCACGAGCAAGCAGAGTTTGCTGAGTTCTAGCAACCAGGAATAATTTGAAAATAATATAGTTATTTCTGAACTTCCGCCGTTCAAAAAGTTGCGAAACCAAACCTTATAAACTCTATTACAAAGTATTTCAAGCAAGTTCCCTGTTCACTTTTGATTGAAAAATTAATCAAGATCTTCTTTGGGGAACCCCCTTCACGGTGCGTCTTCCTGCTAAAACTCCTGTAATTGGTGTATTTTATGGAGCGGGTGGTTAGTAATAATTTAAGGTCATTACCTAAAATCGATAATTTGAAAGTAAGTTTTTTCTCAACAAACAAAGAATAACTTAGCGCAAAATTAACCGATGAAGCGATCTTGTCTGCCTCATCTCTAGCCAATAATCACGCAACTAAACTCGACAGCTTTTTTTCTCTCTTCATCCTAGGTGAAATCTATTTGTTCACTGTTTTGCTTCATCCAGTGTTGGGTCATTTCATAAAATTCCATCTAAGAAGCTTTACACCAGACCTTTGTGTCTTCACAACACGCCTTAAACATAAGTCCATTTATTTGTGTTTAAGCTACCCTTGAAATTTCCCGCTGTACCATTATGTGGGTGTAGTGTCGTCTGCCGGACGACTCAGATGTCAGCTGCGTCGTAGAAGATATTGATAGTCTTTACACTAGAGGAAAAGTAAACTAAGGAATACTTCAAGTCAAGTAAATTTTTGATCCTTCAAGTAAATGTTTCTGACTTAACGCTTTACACGCAAGTGATGTTTCTTACTTCAAAGACAACTTCAGTTTATTTTCCCAGGCAGTTAATTAAGATTGATTGACATGCTTCGCTCGCCTCAAAGCTCAAGAAACCCCAAGTTGGCTAAGTCGATTGCAAGGATGGTTTTCAAGTCACTTGAAACTTTCTTGAATCGTTTCAACTTTTCGACTTTAATGAGATGCAAAGTAAAGTGACTTGAAATTTTATTTAAGCCTTCATACACATCTTGGTAAAGTAAAACTTAGCAGCTCTTCAGTCTTACTTGACAGCCTAGTGTAAAGGCTTCATTTTTATTCAAATTCACCAAAGCGGTGCAAGCACAAGCAGATTTCGAGACATTACTCGTCTCTGTTTTAGCCTGTCATCATAGAAGTTGCAGCAACTGTTGATCCAGTTCAGCGTTTTTGTTAACATCTTTCCGGCATATGGATTTGGGGTATTTTCTAAATCGAGCTCACCTTGCCACTTGAGTTTTTACCCTTCCGCTTAGAATAGCGTAAGTAAGTAAGTTGAATAATCTGTCTTGAGCAAACACTTCCTTTTTAGATGGAAACATAAGGTTTTCCTATCATTTTAGTAATTTTCTCTCCAGGACGTTTTGAAATGGACATGCAGCTGAAAAAGGGCCACACTTGTCAGTGATGCAAAACGTTCGCCCGGCGAGGTTGAATTTCATTTCTGGATAAGAGCATGCAGTTTGATTAAGCCTGTTTGATTCCACATTCAAAGCTATTCTTATATTTCATATACTTTGGAAACCGTCACACGGCGTTGTCAACGTTGCACACACACAAACTGAAATGAAATTTTAACAGGCCAGACAATGTGGGGCGACTTCTTAGTATGCTGAGAAAAAAGAGAACTCAAAATTTGAATCGTTCGTGACCGAGTTAGTTCAATCGCATTAATTGTTAACATTTCTGGTTTTTTTACTCTTGCTCAGTTTCAGAAAAGCGCAGTTGTAGTTTATTAATTCTTTTGTTCAAGGTATTAAGAAAATGAAAATTTCGAATTCTTTTTTCCGCTTGTTCTAAGCAATTGAGTGTCTTGTTCTGACTGTTGATTGACAAATGAGCGCTTGTCTTTCATGGATCACCCCCTTGTATAATTCGTGTATTTTACGTATGAAAAAGCTCGTAATAGTTAGCAGATATTTTTAAGTTGACATTAAATATCTTCAATTTCTTACCGAAACGTCATCTATTGGCCTGCTTTCATCTGATTAAAATACATCAAACTCGCTTATAATTGTGAAGACTGTTTTCCCACGTCCTTGTTTTTCGCAACTGAAACAGTCGCCGAACGATAAGCGGGGATAGGTGTCCGCAATGTGTGGTTCTACGATGGAGTTTTATCGCAACATTTACTGTCGAGCTGTAATTCTAACAGCGATGATTTGTTCAGTGTCTGCCTCGGGTGAGTACGTGAGTTTATCTTTAATGTGTCCATTGTATACAGTCTCAATTCAAACAAGCCTTACTTTACTTCCACTTCCAGCACATTGCACAATTTTGTTTTCACTTCTCTTTATCACAGAAGTTACAACAACCTGCATTGATTCAACTTTACTGTTTTTATTCACGGTTTCAGCTAGCAGTCTTTCCTTGTCAGTTTTCCCAAATCTTCTAGAATAAGGGTATTTCACCATTCAATATATCGCACAGTTTTCTTTGATACTAAAGTTTTACATTCTTGCCGAAAGTCGAATATTTTTACCACATCACCCTTGGAGTTTAAAGTAGATTTCTCTCGCATTTGACCAAAGACGCTATCTGATCTTCCGTGTTTAGACGATGACACAAAGTTCTAGTAATTCCCACTGAGACATTTTGATATGTTTTTTCAGTTGCATACATACATCAGTGCTGAAATATTCCGTATTACTACTTAGAATAATATGCTCTACATATGTTGAATTGGATTGTTAAGTTACAATAAAATACTATAACCACGTTCGATGGCGGCTCCAAAAACATTACACGCAAACAAACTGTTCGCCTTCCAACAATACCTGCCATTACAGTGTACCTTTGTTTTCGCAGCATTTTTTTTTGTCGAGTTGTATTTTCTATTATGTTTCTTTGTTGGGTAAATTGGATGCCGAGTGTGATCTGAGCAAAACAAATTCTTCACAAAATATTATCAAACGCTTGTCTTCAAATGAGCCTTAAAGAGGTCGTACGGTTTATTAACTATAGCTCAAGTTCAGGCTTTTTATCAATCGACAATGACTTTCCTGCTTTTATAAGTTGAACTGTTTTCGCTTCCCTGCACTGCAATAGTTTCAGCAGCAGTTGATGTAACTCCAGTATCTTTTATAAGCGACTTTCATACCCTGTCAGGTGTCTCATAGTTTAATTACCCATCTACTTCAGTTTTACACGCAAAGTTTTCACATTTTTGGTTGAGACAACAAGAGTTATAGGACTTTTTATGATCATGCATAACGCATTCAATATCCCTCGTGTGCATCCAGAACTTGAAGTCTTTTACTAAACTGTGTCTTGTGTTAATTTTTCCTCGTTTTAAGCGGTCACGAAGCTAATGCAACATTCAGTATTTTTTTGTATGTTTAAATGTACATCTATCGACATGTCTGGTGACAGATCTTAAGAGATGAAAAACGTTTCTTTTGTTAAAGTACAGTTCAGTCACTTGTCCCTTTTTATTGAATGTTCGGAACATTGCTCTTTTCTTACATTAGCTGTAAACCAGCTTCTTCGTCGCTGTGTGTAACCGAGTTCGAAATATTGTTGCGTGTGATCATAAAACGATTTGTAGTTGTAAGGCATAACAAGCACTAGATCACAAAACTTAAATCACTTTGATGTGTATTAGCTTGAGTATCCTTTTATTTACCGGTCACTGAAGTAACGAAATGTTTCCAAGCGATATTTTTACGTTGCCCAATGGAGAAAGACAAAGCAACCAGCTGCTGTTGCAGTCCAGGCTAAACTCAGACCAAAAATGCTATGCTAAATGGAATCTATTTGTTGACTGTTTTACTTCATCTAGTGTCAAGTCATTTCATAAAATCTATGAAGCTTTACACCGGAACTTTGGGTCTTCACAACACGACCTAAAGATAAGTCCATTGATTTGTGTTTAAGCTACTCTAAATTTCCCACGATACTGTTATGTGGGTGTAGCGTGGCCGGACGACTCACGTATCAGCTGCGTCGTAGCAGATATTTTGATATAAATTCACTAAACGCGATGCAGGAGCAAGCAGAGTTTACTGAGTTCTAGCAACCAGGAATAATTTGAAAATAATATATTTATTTCTGAACTTCCGCCGTTCAAAAAGTTGCGAAACCAAACCTTACAAACTCTATTACAAAGTATCTCAAGCAAGTTCCCCGTTCACTTTTGATTGACAAATTAATCAGGATCTTCTTTGCGGAACCCCCTTGACGCTGCGTCTTCCTGCTAAGACTTCTGTAATTGGTGTATTTTATGGAGCGGGTGATTAGTAATAATTTAAAGTCATTACCTAAAATCGATAATTTGAAAGTAAGTTTTTTCTCAGCAAACAAAGAATAAGTTAGCGCAAAATTCACCGATGAAGCCATCCTGTCTGCCTCATCTTTAGCCAATTATCACGACTAAACTCGACAGCTTTTTTTCCCTCTTCATCCTAGGTGAAATCTATTTGTTCACTGTTTCACTTCATTCAGTATTGGGTCATTTCATAAAATTCCATCTAACCAGCATTACACAGGAACTTTGTGTCTTCACAACACGCCTTAAACATAAGTCCATTTATTTGTGTTTAAGCTACCCTTGAAATTTCCCGCTGCACCATTATGTGGGTGTAGTGTCGTCTGCCGGAGGACTCAGATGTCAGCTGCGTCGTAGAAGATATTGATAGTCTTTACACCAGAGGAGAAATAAACTAAGGAATATTTCAAGTCAAGTACATTTTTGAGCCTTCAAGTAAATGTTTCTAAATTAACGCTTTACACGCAAGTGATGTTTCTTACTTCAAAGACAACTTCAGTTTATTTTCTCAAGCAGTTAGTTAATTAAGATTGATTGACATGCTTCGCTCGCCTCAAAGCTCAAGAAACCCCAAGTTGCCTGAGTCGATTGCAAAATTCCGAATGAAGTTTTCATGTCTTGAATCGTTTCAACTTTTCGACTTTAATGAGATGCAAAGTAAAGTGACTTGAGATTTTATTTAAGCCTTCATACACATATTGGTAAATTAAAGTAAACCTTAGCAGCTCCTAAGTCTTACTTGACAGCCTAGTGTAAAGGCTTCATTTTTATTCAAATTCACCAAAGCGGTGCAAGCACAAGCAGATTTCGAGACATTCCTCGTCTCTGTCCTAACCTGTCATCATAGAAGTTGCAGCAACTGTTGATACCGTTCAGCGTTTTTGTTGACATCTTTCATATAGATTCGGGGTATTTTCGAAATCCAACACACCTTGCCACTCGAGTTTTTACCGTTCCGCTAAAGCGTCTTTAGTCTTATGAACAACATATTTCTTGGAATTGCTGAAGCTTTATAAGCTTTTCAAAACAAGTTGAATAATCTGCCTTGAACGAAGTCTTCATTTTTAGGTGGAGACATAAGGTTTTCCTATCATTTTAGTAATTTTCTCTCCAGGACGTTTTGAAATGGACATGCAGCTGAAAAAGGGCCACACTTGTCAGTGATGCAAAACGTTCGCCCGGAGAGGTTGAATTTCATTTCTGAATAAGAGCATGCAGTTTGATTAAGCCTGTTTGATTCCACATTCAAAGCTATTCTTACATTTCATGCACTTTGGAAACACTTTGAATCACACGGTGTTGTCACCGTTGTACAGATACAACTAAAATGAAATCATAATATGTCAGACAATGTAGTGCGACTTCTTAGCCTGACTGAGAAAAAAGAGAACACAAAGATTGAATCGTTCGTGACCGAGTTACTTTTAAATCGCAATAAGTATTAACATCTCTGTATTTTTACCCTTGCTCAGTTTTAGAAAACCGCAGTCGTAGTTAATTATTTAAGCCTAAAAAAACGAAAATTTGATGATGCACCATTTTAATGATTCGTGTATTTTACATATGAAAAAGTAGCTAAAGTAATAGTTAGCAGATATTTTTAAGTTGACATTAAATATCCTCAATTTCATCGCAACACGTCATCTTTCGGCCTATTTTCATGTGATTAAAATGCATCAAACTCGCTTATAATTGTAAAGACTGTTTTCCCACTTTCTTGTTGTTTGCAACTGAAACAGTCGCC
>OX419347.1:6070142-6097642 GCA_948470475.1 Galaxea fascicularis
TTGCATGTGATCATAAAACGACTGGATGCAGTGGCAAGGCATTAAAAGCACTAGATCACAAAACTTATATCACTTTGATGTGTATTGGCTTGAGTATCCTTTCATTTACCGGTCACTGAAGTAACGAAATTTTTTCAACCGATGTCAGTTTTTACGTCGCCCAGTGGAGGAAGACGAAACAGCCAGCTGCTGTTACAGTCCCGGCTAAGCTCAGACCAAAAATGGATCTTTGTCAGGAATGGAGCAAAGATAATGCTGATTTCAGAATGATCACTGATTCCTTTTTACAATGCTTTAGCAACAGAGATCAGTGTAAACATTTTTAGGACAAAGGATTAAATCGGTAACACATCATGCTTAACAAACTACCCAAACCGAAATTGAGAACGACGCTTTTACAAATTTGCATAGTCTGAGGTTGAAGTTGCATCCAAACAATTTTTCTTTAATAAAATGTCGATCTAAAATTTTAACAATACTGTTGAATTATCTCCGTTAGTTTTCGGATATGCAGCCAGCTAGGATTTTCAGAACGCCACAACAGCTCATATAAATCTCCTCCGTTTTAATAACCATCACACTGAGAAATTTTTTCTAAATTAAAAATATTGGAGCACAAAGGAAAAAAAAAATAAAGCCTCTTCCTAGGTGTTTTCCAAGGATGTCCGCTGCTTGTATAACTGCCATTTAGCCTTTAAACATTTTATGATACTCTAAACTTGACAGTGCTGCCAAGAGAGCGCAAATTTAACTCAAATGAATGAATAGACTTCTTCAATCACGAAATTTGCATCAACAACGAAAAACTACTGCTTTACAGAAATGCCGTGAGAAAGTGATACAACTCATTCATCGGAGAAGAGGAAATAACAAATATATACAATGTTTAAGAATAACAGCAAGACTACTAACTTGTTTTTAATTGATACCAGCGAGACTGGGAGCAGTTCTTATATGATTCGAGATACCGTTACATATCTTTGCTCCGACAAAAGAAAAACTGCTGCTTTTGGCAAATTCGGTTTTATATTTGGGGAGCAGAAGTCTACTTTCACTCTCTCGCAGGGCGTAAACACGGTTACTTTCTTCGAAAAGATTGATTAGATAACCTAGAGCTTTATTGTTTACAACTTTAACATAACGTTTGCTAAATGTTTTTTGCTGCTAGTTTCCAGATCATCCCGTCTTAATTCCTTTCAATATCAGCAGACGTTTATCACAGCCCTTTCGGGTTGCAATTCTGGAAGCCCGATTTTGGTATTTTTGGAGTCTCACCGTTAAAGTTTCATAAAGTTACACCATACTGCGTCAGCGTGTATGGTGGCAATCAAAGAGGGGTTTACTAAACGCATTATAAATTGTCAGTAGAGTGTTTTGGGGAACATACCGAACAAGCTGGTTGAACGTAGCTAGACCTGAAGAGACAGGTTTGCAAAGGCTGTCGGCAAGATTCTCCCATACTTAGCGTTGGTCAAATGTAACCCCGAGGGACTTAGTGGATTGGACTCCGGTTAAAAGTTGGTCACCAATTGCCGGTGAAGGGATTTGTTATACAGATTCCAAGATTAGATAGGTTACAATCGGAGGCGATCGGAGTATTCCGTTCATAATGGCCTCAGACACCGTGAAACAACAAAGAATACGACATGAAAGCAAGGTAAGTCAGTTTTATCCACAGAACATCAGATTTTAGGTATTTAAAGCAAACCCGTAAAGTTCTCTTACAAACCCTTGTAAATCGCATCTTTGTAACACAACACCGCTCGAAGGCAAGAGTCACGTTCGCGTACGTTTCATTTACGTAAATTATTTCCTCTCATCTCGCGTTTGGGCCGCCTGTGATTCATTCAGTGCATGTATGACAATAACTGGCCCTGTATTCTAGAAAAGAAGAAAACTTCGGATGAGAAATCGAGAGGCACTGGATTTTGTTGGCCGACGAATTTCTGGGAATAAGAAACTTGTCAAGACGTTCCGGACGGAAACTTCAGTTAGAATTGATGTTATATTCGGCGATTTCTCACACTTCAATTCTCGGGACTGGTGATAAAAGTAGCCTTAAGGTTGAAGTGGTATTCTGAAACAAAAAGCTTGAACATTTTTCTTGAAAGAAAAAATTAAGTTAAGATATGCATTGAGACATTCGTATACCGCGAGAGATCAGATATTGTGGCGTCACGGGCTTGAAAATTTTCATTTTTATCCATCCAATTAACTACGGAAAAACGGCGTTTTCAAAAATTTTCACTTTGGAAAGCATTTTCAAAACGTTTCGTTTTCGATGGCCGCTTTCATCGGGAGGCTAATCCGCAGAAAAATATTTCCGTTTTGTAAGTGAAAGATGTGGATCCGTGTGGACGGGGCCTTTGTGTTGCTTTCACCCGACCATCAAAATCAACGGAAATAACCACTTCATGCTTAGACAGTCTCTCCTTTTACGACCAGAAACTCTGGTTTATAAAATGAATCAGTCAAACAGAATTGCCAAACTAATCCATATAAAATTTATATACTGTCTCAGATTACTTGGTTAAATCGATTCCATTTGGCATCACGCGAGCGATGAAATAATTACAGTGAGAACGGACAAACCACACAGCATTTTTAAAAACCTTGGAATATAAAATTGTTACCGAACCATGTTAATTAAGCGACTTTCTGATCGATAAATTCCAGTTTAGCGTAATTTTCTCATCAGCGACGAACAGTTTGCCAACTGTGGTTGATGGTATCATCAAGGATGAAATTAGCCAATAATAACGCGAGAAATTTGACAGCTAAGTTGATTGACTTCTGCTTGCTAATAATATAGAGAAAGGCTTGCCTTGTGAAAATTTGTGGGCCTTAAGGTTGGCTTTTCTCACCGTACAATGGAGTCTTATCGCAAACTCTTCTTTGGTGTTGCTATTCTTCAGGTTACATTTTATTTGGCTTCTGCAGGTAAGTGCAATTTGCAGTTTCAGTGTTTCCAAGTTTCAACAAGTTTTCTTAAGCAAGAACGAAAATGAGATGACTTCCCCTTTTAAAGCTGAGTAGGATGTGATACTAGGCCTATTTGCCATACTTTAAGCTTTCGTTTTGGTCCGTTTTATGAGAATGACCTTACTAGCTAAGTGCACAAAACATTTTATCCATTTCGAATATTAGCTATCATAATTTCTGTTTTCTGATTCTCTATAATTTTTTTCTACATAACTTAACGCGTTATGTTAATTGATTAGTAGATGTTGTAACTATTGATCATAAATGATGAGAAGCTTCCAAAATCAGATAAGAAAGGAAAAGGTTCTTTGAAACCTTCTTTGGAATACATTTTCCTTTTCAGTTGTTTAATGGGAGTTGCTGCTCAGCTGTTTTCTTTTAACTTTTCAGTTGGATATTGAGCTAAGGTGTTTACATGGCCAGTATAAATTTAGTTATAATTACGTATAGTAAACACTTTACTTCTTGATCAGTCGACTACCTTTAACATTATTTTATAGTATCGCAGGTTTAAGGACGTAGCAGTAAATTTATCCTGAGAAATTTTTCAGTAGATATGTTAAAAGCTATGAGAAAATGTCTCTGAGATTCAAACTAAGAATAAAGTAAACCAACATTAATAACATCCAATGGAAATTACTTTACTTTACTTTACTTTACGTACTTTTAGGACAAATCAGTCCTGGGGAAAGGTGCGAAACAGGCTATATACAGCCCTTAATGAAGCACCAACCCATGAAACACTGAAATAGAATAGGTCAGCACTAGGGGTGGTCACAGCCAGGGTTCGTTACGTCCCTAGTGGTTCTTTAACGTCCCACAGAATGAATTGTGGAGAGTTGTGAGACGGGACCTCCGGTTTATCGTCCTTATCCGAGAAGACTAGAAAGTCTAACCATTTGCAGATGTCATTACAAAGGAAGCACTTTCTCCTCAGTTATTTAAAGACCCTGAGTGTTGGTCCGGCCGGGGTTTGAACCCACGACCTCCCGCACGTTAGTCCGGAATTCTACCAACTGAGCTAACCGGTCGGCGGTTGAACATTCACCGAAACAATCTTCATTTGCTAAAAGAATCAGTAAAATTTAATCGGATTCCTAAACGCTCTAAATTTGTATTCATGTCATCATCGATCCATAATTTGCTCTATCCGACACAAACAGCTGTTGAACACATTATATTTTCGACTGGAGTTGAACTTTTAAGCATAGACTGTTATTTTTAACATGAAACCTGAGCATCGAGCGCGCTTCTCAATCAAGAGCCAATTGCATTTAACGGTGGATTTGTTCTTGTAAAGCATTGTTTAAAACGCCGGTTGTACTCTAGTATCGGTAGATGTATTTGCAAACTGGATTTCCAATAGACTTTATCGACTTTAAATTTGCACCGCGAAACGCAGTCATGCATTTGATTTCCCAGCACATTCGGCCTTGATGCATCAATGCGTATCGAAGTACTGAATTCACATTCCGTAGTAATGTAAACGTAAACCAGTTTTGGTGAACACCTAATGGTTTTGTTTTCGTTCAGCACGTAGCTAAGCGGAATTTCAGAAAGCCGAAGCTGAAAACAGCTCATAAAACTTGATCCACCTTTACAACTGTCACATAACTTTCTCTAAATTAAAAATATTGAAACGGAAGGAAAGAAAATACATTCGTGCATTTCTGTACCAGCTTAGTTTGTCCAACAAACGTTGGCTGTGTTATATCGGTTTGAAAAAAAAAAACAATTTTTGAATGGAACGGAATTCTTAATCGGAATTTCCCAAACTTAATTTCAAACCCAAACTTTCTTTTTTTGTCGCCCGTTCCAGTCTTCGAAAGGCCCGTGCATTCAACCCAAAAATACTGGGATAAGAACAAAGTTTGGCCCACAGGAGACAGCAGTAAAAACTGTCGGAAGGCAACTAAGAGGCGTGATCTCCGCCAATATTCTGTTCCAAATTCCGTTACGGAGAACCTGCATCTGATTCTATTACTTTTTATCAAGAGAAATTCTTTACTCGAGACACTGATAAGAACTGAAATTCAGCCAATGGAATAGAATTAGCAAGGAAAGCAGAGCTGAAACTGAAACAACACTGAAGGGAATTCAAAACATTGTAAACAGAACGTAACAGAAAATAGAGCAAAAAAAAAACAGAAAGTGACGCGGCTCCAATTTCTGTTCTGTCATCAACAAATCGAGTGAATACTGGATAAGAAACATTTGATTTTATAATGTATAGTGAATGTTGATTTGGTGTATGTTGCAAACTAAGAAAACTATAAAAAAGGTTTTAGCAGTTGTGATACCGTTTTTCCACATGCGCCAAGATAGAATGACCTCCAGGATGCCGTAAACTAAAGCGCTAAAAAATAGTGAATACGAACTAAATGTCACCAGTTTAACTTATTTTCCTTACTTTTTTCTTAATTTCTTCACTTCAGGCTGTGGTAGAGTTTTCAACAACACCCTGTTGAGTCCTGGATATCCTAACAACTATCCACACAACATGGACTGTGTTTATTCGGTTGATATTCCAGACGGCATGGCGATGAAGATATTCTTTCACTATTTTTACTTGGAGTACCATACTTCCTGCAGGTTAGCCAATAACAAATTACTTTTAAAGCATCATGTTACAGAACCTCGATTTCGTGATAATTTCTAGTTAATGTGTTGTCTTTGAAAAGCAATTTCCCAAGTCGTTGTCTTTTGTCCGATTATGTTCTGTCACGTACGGCGGAGAAACTCGCAGTTCTTTGCAATTCATTAATTAGACGTACTAAGAGCAAACCCAATCGCATCTCTGTTGCCCGGCCCGTGTTCTCTCGCGTTTCGCAAACTCTGTTAAGTTGTATTTTGCTTTGAAATCTGATTGATTTATTGGTTTGTTTACGTTTCTCACGAAAATGCTTGAAAACCGCTTTAATTTTAGTCAGTGGAAAGGTGGAACCTTTGATGAACCATATCCATCCAGATCAATAAATAGAACCCCATTTCTCTCTTCCATAAAATTACAGTTTGAGTTAAATCGCAGGTCTTTGTTTAACTGTCATTTTGAGGCTGTTCAAAGTGTGCGTATTTCCTTTGAAACGTACTAACATTATCAACATTCATTCCATAAATCGAAACATGATCTAACAGGAACGTTCAGCCTTAAAAAATACCATGCTGTAGTTTTGAAATCTTTCGCCTCTATCGTTAAACGTATGTAACAGTTTGTTATGTAGCATCAGTCACTTCAAACCCTAGTTAAAGGAGGTATTTCTTTTCTTCAGTTACTTAGTGCTTGTTGGACTTACCATGGTAATTTCAAAAAGCCAGGCAGGATGTCAGGATGTTCTTTCCTCAATATTGAAATCTTTTTTATTTTGTACTTTGGTTATCTCATGCTCTGTAATTAAAGTAACGGCTTCCATAATTTTTAAAAACCCAGTTTTTGTAAAATATATTGACGGAGGTGATTGGGGTAGTGAATAACTTAACGTATCGGCATGATTAAGTTTTAAAGTGATATATTCAGCGCAAAAAGGTAACAGCTTTTGTTTTAAGGTCAAAGATTAGCACCTCTCGAAATATTTTTTTTAACCTTACTACTTCCCCTCACCTGATAAACTGATAAACTTGACATGTTCTTGTCCTTATAGGTATGACTACTTGACCATTACCAATGACGATAACCAGCACTTTGGTAAATATTGTGGCGATCTCTCTTCTGGAAAAAGGATTAAGGTCACTGGACGTTCTTTCAACATATCCTTTCATTCAGATGACACTGTTAACGGGAGGGGATACAATTTATCTTTCTCTGCTGTTCCTCTGGGTAAGTTTAGTGAGCATGAAAGTCGATAGCCCATCTAAAAGATTACTTTTCTGCATGTGCTAAATAAACCCCTTCCAGCTGCTGGGATATTGGAGGGTACTAACCCAAATTGAATATTTCTCGCTGAGCAAAGACCAAAATGTTTTTTCTCAGAACAAAACAAATATAATCCAAGTTTTATTCTTTGTAAAGCGCTCTATTAAATGGAAGCCAAAGTAATATCCCTATTTAATCAACTTACACTGAAAACACAAAGGACTAGAAATATTCGACTCTGCGAATTACTCTCGTTATCACTAAAAAACTGACTTTTTGCTCGATTTTCTTTGGAGTGAGTAACATCACTTATCACTTGGTCTGCAATCCTGGCTGGAAAATGTCTAAAACATGCATGAGTGATATTTTAATTATCTCCCGTGTTTATCTCTAAATTTATTACCCCTTTTGGCTATAAAAGCTAATGGTAATGGTGATTTTTCTGATACCTTTGTGGTCTTTAGGCCAGTTTGCAAATGCTTCTTTGGAAAATACGACAGGTAAGTTACTTCTGTTTTCACCTCTGAACCCACCTTGAAAGCAAGTCGCTCTGTCCATCGACAAACCCACCAACAACATAAATGCCACCGGTTACAACGCCGGACCATTACAAGTCAGTTGATACCGATAACAAGAATTTCATTTTATTTCTCGTATTTTTGTTTTTCTTTCTTCCGACCAGATAATATAAGACAAAAGCTAAATAAAACCTTAAATAGTGCGAGGGTGAAAGCTAGCTTTATTCGTTTTAGAAGGGCCAGCAAATACGTCATGATCAGCTCTAAATCAATCCGCAGAAATTTTTTTAACTTAAAAGCGGGTTGCTAATATGACATACAATTCTTGTTGTTTAACAAGTAGCCGGAATTACTGTTTGATATCCCTGACCGCCTCGAAGAAACCACCATTTTTGTGGGTCCCTTTTTGTAAACCCTATTATTGATATAGCCGGAGACTTTGTTCTCGAGATTCACCTCGAAATGAGCGTGAATGGTGATATGGCCTAAAAGTGCCAACGCAATATACCGCATTTACTCAAAAGAGGGCTGCCCTTTAATAAGTGCCGCAATTTAAAGCTGAAATATTAGTAACAATCGCCCCCGAAAAAAATCGTCATACCCAAATGCGGTGCATTGTAATTCAGAATTAAGTTCCAGGGCGACGCTACATTGGAGAGTTTTAAAGCAAAAATGTGAATGGCTTCAGAAAGAAGTGGGAGTTTATTCTAATTTATTGTCGGTGATTTCTTTATTGTTACAGTAATTTGGTTCTCGAAGTTATTAGACTTCCTATGCTACAACAAAGGAATTCACATCAATAAATATTTTTAAATTTCCCAAATATGTCTTGACGCACCTCCTTCGGTCCCCGTCAGTGTAACGAAAAGTAACAGTCAAGCTTGAGTTTATATAAGTGATTAACCTACAAACTACACCATATTGCTTCGACGATTGTTTAAAATTTAAACTAATGACAAAAGCAAAAGATGCAAGGTGATTGGACAAAGAGTGGTACGTAATACAAATTACAGTACAACGAAAGCGAAGGACTTCGTGATTAACCTGCTTATGTGTTAAATTACGCTTAAATCATTTCATATGCATAGACTTAAGTTTATTCTGAAACCTACTGGCTTACGAGTTGAAAATTTCGAAACACTCTAAAGCAAAGGTAGAACGATAAGGTACCAAATTTACCAAATGTTTGTAAACTTATGACGATTATATTATCAGGATAATCATTTATTCGAAGTAAGATGTTCGCATGCGCCGCATGACATGTCCGCTCGTCTCACCAACATAGCGAGGCTAGAGTGTTATTTATCGTTACACTGAAGATCACGGAAGTCCGTGTAAACATGTTTCTCAACTTTAAAATGTCGTTTTCTTTATGGGATATTCTTTGTTGTTGCTGTTGTCTGGTTCGACCTCTTAAAACTTCGTATACTGCTTTATCACTTTTCAACGAAACAAAGAAACAGAAAGCTGAGACTACTGAAGTATCACTGTATTTTTCCAAAAACACTGAAATTGTAAGGGCGACCCTCGAATAAGCGCCGTATCAAGAAGTCAACAAAATGAATAACCACCGCCGTAAGGTAAAGTAGTGAGGTACAGGACACAAGAGCCTAAAAGCCAGCTTTTAGAGCTGAAATGAATCTTCACTACACGGAGGAACCCGGGCTTTGTGCAACAACAGGAAGGTTCTTTTGGTTGTAAATTTTAAAATGGCAATGAAACTCTACTGAAACCACACCACTAAGCAAACTAGGGTTTTGTGGTACGTTTAGACCAAGAGTTTAGATCAAGAGAAGATATTTGTGTAGACTCAATGTGATTCATGTTGCTTTTGTGTATGCTGCGGCCCAGACCTCTTTCACATGGGCCAAGATAGAAAAATCTACAATATTATTAACATATTTTCGATTCCTTACCTTAATTTGTACCCCTCAGGCTGTGGTAGAGTTTCCAATAACATCTTGTTAAGTCCTGGATATCCTAACAACTATCCAGACCACATGGACTGTGCTTACACGGTTGATATTCCCCACGGCATGGCGTTGAAGATATTCTTTACCTATTTTAATTTGGAGGAGGAATCTCTCTGCGGGTAAGCCAATACCAAGTCACTTTTAAAGCATCGTGTTACAGAACCTCGATTTCGTGATAATTTGGAATAACTGTGTTGACTAAGGACAGTTATTTCACTATTGTCAGGGTTTTGCTCCATTAAATTCTGTTACGATTTTAGAAGAAACTTCATTTATTACACGCATTAAGGGCAAGCCCATCCGTGTTTCCGTTGCACTTTCCTGCCTTTTTCAAACGTTGTTCACTTCTAATGGCTTTTAGTTCTAATTGATAGCTCAGTGATTCATTGGTTGGTTTACGACTGCTTTGACTGTTGCCAATTATAAAATCGGATTTGATCTCAGGAAAAAGCTGGCTATAGTCAGTCAAAAGGCAGGAGCTTATAGTCGATCAGTGCGCCATTATCAGATAGTAGTTCCCAAAAGTTCCATTACCGCTCCTTGCTATTCCTTCACTGTTCATGGCTGACTTTCCAAGTACCACTTGACAAGCGCGACATTAAATGAATTTTGAACTGACTCTATATGTCAAACTGAAGATTAACAGCTCTCAAAACGTAATTTTATTCTTAAACAACTATGAGTCATTTCTCATCTCACTTTATCAGGAGCATAAACCTGTTCTTGTCTACAGGTTTGACTACTTGAGCATTGAGAATAACCAGGACTTTGGTAAATATTGTGGTGTCCGTTCTGGAGAAAGTGTCATCGTCACTGGACGTTATGTCAACATATCCTTTCATTCAGATGTCACTGATAACAGGCGGGGATACAACGTATCTTTCTCTGCTGTTCTTCCAGTCGGTGAGTACAGTGAGCTCTGGTGTAATATGGCGCTTTTTTACGGACAAAATATCGAACGTGAAGGTAAAGGTAAAGGTAAAGGTACACTTTATTTAACGTCGGTAATTCCTTTACTCTCTAAATCGAGAGTATTCTCCCAGGAAGCCGACGGTGCGCTCATTTTACCCCCCTCTTTCCATCAGTGCTCCGTTTTAAGGGTATTTAAAGCTACTTAAGCTACACTGAAAGGAAAGAAGTTGAAACAAGGATGTCAGATCCGAGGATCGAACTCGGGACCTTATGCACCAAGGCCGCGCACTAACCGACTGTGCCACCCTTGCCCCTTGTGCTTTTAAACATGTTTAAGCTTTGGTGTGAACGGAGCATAAGAAATTCCTGCGTCTTAACTTTCGGCAGTCTGTGACAGTTTAGTTTTATACCGAGCCCGTGGTCGGTAGTCTGCATTTTGTACTCAGTCCGCGTTTTATACTAAGTCCATGTTTTAAACCTAGCCCGTAGTCCGGGTCCGCAGTCCGCAGTTCATGTTTTATACTTACCGCTTTACATTCACTTCTATTTCCACTTCCTCATCTTTTAGTTTTATCGAACATCTTTTCGTTTTAGTTGAGTACGGTCACGCATGAATGACTCCGGAAAGCGATGTATGCCGCACAACATCGATGTATGGCATTCAAAATCGATATGTCGCGGACAAAACTGATTTATGTTATTTTAAAATTCGTATTATTACGCATAACAATGATGATTTAAGAACAAAATTGGTGTAAGCACTTTCGATATTTTGTCTGTAAAAAAGCGCCATAGTGAAATTCTATTCTCCAATAGTTTCAAGTATATGCGTTTTTTCATGCAGTAGGTAAATCCCTTCCAGCTGTTGGGATTAGATTGGAGGGTACTAACTCAAGTTGAATATTTCACGCTGCGCAACTGACCAAAATGCTTTTTTCTCTGAAAAAAACAAAAGATAAACCAAGTTTGATCCTTTCTTAAATGTTCTGTTACAAGAAGGCCAAAGTAATATCCCTGTTCAGTTAACACTGAGACCCAAAGGACTGGAAATGTTTCTTTACCCTATGTGGTAACTATTGATCCAAAAACCGCAAAGAAATCATCGTGTGACCAAACTAATACATCAACAAATGGCTCCTCAAAACTTCCAAAATGAAATACAGAAAGAAAAAACCTTGTTTATAGACTCGATTACCAGCCGCTGCTTCGGAAAATGAGCCTGCGCTCACCCCCAAAGAGACGGCTGGAAGGCTTGCGTGAAGCATTGTTGACTTCCACCAATAAGAAGCGCGCCTGCTCAAATCGAGGAGACAGCATATTTTTTTTCCAGAGCAAATTTCAAAAATGACGGATGCGAACGTGTTGTTTGATTTGGCGTGTGATCGTATTTTAGAGCATTTAAACAGAACTGAGCAGAAAATGGAGAAACAAACAGAAATTGACGATGGCCCAATTTCTGTTCTGTTGCTCAACAAACGGAGTAGATCCTGGGTAAGGAACAGTTGCATTTTATAATGTACAGTAAATGTTGGATTTGGTGTATGTTGCAAACTAAGAAAACAACGGAAAATGTTTTAGCAGCTGTGATTCTATTTTTCCACATTTGTTCCACATGCATCGACCAAGATAAATAACTTCCTATACCGTAATCTAAATTAAGGAATACCGGTTGTTCACGGCCAGTTTAACTCATTTTCCGGTCCTCTTCACTTCAGGCTGTGGTAGAGTTTCCAACAACACCCTGTTAAGTCCCGGGTATCCTAACAACTATGCACGCAACATGGACTGTGCCTATTCGGTTGATATTTTACCTGGCATGGCGATAAAGATATTCTTTAACTATTTTGAGCTGGAGGACCATCCTTCCTGCAGGTGAGTCAAAAATTAGTTACTTTGAAAGTATTATGTTACTGAGCCTCGATTTCCTGATAATTTCTAGTTAATGTGTTGTCTTTGAAATTCACAAGCTGTTGTTTTTTGCCCCTTATGACCCCTATGTCTTGTTACGTACGGCGAAGAAACTCCCTGAAACTCGCAGTTCTTTGCAATAAATTAGACGCAATAAGAGCAAACCCAATCGCATCTCTTTTCCCGGTGTTCTCTTGCGATCATGTTCCGTCGCGAACGCTGTTTACTTGAATTTTGCCTTGATTGATCTGATTGATTCATTGGTTTGTTTACTTTTGCCATGAAAATGATGAAGGATAAAGCTTTTGATCCATATTCAGACAGAATGTCAATTCGCTCTTCCCAAATTACAGTTAACTGGCATTTTGAGGCTGTTCAAAGTCTTCGTATTTCCTTGGCAAACTTACTAACATTGTCAACATTCATTCCATAAATCGAAAATTTAACAGCAAAGTTCAGCCGTAAAAACACCATGCTGTAGTTTGGGAGTCTTTATTCTACAGTTAAACGTATATAACATCAGTAGGTTGAAACCTTTGACGAAAGAGGTATTTCTTTTCTTCAGTTACAAGGTGGTGGTTGGGCTTGGCATGGTAATTTCAAAAAGCCAGGCGGGATGTGCTTTCCTTAACGTTGAAATCATTATTTTCTGTTTTGGTTAACACCACATGATGAATCAGAGTCAGCATGCCCTGTTATAAAGTAACTGATTCTATAATTCTTAAAACCGCTATGTTACTCAGTATTTGTAATATAGGTAAGGTCCGAATGAATACGATTTTAACTTGAGTGGTATATTCATCCCAAAAAGGTGACAGCTTATTAAATTGCTTTCCATGCAATGTCAAAGATTGCAGCTCTCGAAACTGACGTAATTACTACAGTAGTACTCTATGAGCCATTTCTCATCCCACCTCATCTGTAGTATAAACCTGTTCTTGTCTACAGGCATCACTACTTGAGTATTAAGAATGGGAATAACAAGGAGTTTGGTAAATATTGTGGTGTCCGTTCTGGAGAAAGTGTCATTGTCACTGGACGTTACGTCAGGATATCCTTTCATTCAGATGGCGGCAGTAATAACAGGAGAGGATACAACGTATCTTTTTCTGTTGTTCCTTCAGTCGGTAAGTACAGTGAGCTCTGGTGAAATTCTATTCTCCAATAGATTTAAGTATATACGTTTTTTTATGCAGTAGATAAATCCCTTCCAGCTGTTGGGATTAGATATGGGTCGAGGGTACTAACCGAAGTTGCCATTTCACGCTGAGTAAACACCAAAATGTTCGGGGTTTTTTCCAGAACAAAACAAAAGATAATCCAAGGTTGATTCTTTTTAGGTGTTCTGTTAAACGAAGCCAGAGACATATCCCTATTCAATTAACACTGAGACCCAAAGGACTGGAAATGTTTGTTTACTCTATGTGATAACTATTGATCAACAAAACGCAAAGAAATCATCATCTGACCAAACTAATTAACAAATGGCTCTTTCAAGCTTCCAAAATGAGACAGAGAAAGAAAAAGCCTTGTTTATACCTTCTTTGAAACACCATTGGCTTCCGGTTGTTTACTGTGTCCTTCAACTATTCAGTTGCATATTGTGCTAAGGTGTTTATATGGCCAGTATAAATTTAGTTATAATTACGTATAGTAAACACTTTAATTTCTTCTTTATTGACCAGTCAGCGATCTTAACTTTATTTTGAAGTAGCGCGGGTTCTAGGACTTAGCAGTCTAATTATCTTGAGACATGTTTTGGTAAATATGTGAAAAGCGACTGATAAGTAAATGCTTCTTAGATTTACATTTAGAATAATGAAAGCAAGTGCCATTCAATGGAAATCGAACGTTCAATGCAACGATCCTCGCTTGGTAAAAGCATCACTAAAATTTAATCGGATTCCTAAACGCTGGAAGTTTTCATCAAGATTACTGTGGCTCTTGGTTTTCATTCGTGTCATCATTTATCCATAATTTTTTCTATCCGACACAAACAGCTGTTGAACACACTGAGTTTTAAAATTTTGTTTTTGACGGGAGTTAAATTTTATTATGTAACCTGTTATTTTAAACGGCATCCCCAAACCTTCTCACTGTCACTGCTGAGCTCTAAACGCGTTTTGTTAATTTTTATCGAGCGAAAATTGCATTTAACCGACGGTGAATTTGTCTTGTAGAGCCTGATTTAAAATGCCGGTTGTACTCTGGTATCGGTAGATGTTTATGCTACTGGATTTCAAAAAGACTTTATCGACTTCAAATTTGCACGAAACGCAGTCATGCGTTTGATTTTCCATCACATTCCACACTTTGGTTTTAAAGGGGAACTCTGGGGTAAAAATGACTTTATTTTGATTGGTTGGCCCCAGTCTCAAGTTTTAATTTTTGTATAAATAGTTTACTAACCGTATACGGGAGCCGAGATATTAAGCCGAAAGGCGAGCACTAATTTTCAAATAGATTTCCGCCATCTTGGAAATGGACCGCCTGCTCAGATAGCGGTCAGCGTATGGTCAGATGACGTCAGAACGTAAACGATATTTGCCAAGCTTGTCGCCAAGCTTCAAGTTGTGTACAGTAGTTTGGTTCGCTTAACAGAGTGTTGCAGGCTGGAAAATTTCGCCGGTATAATGTCCAGATCTGGTTCGATAACTTCGACGAGGACCAAGGGGCTGAAAGTTTTTCTATCCAACCGTACCAGTTTGAGCCGAGAATAAACTCCGATGAAGCCGAGAGCCGTATTTCTGAAGGCCTTTCAAGCGACGAGTCGGGAACGGGAAATCTTCGCATGCAAAATTCGGACTGGTACGTAGTGATCAGATATTCTTTCTATTAACACCGTCAGCACAGCGGAAAACGTAGAATTTTAACTTGCAAATAAACTGATCTATATTCAATCAAGGCGTTCGCATTTGTGTGTTGATTTGGTTAGTTTGCTTACTGATAATTGCATGGACGGTCAATAAATTTAGACAACAGATAGGATGGGGAAACCACTTTATCTGAGCATTGCCATTTGCACTTGTTGCAAATGTCAGTTTTGCGTTTGTTGTTGATCACCGGGGACAATAAAAAGAACACATAAGGGTTTTAAAACCTTACGCTTTCTCGGTTTGGCAAGACTCAAATTTCCATTTTGAAATTCAGGTGTTTATGCGACAATTGTCAAATCATGGAAAGAGTGGAGTCATGTGTATGTTGTCAGGAGATAGAGGCTGTGAAAAATAAGCTTGTTGAGGCTGTGAGTTCCGGTGAATGCGATGAGAAGCCTAGCTGTATAACCCAACACCCGGGTTTTCATCCAGTATGCATTAATAGGTGGGTCCTTCAGACAGCTTGGTATCAATACAAGCAGCAATACAAAGAGCCATACGAAGGCCCAGAGGATAAACTTTACAGACACATAGCCTACAGGCAGCTTGCACGATGGTGCTGGGGAATTTTGGGGAAAGAAATAAGGGTAGTGCTTCCATCCTGTGCTGTTATGTGTATCAGGAGCTTCTATCCTCCACCCGGGCTGGAGGAAGAGTTTGTCTTTGAAGGTTTCCGGTATGCAGATGAGTGATATGTTGTATCCTTATTGTGCCATAAAAAACAAAGACTGTCACTGAAATCTGTATAGGTATTAGTTATTTTGAAATGCAACTGTTTTCTGTTTTTGAGTGAATAGGAAGTTTGAATTGTTTTTAATTTTGATATAGATATATGCGTTGTAATTAGGCATGTAGTATACTCACTCTTAGGCCTGAGATTCAATACAGGTCACTGATAGAAGGATGACTAGGATATCATTAGCCATTATTAATGTGGCTTGAGTGTTGATAGTCAGGTCACTCCATTCTAGTGTTACCTGAAAAATATTATCATGATCATCACCAGTCAACCCTGATGCTTTTTCCACTTCACCACTACAGGAAATGTTCTTGGCCATTATTTTGACTTGGAAATACTATCTTACAATTTTCAGTCGCTAGGTTCTGAAATTTGTTAGCACAAGAAGTTATAAACAAGATGACTGTGTGTGGTGGTGCCCCCCTCCCATATTATTCAACTTTTGCAAAAATTCTTAAATTTCTTCTATGTACATTAGTTTACAGTTTGATGCTCAAGTAGCTTATACTTTGATAAGATCACTAGCCTGTTGTTAAGTCGTAAAGAAGTATGTTGTATACTTATGAAGAGTTGTTTTATCTATTAAATCTTGAACGGTGTTGTTGTATTGTATCTGCCTTAGTTGGTGCAGGCTCCGAGGCAATGTTGTTTGGCAAATGAAGAGGTGCAGGAAGGGCAACTGCATTTCCTTGCTCTAGGCGCTTCACAATGTCTGAAAGCAAACCTGACAAGTACTCATATGACTTCTTCTCATTGATTGGTTTTACCGCCCACCGTTTATTTGCTTTTGGAAAGCAAAGCTTGTAGCGCGCTGTGCCTGTATGTTCACCCGTCTTGACTGTAGCTTGACTGCGTTTGGTGTTGGCGTTGTTGTCAAGGGCTGCAAGCTGTGTCCTGGCAACCATCCCCTTGTATGAAAAGTGCTCTCGTGTTGAACAGTACTCAAGCATCATAGAGTGGTAGACCTCAATCTTTCCATTATGACAGAAGTCAGTCAGTTTTGCTAGATCCTTAAGCAGTTTGGGATTTAGGACAACTTCCTCTAAAGCCAAGTGAGCTTGGGTACCTGGCTTGAGCCAACACACTTTCTTCACTTCGGAGCGGGAGATGCGCCTGTGACAGCATTTGTGAAAGAGGGTGTTCCCTGACCACTTGTGCTTGTTTGCAACATGATCTAGCACTGACTTCCACTTCTCATGTAGCAGCTGAACACTACTATTGCAGGTTGCAGAAGACCACCATAGGTGGTTGGAGATATACTGTATCCATGGCAACAGTTCCTCACAACCCTTTTGTTTGGCTTTGTTTGTGAGCTTTTTAACCACCCACTTTGAAAGATGCCAGATGTCATACTGATGATTGATGTCTGGATAGTCCTTGGACCTGCAACTGCTGATGGACACATGGCGGTCTGTTGCAACCCTGCTTATCTTGACCCCATTACCCTCCAACAGTTCCATACATGGGGAAAAGCCCTCTTTCTCCATAGCATTAGATGATGAAACCTCTGATACCTGTACTACATTAAAAGCTACAACATTGCCAGTGTCCTCATCCATCAAGGTGTATGTACCATATTTAGCTGAATGTCCTGGGCAATCGAATCGTCCATCTCCATTCAGATTTATTACATCCTGAGAGGTGAGTTGATCAATTTGATTAGTACATTCAGCTTCCCATGCCTCGTTAATAACTGGAAACAAATATTTGGCTTATGTGTCATAAAAGACACTTTCACTAAAAAACTGGAGGTTGACACATGAGGCAAGGTGATTGATACTTGAGAAGGTGTTTCCTGTGAACAAAATTGCTGCTGCCATTAATAAATTTCCCAGAGGTTTCTTTTTAGCAACTGGCTGAGATTCCAATGTTTTTTGTGCCCTCTGTGGCACGTCAACTCAACTAACAACATGCTTCCCACTGTTTTTCTTGTTTGTTGAATGACAACATCTCCACATTGTAGACACCTTTTCAACAGCTCATCAAGACATGGATTAAAGACCAAAAATTTCTTTTCGTGCTCAGGAGAGTGACTTTCCAATTCATTTACAGATATTATGTCATCATCAATATTAAGTTTCTCATCATCAGATGGTTGCCAATGGGGGTCTAGGGTTTCATCATCTTTGTTGTCATGATTATCATCATCACCATCATCCATGTCAGCCTCATGGCCATTAGCAACAGTTCCAACCTCAGTTGGGATACCTTCTACCTCATGCTGTGGGGGTAAGGGAATGTCACTGCAACTGTCAGCATCATAGGTGGGAAATATCAAATTGCGGGGTGCATGTGTGGAATAATTATGGTCATGAGAAACTTTCCACTCTGCTTGTGGTGAAGTAGATGACTCACCATGAATAGGCAGGGAGGCTTCTGTGTTTTTATTATCACAGGGAAGAGTGTTGGATGTTTCTGAGAATAACGAAGTTTGAACTGCAGTACTTTTCATAGTAACAGGTTCAAAACAGCATTGAATTCCCACATCATGCTGCCATGGGCCTTCAGGGTAGTAGGGTTTGGAAGAATCATCAGCTAGTTCACATTTTTGCACTGTTAGCTCCTCTGATATTGTGTTATCATCCTTTTCAGCAGACAATAGTTCTTCAATAGCCTGGTAGAAAATAATTTAAAATTCACAGATACCATCATTATGTTTCTTTTCTTCCATTTTTCATACATGTTACAGAGATATCCGAATTCTAAATGAAGTGTTCTTCACACCAGTGACTTCAACATTAAAGCCCTTGAGCTCAATAACACAACCATTTTTCTAGTCCTATTGTGTGACTGTTGGTTAGATGAAAAATGAAACCACAAGCACGGAGATATAGCAACAAACAAACCAGAAAACCTTTATTTAGACATGTAGCTCATTTCTTAATACAGTACATTGTGTAATGCAAAGAAGCAAATTGAGTAAAAAAAATTAAAATCATCGAATGAAAACATTTCGTTTTTCCTTTCAAAAACAGAATATGTCAAAATTTACATGTATGGCGTTGCTCGAAAGGTGGTGTAAGGGAAAGAACACATATGTTAAACTGAAGTGTTTGGTAATTACAACTTCATTCATTCACTTCTTGAGCTGTGGTCTAATTAACAGCATCTATTCAACGATTTGAAAGTCCGATTTATAAAATCGCCGCAAATTATAAAAAGTGTCGCACTGTTGGAAAAACTGAAGCGATATTAAGCTTATTTGTTTTCATTCTTGCTAAATCGATGAGCGCGCTGCAATTATATGTATTAAAACCGACTGAAACCTATAACATTGGAATATGACGGACAGCCGAGTAACTAGTAAATTACAATCATGAAATCAAGTACTAACTTGGTGATGTCTTTGACGTTCAAGGCATTTTTCGGATGATAACCGCGGCTGTTTTGCCCCGGAATCATGTGCATACTTAAACACAGACGGTATAGCATCATCCTTTAAATGCCGCTTTCGTTTTTGTCCTGTTAATTGTGAGTGGAGATCAATTTCAAAACATTCTGGTAAGAAATGCTCACTGCAAACGTGGGAATATTCCAGTGGAGGCATATTTGAACGCCGTATCCTCGCCAGCCATGCCTTCGTTCGTTGTGGATCCTCCAGACGAAACTGGTGGTAGCTCACCTTGTCTCCTTTCTTCTTGGTCTTCTGTGAATGATTGTTGCATCCATGAACAACACAGCTCACCAATCGAAGAAGTAAACGCTAAAAACAAAAAGCTGGAAAGACGGTGTTAAATCCGAAAAGAAGTCAACAAGATATCGATGCGTGGTGGTGGCTTCGTAAATCCCGCGAAAAATCTATTGCCGTTGTTACGTCACAACTGACTGCTGACCAGTGTAAAAGGGCTCGTATTTGTGCAAGATGGCGGAAATCTATTTGAAGTTTTGAGCGACTTCCAGGTAAAATATCTAAGCTGTAGTGAACGATCAGAAGAAACCATAATTAAAATTGGAAACACGGAATGTTGGCCTACCAACCAAAAAAGGTTCATTTTTATCCCAGAGTTCCCCTTCAACTTCCCTTCATCACCGAAGTTGAATTGTAACACTGGTTGACTCAACTTCAGTGCTCTTTAATTTTTGCTTGTTAGAAGTTTTCCTGAACATTCATGTATTTCACAACTTATTTATCCTGCCGTTTACTTCGATCAGCTGTTGTCTTATATCAGTTCAATTTACTGAACTGAGTTGTATGAATTCAGCAGTTGAGCGAAGTACGTCAATTTAGATGCAGCAAAAGAATATCCAACAGCTAGAATTCAATATATTTACATTTTTAGCTAAAAAACTGCAACAGTTGAACCACTTTATTTCCAAGTTTTTGATAAGTTATACGTACCTTTCTGCAAACCTTGTTTCTGTTAACGCTCAACTGAGGTAAAATAACTAAAAATCAGTAAACTACGGATAAACAACACATGAACAACAGAAATACAGAGTTAATGTCCCTGTAAAAGGTAAGGGCAACAAAACGGTATTTTGAATTACCGAAAGAACAGCGGGTGAAAGTATTATACGAGTTTTCGGTCTTTATTTACAACCTAATTTATAAGCAATTATCTTCATCGTGAAAGTAAAACTTGAGAGTGAAGTCCGGCAACATTGAAGAATTTTTTTTTAAAACTGGAAAAACATAAGATTCACTCGAAGAAATTGATCTGCCTGCAATTTCAATTATTTGGCTCACTAAATTACGTATAAGGTAGCAGGCCATATGCCGCCGACTCAAGTTGCAGCAAGCGTCAACGCGTCAAGTGAAGAGTAAAAAATTCTTTGATATTTTAGTCTTCATACAAATTTTCTTCTTTCGTTGCCAAGTTATCACAGGTTTACGGCAGCTGTACACAGTATCGAGGGTTTTGCCACAAACTTTGGAGAAAACTGGCCCAGGCTTTTTTATCGAGAACTGCGTAAACCTCGGCGCTTGACATGTCAGCAACAGTCTATAAAAAGCTATGATGTGGAGGCAGAGGCCCATGTTTCGGGAACACACCACAGGGGAATGTGGCAGACACATCTGAACTCACGCGGCGTCAATCAGCTGGTAGCTCTGTGGTACGCGCCTCATTCTGAGCGTTGTTCACGGCTAGGTAAACACAACGTTAACTTCAAACAAAAGGATCAAAAAATTACATTTTCTCTTTCGAGTTAAGTTATTTCGAGATCCACGTAATTTCGATAATAACAATATGTTTTTACGTGTGCACGTACAAAGTAGTGTAGCCTACGAGCAGGTTCTCTTTAAAACGGGTGATGCGCTGGACGATTTTATACGCCGATCACCCCGATCGGGTTATAAAATTACCGGTATCTGGCATATCAGATATTGGCGAATAAATTCGCAGGCATTCACCCAGTGAGCCTGTTCCTGCGATTTCATACGCCCATTCTGCGAATTGCAAGTAAAACCAACCAACCAACCAACCAAGTTGGGCGATTTTATTAGATACCTTCTCACTGAGTGGCGGACAACAACGATGCTTGGAACCTGGGAACAAAATTTGAAAAATCGTGAAAAAAATTGACTTGTGTGCCCAGTGTGTCAATCAACGGTGTAATTCGCTTGAGATTCTCGCAACGACGCATACAATCGTTTACTGGTGTCGCCGGCTTAAGGTTTAAATGTGTTGCTCAGAGTTCAGTTAATGCTGCAATCTCGCTAAGAACCATATGCTGTATGGTACGGTCACCGCATCATTCTAAAATTGAGTAAACGTATTTCAGACCTGGTGAAGTCACTCTGGTTGCCGATTGTGTTAAGCTATCCATTGGATTGGGTCTAGGTTAACCGGCAGTGCAATGTGGACATATTCAGACAACGGTAGAAACTCTACATTTGATAGTCATTGAATGCCTATCCGCGGCTCGGTTTCATTTTCCCTACTCCCTAAAGACCCACCACAGCATGTCACGGGATGTAATTTTCTTGGTAAACGTCCACAAACACTGCAAAAAAGAATTGGGATACGCGCTCTTGATTTAGTAAAAAAAAAGAGGTCATACACCAATCATTAAACAAAGTCATAAATGAAGATGATATAAGGAATTCTACGGCCCCCCTGTATAACTGAGGATAAGTGTATTTCAGTGTATCTCAAGCACCTTTTAAGGAAATATCAAGATCTCACGCGCATGCAAACCGTATGCTGTCCCAAAACGTCCGTAGTTCCAATACAGTGTTCACTTTACACCCGTATACTTGTCGTTTCTTAGTTTTTTGGTTATTTTTCTTAAATTTGGCCTACCCTTACGTTAAAACAAAATGTTTATACGTTGCATGGTTGTCATCGTAAACCTAGTGATGTCTTGTTTTACATACAGGATACTGCAGTGATCTGGATCTTGGAATGCAAAGTGGTTCAATCCCAGATAACAGGATAGCTGCTTCCTCTCAGCTTAATAGTAACACACCAGCTAAGAATGGCCGATTGAACTACGCAGCGGGATCATCATGGTGTGCGTCAACAAATGACAGTAATCCATATCTGCAGATTGATCTACAGACACTTCACATCATCTGTGCTGTGTCCACTCAGGGGAATGCTAAAGCAGATGAGTGGGTTGAGACATACACACTACAGGCATCCAGAGATGGAAAAAATTGGTCTGATTATAAGAACGGTAAACAAGTTGAGGTGAGCTGAAGAGTACTGAGTGTAGATATACCCTGCACTATTTTGTGGCTAAACCTATTGGGTACACGGCTTCTACGACCGTATGTTTGTGTTTTTATCAATCATGGTTTGTGACTTTCCAATGTTTACTGAATTTAAGGTTCTCAGAGGAAATGTAGACAGCAACACAACAAATAAGAACTTTATTTATCTTGGAGTCTCAACAAGGTGGATGCGATTTTTGGGGACAGTTAGACATGCTGCGTTTTGCATGAGAGTGGAGGTGTTTGGAGTGAAGCAGAAACCAGGTAAAATATCGATAATGCTTTGTGACTATTTTCAATCAAAACTATTTTTTAAAGATATTTACCCAATTGTTTCGCCTAATGTTTTTGCGGCCTGATGTTGTGTTTGCTGTATTTCAGAACCGAATAATCTTAGCTAAGGGAGTAATACCAAAGAACCATGTGAAACATCGTTGTCCTAGTTGGTATTCAATTAATCTGCCATTAATGCCCTTCAATAATATTGAAAATACAAGAATAACTGGTAAAGCAAATTTTAGTATTTCTGGAATGTTTCATAAACAAATCAAGGCGTTTTGTGAGTAAGTTAAGGAAGTCGAATTTAGATATCGTTAAAAGTGCTAGGACGACGTTCACGTTTTGAAAACAAGTTTTCGGCAGTACTACATGGAGCTAGTGTTAAGACCTGGCAAGATCAACTTGGTTAAAACCATAAGTTCAGCGGCGGGTACGTTGCTGCAGTGAGTTTGAAAATGTTCTTGTGACTTTCAAAATGAGCTTTTCATTCTTTTTTTGGTATTATGAAACGAATCAGAGGTGTCTCTCGTTTAATCACAGGGTGAAATTTACTATTTATCCCAACCATATGCGTACAATGTCAATTAATTTGTATAGGTAATCATATGGTTTCGAGTGCAATTTATAATGGTAATTGAACAGCGTGGAGTGCAATTTGTATAGGTAATCACATGATTTCGAGTGCAATTGGGAATAAATAAGCACGAGTAAATTTTTTCAAAGACCAACAAAAGTGCACGAGCCCGTAAGGCGAGTGCAATTTGTGGTCTTTGAAAAAATTTACAAGTGCTTATTTATTCCAAATTGCACGAGAAAAATCATGTGATTACTTATTAATAATATACATGAAAAAATGCGAGATGTTATCATAATTATGCAGAAGCAACGCGCGTTAATCACGTGCAAAAATAATTTATTCAAACCCTGCAAATGTTAACCGCTTTCAATGAAAACAACAGTTTGACTCAAAAAAGTTCAAATTATAGCTAAGAAGTTCAAGGAATTGCCTGTATCAGTCTGTATCCGAATCACTTTCGATGAAATGGAATCTTCGTTTGCGAGGTTTAATGACAGGCGAGGTCTTGCTGTTGAGGTTGAATGTGACAGTGCAGTTAGTGAAGGAGTTCATCAGATTCTGCGCTTGTGAGCTCATCATGTGTGGAATTACTGCACTTGAAGTAGAAGGACCAGATGAAGTACTGAGCTTTGCTGTGCTATTTCCTTTTGAGATGGCGCACTAGAGCCAGGGGCACAGAACGAATCTGTTCCTCACTTAATCTGTTCCCCCGAGGTATTGTGCTGGCTGGCAAAATATCAGTTATTTCTCGGAGTTGGTTATGAAATTTATTTCAACTGATGGGTTTGGTTCGTAATTACCGAAGTGTGGTAGCAGTGTGAGTGTTGCTGGCTGGCGAAATGTGGATTGTTGTGAGAAATTTTGTGTCTCCTCCTCCCCTTTTCCTCCCCCCCCTACTGAAGGCTTGATTTGAGGCCTTTTGCTACCCCCATTTAGGCCTACGACATATGAAATTGTCTTTTTTGTTGTTGTGCAGGGTGCTCAATTTGCACCTGGCTGGGGAAGCAACCAATTTTATCTAGCTGGCTGGGAAACATCTTGTGTGTCTTGCTTGCAAAAAGGAACAGATATTTTTTCCCAGCAATATTAAAAAAGACCTGAAAATGCCTGAATAACATTTAGTTTTATTAACTGGGGTATAATAATACATTTTTCAACAAATTGGTCGTTTTGTGCCCCTGGAGAGCTGTCGCTGTTCGTCTTCGTCTGCTTCATCGTAGTCGTCTAAAGACTGGATATTTCTGTGACCGGTGACTTTGGCAATTGACGACCTCTCGAGATTTGCTTTCTTCATCTTGTTGACGAGTGTTTTGCGGGCACTGTGATTGGAAAACCGCTTCTCAGATGACTCAAGGGTGGTTTCAGAGATGATGCTTTTCATCATGGAGTTGATTTTATTTTCTCCCATGGGCTGGACCTTGTACCAAATTTCATCGCTAGGTCCTCTGTTGTGTTTTATCGAGAGATAAAATGCACCACTCGTCCTGAGACTGGGAGGCCTACGGCTGATGTACTGGCGAAATAAGCCAACTGGGCATCTCTCTCCGCCAGTCTGGAACATTTTGGGCTGAAACTGTCTTGGCTTTGCGTTCAAACCTCCAGGTCTGGTTTTCGTTGGCCCTTCAACAAACTCAACAACTTCAAAGCCGTCGTCACCTTTCATGATTTTGAAATCCTCCAGTCTCATTCCATGATGTTCCTGCCTTCCACGGAGACCAAATTGTTGGGTAAGTAGCCACCACATTGTAGGAATCAAGGATTCTGGGGTTTTACCACCGAGTTTCTCGCTCTTCCAGAGAATTTCTTCCTCCTCTTCGGATAGTTGTCGAGCTTTGTTTGGGCGCTTGCCGCGGCCAGCCAAGCGAAGCTGTTTCGCTTTCCCGTCCAGTACTTGTTTGGAGGAACTGAATTCTCTGTCGCGAACAATGGACAGACTATACCCTTTGTTCTTCAAGTGTCTATCAAGTGATGTAATCATTACTTTCAGGCTTTCTGGTTCGTAATCCTCACCGTGTTGGTTTTTCAGTTCGGCATAGAATCGCTCGCGCAAAGTGTTAAGCTCCGCCGGCTCATACTTTTCGCTTTCCTCCGAAATTTTCTTCTCTAAACACCACTTTTTCCACACCGACAACCAAAAAGCAGTGCTTTTCACAGTATTTTCGCTTTAGAGCTGTTTTTCAGCTTTTGTATTGTTGCGGTGGCGAAAGAAAACCTACTTAAAACGCCGGCCATTGTTTCGCTCGGAAATTTTCAGTGTATCCAAATTTTGCGCCACCCAGGGTTTGCATTTGATTGGCTATCTGTAAGTTTCTTTGATCATTGACCAATCAGAATGCTTGGTTTATTACCTCTTTTTGCACTGAATTAACTCTCCTCTGCATCATGTTAACTGAAAACTGCATTTCTCTTAGCCAATCAAAATGGAGAAATTTTTTCATGTATATTATTAGGTCTGAAATCATACGCGTGGTTTCAAAATCCAGAAATTCTCCTACATGAATTATGCAAATATAATGTAAGGCGACCAAACTCAGTCGAGCGTAAACGAAAACAGTTTTACATCAGTTATTCAAAGTTGTCACAGCAGATCAGATCCATTACATGTAATCTCTCAAAAAGCGAAAGCTGCCATGTAGTGGGAAATAAAACCAGGATGGAATGCTGAAAATCCAGCAGGCTGAAATGCAGGATTGAACACCGGTCAACTCCACAAACCGTTTCTCTCCACTTAGTCAAGAGGATAAGGATTCCAATCAAAATGCCATTTCCTCTGATAACTCAACAAACAACTTCACAACTGTGCTTGTTGGCGACTCGATAATCAAGCAAATACAGGGTTGGAAGTTGGGCAAGAAAGTGAGTCATCGCGTAGTTGTGAAATCTTTTTCGGGGGCCACCACAAGCGACATGAAACACTATTTAAAGCCAACCCTGGAGAAAAATCCTCAGCAGATACTTCTCCATGTGGGAACAAATGATCTCCGAGACCAGAATCCGAATGTGATCGCTGACAACGTTGTGGAGCTTGCAAGGAAAATTGAAAGTGAAACAAATGCCCGGATTATATTATCCGAACTGGTAACAAGATCGGATAACGTTTCCAGTGATTCAGTGAAAACTGTAAACAAGAAGCTGAAGAAATTCTGTAACCAAAACAACTGGAAACTCGTCCAGCACCAGAATATCACGATAAATGACCTAAATCAGAGTGGACTTCACTTAAATAACAGAGGTAACAATAATTTATTCAATAACTTTGTAAATTGCCTAGATAATCGGTCTGCATGATTATTACGTAATTCTTCTATCAACCATTCAAACGGACTTGTTTTACCCAGCCAAGGTCACTCGGTTGCTTCTCTACCTATTACGCGTGATCCTGCCACGAGCCTCCAGCAACCGCAAGTGGAGGAAAATCAAACTTTTGATTCTCCCACTCTTGGCCTCCCTAATGTTAGAGGTTTTAAGATAGCTGCTCTAAATATTGCCAGCCTTCCGGGGCATATTGACGAATTAAGAACGTATATGGCTCTTAAATCTGTCGATATTCTAGCAGTAAATGAAACACGTCTTGATGATTCGGTGTCAAGCAGTGAAATGAGTATACCTGGCTATTGTCTTGAGAGAAACGATCGTAATAGGCATTGTGGTGGGGTTGCGCTGTATATTAGAGATACTTTAACTTACGAGTGCTTGTTAAGACATGACAGTCAAGTAAATCTCGAATGGATTGCTGTAAAGGTGCTAAAACCAAATGCTAAACCCTTTATTGTCGGGACATGGTATCGACCTCCTGGGTGTGGCATTGAAATCTTAAACGCTTTTGCCACTCTTTTGCAACACCTGGAAACCTACGATTTGGAAACCAATATCATAGGTGATTTTAATTATGATATCTCAGCAAATCCCCAAAATCATCAAACAAGAAATTTTCTTGAATTATGCAATTTATATCAATATTCACAGTTAATTCAAGTCCCAACACGTATAACTGCCTCCTCTAGTACATTAATTGATTTATTTTTAACTAATAATCCCTGTAAATTTTCTCATCATGGAGTCTCCCATATTGGCATAAGTGACCATTCTCTCATCTATGCCATTAGGAAATCTTTTATCTCTACTGGCACTCCTACTATTATAAACAGTAGACTGTCAACTACTCCGGTTTGCAAACGTTTATTTCTTACTCAACACACGTTCAATATTTTTCTAAGCCCAAATCGAG
>OX419347.1:6105142-6140142 GCA_948470475.1 Galaxea fascicularis
AAGTCTGTAAATGTCGTCTTTTGTTGAAAATATCATAAATTCCTCAGTTTTTCTGAATTTGTCAAGGAAATATCGGACTGCCGGCCATTTAGTCTTTTTACAACCTTGACCGGCTGCCGGCCATTTAGACACACCCATTTGGGGCGGCCTCATCTACACTATTTTGGCTCTAAGCTTTGCTGAATCCACTGATTATGTGAGAAAGTTCCTTTCTCTGATTTTTGTCGATTTCGATGTATGTAGTCATTCAAAGAAGATTCCCGTGAATGGCCAGTGATTTCACAGATGACATGGCGCGACTGACCGGATTTCTTCAGTTTGGCGACTACTGTTTTACTCATGCTGCGATTCGTAATCTTCTTGTTAGTCATAAGACGGGAAGCCGTGGACTTCATGGTGTTGCCGATTGAGGCTTGAGCTCTACAATATCTTTGTTTCATACTACAGGAAATCTTGAAACGTCTGTTGGGTTGTTGTTGTTGTTTTGGTTTTTGTTATGGCGGACTTGAGACCGCGCAGAACTGCAGCAATAGTTGGAAGAAAGTCGGCGACCGTTTGATTAAAACTGACAATAAAAGTTGGAAAATCATCTGGTGGTAATTATTCAGCCGCAAGGAGGTCATTGTCGTCGTTTAAAACTGTAGGTAGTTGAATTCATCCATTTTCCAGGAAAGGGATGAACTGGACAACGGACTGCAAACTTTCTCCGAAAAATGATTTTTTTGCCCAATATTATTCTGCAATCTGACTCGCTAGTTCAGATAAGCCATGAAACTTGATTGATTAGTATTATTTCATTTTCATCTTGATTGGCTTAAAAATGATGCGATTTAGAACAAAAAATAGTGCGTTTCGTGAATAAATTGCACTGTTTAGAGCCAATCAGATTGCAAGGATCACCAGTGTATTCAAAATGGGTGTAATAAGGAATAAATAACCACAAGTAAACTTTTCAAAGACTAAAAAAATTGCACGAGCCCGTAGGGCGAGTGCAATTTGGAGTCTTTGAAAAATTTACAAGTGCTTATTTATTCAAAAATTGCACGAGAAAAATCATGTGATTACTTGTTAATGATATATGTACAAAAATTTCAGACAAACAGCAGACAGTTTGCGTTGCGTTTTGCGTTGCGGGGTTAACACGCTCCGCCTACAAGAAGGTTTGTGGAAAACAGATCAAAAATATACTCCGAGGAAAAAGAAAAAGTGTTAAAATCAAAATACTTGTCGCTTTTAGAAGCCCGAAATACAGCAAACAGTGAAAAGGCCAGGCTTGCTTGTTTCAAGAGCTCAACTTTTTTGCACTATAATTCCATTTCAAAGGAGAATCGACTTTCTTAAATGATCACTGGCGTCCTCGGCATGCTTTTGCGGTTGATTCTGCGTTTGTTTTATTACGGTTTTTCGAGGTACCCGTCAATCATTTTTAATTTCAACTTTTTGCACAAAATTCGTGTTTCTACACTCAAAAAATTTCAATTTTTTGCACTGTTTGGGATTAACTGACATGCTCTCTGCCAATCAGAATGCAGAATTTTTTTATGTGTCTTATTACTAACAAAACAAAAAACAAATTGGTTAAATATAAAATCTATTTAATATAAAATTCTAACGAAACAATCTGAAACAATTTCATAAAAAAGGTTGTGGTTATTCATCGTGGTAAATAACAATAATAACTAGATTTTATCGTTTGTCTCACGATGTAGTTACTGATGATGTAGATCGCAACGTTTCGACTGCATACTGCTGGTCTTCAGGCGGTGAAGTCGACTGGTCATGCGTCACCTTATTTAGTATAACGCTCTGTTGTGATTGGATGGTTTTCAACAGTTGCGATTGGCGAATTTTGAAAACCATCCAATCACAACAGAGCATCATACTATAAGGTGACGCATGACCAGTCGACTTCATCGCCTGAAGAAGATTAGCGGTATGCAGTCGAAACGTCGCGATCTACATCATCAGTGACTACAAAGTGAGACAAACGATAAAATTTGGTTATTAATCTGAAACAACCAGATCGAGATTGAAGGAATAAACAGGTGCTCTAAGTTAAAAAAAATAAATCCTAACGGGTAAGTTAATAAAAAACGACGATTTTCAGCCCTTTCAGTCGGTTTTGGTTTTTTTCGAACTGGTTTGCCTTCAAACATGAAACAAATCAGTCATTTCATTACTTGCAATGATGCTCTTTCGACTTCCAACAGAGAACATTGCTGCTGGTAAAGTCACAGAGCAGTCTTCCACCTACAGTAACAATTACACCAATGGTGCATCAGCTAAAGCAGTGGATGGGAATTCTGACCCTGATTTTGATAATGGACATTGTTCACGTACTTTGGAAGACAGTCCCAGCTGGTGGCGAGTGGACCTGGGTAATCGCGTGCCACTCTTTGAAGTACGCATAGTCAACAGGCTTGTGTGGTCGTCTAACAGATCGTCTGACTTGAGCAATCGGGATTACAATATAACAATAGGTAAGCACCTTTGCAATCATATCCAAAAATACCTAAAGCATAGTTTATTATTATTATTATTATTATTATTATTATTATTATTATTATTAATGATAATGATGATGATAAGGATGATGATGATGTCTTGAAATCTTATAATTTCCAGTAGTTTTGCATTATTATTTTAAAGATAACGTTCCAAAAGTGCTGTTCATGCAAATTCAATGAAAAGGAAGTTTTGAGTTTTAAAGTCTCGCAAGCGTTTCTCGATATTTGCAGTCAAGGCTTGTTGAGGACGTTCACACAAGTTGTTTCTGATCGTCGCAATCTCACTTCAAGTCATACGTCGAACGCGCGGGCCTGGGACGAAATGGAAACACAAATAACTCTCCTGATGAGCCTCTTTAGCTGCTTGGTGGCTCCTGATTTTCTTTTCATGCACCAAGTCTGTTAAATATTCACTCAATTTTCACAACAGGAAAAATAAGAGTATAAGAAGCTTTTCTACAGAACTCGCATCATTATGTTTTTAGTGCGTTGCTTTATCTTTTTAAACAGTCAAGGAATGGTAGATATGGATAAAATCTGGATGTACATGTAACATTTGAGTTAAGGCCAACACTGAGGCCAAGACTAGTGTACACTACTGAGACCTGAGAAGTTCATCAGTATTTTTTGTTGGTTATCATAAAGCAAGGTAATTTACCTGCTCCATAAACATTGCGGTCTGAATCCGAGGCGACCCTGCTGAACATACTATTCTTGTTTTGTTGATGACACGACTGAGCCAATTTCTCGCAAGTTATTTCCTCTATAACATGTACCTCGAACATTTTTCCACGGAATAATAATAACAATGAGGTAAAAGCGGGAATGATGTTGGGACAAAAACATTGCTTGCCTTTTATTACCTCACCGTCTTAGCAAATGGATTATAAGCACGGGCGTTTTGTTACCTCCCCTTGTCATCAGCAGATTGTGGCTGTTCCCACTGTAACAACTCACAACTTTCACCTTTTATAAATCGCACAAGATATGAGGGTACGGATGGACACTATCACTTACTGTAATTTGTCTTGTTAGTTTGTTTGAATAGTTTTATGCGTACTTTGTGTGTATGTGTATGGAGGTGGTACCTCAGGTCAAACCATCACTCTCTTAAGTTTTACTTCAGTTTAGCCGGTATACGATTGAATTTTTCACTTGCGTCGCCACATCTAGATCTTACAACACACCTGTCTATACAAGTGAAGAGTGATCATCGCAGTAAATTTTCCAATTTAAGCAACTGGAAAGAAGAAGCCTGAAAAAATCAGGGCTTCAACGGGATTCGAACCCGTGACCTCCGCGATACCGGTGCGATGCTCTACCAACTGAGCTATGAAGCCACACATTGGGAGCGAGGTCAATTTATTGAGTTCATATTTTCCCGCACAGTGAAGTGATGTGCATCTACAACCGCAGTACAAATATGAATTATTTCATATATATACTTCACATCACTTCACTGTGCGGGAAAATATGAACTCAATATGAACTCAAATGTGCATCTACAACCGCAGTACAAATATGAATTATTTCATATATATACTTCACATCACTTCACTGTGCGGGAAAATATGAACTCAATAAATTGACCTCGCTCCCAATGTGTGGCTTCATAGCTCAGTTGGTAGAGCATCGCACCGGTATCGCGGAGGTCACGGGTTCGAATCCCGTTGAAGCCCTGATTTTTTCAGGCTTCTTCTTTCCAGTTGCTTAAATTGGAAAATTTACTGCGATGATCACTCTTCACTTGCATCTACAACCGCAGTACAAATATGAATTATTTCATATATATACTTCACATCACTTCACTGTGCGGGAAAATATGAACTCAATAAATTGACCTCGCTCCCAATGTGTGGCTTCATAGCTCAGTTGGTAGAGCATCGCACCGGTATCGCGGAGGTCACGGGTTCGAATCCCGTTGAAGCCCTGATTTTTTCAGGCTTCTTCTTTCCAGTTGCTTAAATTGGAAAATTTACTGCGATGATCACTCTTCACTTGCATCTACAACCGCAGTACAAATATGAATTATTTCATATATATACTTCACACCTGTCTATAATTTAGCGATCGTCGGCTATTTTCTTGTTTAATCAAATGTCAAATATCCATACATCTGTGGATGTGTAAGCCGACGAGCAGTTACAGTTTCTTTGAATAGAATGGGTACGACTGATCAAAAAGCGTTAAAAAAAATGGGCGAGGCAGAGGGAAGGACAATAATGACTTTGCAGTCCTAACGAAGCTATCCACAGATATTTCAACTAATTTTGCTGTTTGTTTAATTGCAGGAGACAGTCCTAATGTGAGGGCCAACCCTGAGTGTGTGGGAAGGTACAGTTTTGCTAATTTTGTAGCATCAGCTGTGTGCTACATGACAAATAGCCGATACACGTATTTTGCTACTGGCAGATATGTTGGCATCATGACCACGAGAAAGCAGTTTCTTCAACTATGCGAGGTGGAAATCTACTCACGAGGTAATTCAACTTTAAAACCGTTTTTAAACGAATTGTTTTCCTCAACTTGTGTATCTTCTTCTCATAAATCAAACAGCAACCTTTATATCAGAGGGCCTTAGCATTCCTAGGAGCTTTAGAGAATTTTGCACCCACCTCCCAATACAGTTTACCTCCCAATTCGCTGCAAATGTGTTTGCAGTTACCCAGATAGTTAAAGATAGAAAAAGAAATTCACGCTTGAGTGGGATCCCATTGAAGCCTGATTGATTTAGTTGTTTCCTTGAACTCTTAACTGTGCTAACACAACCTGGAACTTTAAAAGTATTTCAGGCTCAGCTTTGTCATTGGCACTGCACGCAACAGTAAAAAGTCATGCTCAAAAACATCTCTGTACCCAGAAATACCGTTTTGTGAACAAAATTATGATTCAAGTATTTCTGACGGGATCTATCAGAGAGGGAAAGACTTCGAGCCAAACTGATAAATTTATTTGAATGAGAAGCCAATTCGGTGATTTTTCATCGCTCCCGGGAGCAAAACAAAATCTTTGCGACGAGTTAAAACGGCCATGTTAAATAGAAAAGAAGAACTTTGAACTGCAGTGGACATAAGCGACTATTAGGGACGGGCCATTTAACTCTTAACGGGGGGGGGGGGGGGGGGGTGATTTCGGGTCAGCAAGTTTTTGCTTTTCTAGCACCCTGTTGGGCAGGATATTTTTTTCCCTCCTAAATGCTCTGCAGGATATTTTTTTTTTCTCCTCATTTCTCTGCAGGATTTTTTTTCCTCAAAAAAGTGTCGTGTTTACATTTACAGAATGTATTTACTTTTACATTGTAGTTATTGCAGTAATAGTTCTAATATGGAACTGCAAAGCCTTAAAATGTTGTAAGCTATACAAAACTCATTCTTGTATAGCTACATGTTTTCGGAATGTCATTCTTTAGAATCATTTAATATTACCTAATAACAATATTCTCATGTTATAAAGTGATGCTCCAGAGGTAGATTTGAAAATATTTTGCTTCTTAATTAAAAAATAGCTAAAAATAGCAAAAAGCAGTTCAGAAATGCTCATAGCATGGTGATTACTGCTAGAATCATTAGTTACAATTTAAAAGTCGACTGAAATCTCCAAAACAGATGTGTTATATACTGTCTTATATTATATAAGACATTGCAAAAACCTTATATTTCAATAGAAAGTAATTACATGAAAATGCTTCAGTTGAAAAGATTAAAAATGAACAAATTATTTTTCTTTGCCTAATAAAACTTGATTCTTCAAATAGAAAAATCTACCTCCATTACTGCTTGTGATAAGCTAACGAGTTTGGATACAGTGCGAGCCAGCAAGCCAGAAATCCCTGATCCCAATAACCGCAAGCTACCTAAGGAACTGTAGGCTAACTGCAATGCTAACTAGGCTAGCCAATGTGTAATTTAGGCTAACCGTCATGGCTTGCATGACTCCTATGACTTGGAGCCATGTGAACCGAGCAAGCGAGAAATCCCTTATCCCATTATAAGGGCAAACCACAAGCTACCTAAGCTAACTGTAGGCCAACCGGTGTGACGTTTAGGCCAACCAGAGTGTTATTTAGGCCAATCAATGTGTTATTTTAATAAGGTAACCAGAGTGGCTCGCTGGCTTGCAGATTATCCGGAATGGTTGCAGTTTTGCTGGGATTTTGTAAAGCCCCCCAGCAATGATGAAATAGCTTTGCTACATTTTTTTTTCTTGCTTGCAACAGTGTAAGAATTTTTTTCTGTTTCATTTGTGATGCATGCAATTTTTTTCTTCAAACAAGCGCTTGCAGGAATTTTTTTTCAAAATAACCCCCCCCCCCCCCTCATTCACACGCTCACAGTTTTACTCCTGCAAGCTTGTGGTTTTATCCCTGTAATTAAGGGCCTGATTACATGAGGCGGGCTGGCCCGGTTAGCCGGGCTGGGGTCAGTTTGCCGGGATCTCGGCACGTTTGTTAAACGCAACAAAAATCAACTCCGCGATACCGGGATCTCGGCTAACCGGGCTGGCCCGGTTGTCATGTAATCGCGGAGTTTATTTTTGTTGCGTTTAACAAACGTGCCGAGATCCCGGCAAACTGACCCCAGCCCGGCTAACCGGGCCAGCCCGCCTCATGTAATCAGGCCCTTAATGTATCGTTAAGCCTTTTGCTAGTCCTTTGCCCGTTGGCTGTCGTGAACTGTATTTCGAGCCGTACTGATTTTCAGTGCAAAGAGTGAATGGAACAAATGAAGTGACCATTAACTGTATTTTATTTTTGTGCCACGTAGAAAGACTTGGCCTCTGTGCGCTTTAGGTTCTGTTTTAGCTTCTGTTTATACACAATTGCTGAAAACTGACAGACAAAATGATTATGTAAGATAAAAAATATTTTTTTGTTTTATTTCCTGATCCATTAAGCAGATCATATTTTGAAGCCTAAAAACCTGAAAAAGAAAAACGTGGAGGAAAAAAACCTGGAAAACTCCAGTCCAGGGAGCTTTAGGCAGGAACGGCGACGGCAACGAGGCCGTCATTTAAAAATATAACTTATTGTAATTCTTAAGCGATTATTTTCATTTGTTTGACATCGAAAACGCTGGCGAACAATCCAGGGACTAAATTACTATGATGAATAGCGTTAAAGTGAGAATAAAGAACGAAAAATTATCGCGTCGTGTGCTCACGTTTTCGAGAAAAACTAAAATTTGGCCATTGCACATCGTCGTTTTACAGAGGAAAGCAACGAAATGTGTCAAAATGTAAAACGTGCCTGCAGAGCGATTGCTTTTGCTCAGTAAACCTGTCATCTTTTTATGGCGTTCTTGTTGTCGTTGCCGTCCTCGTTGCTAAACTCCCTAAAGTCTGCTGTAGGAGGCTGATTACAAACCATTGGGTTTTCCAAATGAATGTAAGTAAAAAGGAATCCTGAATACCGTCTTGGATAATCAAGTCCTTAATGACTTGTACCTTTTCCTATAATTAAGATAATATGGCATTCAACAAGGCAGCGGAAGAGTCAATCACATATGGCGGGAATAGTGCAAGCAGAGCAGTGGATGGAAACATTGACACATATTCAGAGGCTCCCTGGTGGAGGGTGGACCTGGGGCGAGAGGAGCATGTGTCTGCAGTGTACATTGTTGGCCTTATGGGAGGATTACTTGACATCAGAGTGGGTAGGTTGCACTTCAGCTTCTAAGGGCAACAGAACCATAAACTGTGTGATTACGAGGGCAACTTGACAGAAATAGATTTAAACGTTGTTGTAACATAGGTAAATTGATCTGTTTTTTTTTCCTTTTTGGTCAGGATCCCATCACTAGGAGCGTACAACTGCCCTAATTCAGGGCCGTACCTAGGATGTTTTGTCCGCGGGGACAAACTCGGCACACCTTCACAGGGATCTCCCGTATACAGACGAGGTTTCTAGTTGGACGTTTTATTTTCACCCCTACACAGGAGGTTGCCTCTAAGACCTTTAAGGAAACAAACCACACTGATGCTTTTTGTTTTAAATTGTCGTGATTTATTATGGCATAAACATCTTTTTTAGTATGAAATTGCCTCGAGGTCTCTGGTACACAATGATGATTTATATACCATCTTTGAACAGAGATTGGCTTGAAGGAACTGAGCTAAAATTGCAGGTTTTGGTATAAGAATACCAAGTCTCAAAAACGGGTCTATATTAGGCTGTTCTATATTCTTCTCCAATTTGACTTCCAACCTCGTTCCCAGGGTCTCTCATCTTACCGCTCCACGGAGCGGTAAGATGAGAGACCCTGGGAACGAGGTTGTTTGACTTCATGTCATAGATCTCTTTTAAAGTGGGAATGAAGTCCGTCCGCAATGAATTAACAGCATAGCAAGGCCACTTAATCGATCTCCTGTCATTGATGACCAAGTCCATAACTTCAGACGGCGTAGGGCTGAGAAGGAGGGTTCGTAACTGACGCTTTCGACAGGCGTGGTTAGAAATATCGACAGCTTGCTGAAGTAGTTAAAAATTGAAGCATTATTAAAGTTGTGTGAATGGTTGAATTCAAATAAATTATCTTTTAACGTATCTAAATCTAATTTCGTTATTTTTCACCCTTATCAACGTAAGCAGTCCGGCGTCGGACTGGGGTGCGGTCGTGTGAAGTGAGTGGAGGTGTCTTCGATCGCTCTCCGATCAGTTTCAAGTTCAAACAGTTCTTAAATATCCCTAATGTCACTGTTACATCTCTAAAGAAGGAAAATGACGGCCTGAAAGCAGAAATTGCTACCCTTAGACATAGATTTGAAAATCTGCAGAAATCTCTCACTCGAAACGATGCTCAGGAATCTAGCAATGGCGGCGAACCAAGCAGCTCCATCACGAAAGACGAAGCTTTGAACACTCTTCAGTTCTATGGAAAATCTTACGATGACCTCCGCTTGGAAGCTGATAAGAGTCTTCAACACTTGTGGTCACATTTAAATGCTCTAACCTCTCGAGTGGACGAAGTTGGAAATGCAATAGAAGAAATTCAGCGTTATAGCTATCAATACAATGTCAAGATAATTGGTCTCCCCGAAATTGACTCGCGAGAATCGGCATCCGCCACTACGTCTTTATGCATAAGCCTTTTAAAAGTTTCAGGAGTGGATATTAATAAACAAGATGTCGACATCGCGCACCTCGTCCCGACAAGACAAGCTACTGCTGGTCTGAGACCGGTCATTTGCAAATTCACTCGAAGAATCGTCAAAGAAGAAGTTATCAATCTAAGGAAGGAAGCTTGTAAGGTTTCTGCAACATCGATAGGCCTACCAGCCGAATGTTCTCTGGGAGATGTCAAGATTTTCGATCACCTCACTCCACAGACCCAGAAGCTACTCGCCGATGCTAAGAAATTTCAAACCCGCAATGGTTTCAGGTTTTGTTGGTCGAAGAACTTTGTTGTCTATCTACGAAAGTCTGAGGACTCTCGTCCTATCCGCCTCAAAAGCCGGGAAGATCTTGAATGATTTGCACGCCAAGAAGACTTGCCTATGAGCTAAGTAGCGTACTTGTCAAATAATTATTGTAACATTGTTACCTATTCTTATCCTTAACCCTAGAATCTAAATTTGATGAATGAGGGGACGTTTCTCCAATCCATCTTTCATTTTAATCATTTAAACTCCAATTCCTTCAATATAGCTCTTTATGAAATGTCTCATGGCACTTTAAATTATAACAATGATCGTCTCGAATCGCTCTTATACAATCCTATAGCTGAGCCCGGATTATTTGATCTACTCTCAAATAATCTTAACCCCGATTCAAACTTTCTTACTCGACTACCGACTAGTAGATACATGGTCGAGGAAGATATTAATGATCAGGTTAGTTCCTTTAATGAGAAATCGATGGTTTCCATTTTGCATTTAAATGCCCGCAGTTTGTTGAAAAATCTTGAACAACTAAATCTTATTCTCAAAGATCTCAAAAGGGCATTCTCTGTTGTTGGTGTATCAGAAACGTGGCTAACTGATTGTTCTTCAGAGCTTGTAAATATTACAGGGTACAATTTTGTCTCCAATCATCGCAAATCAAAAATAGGCGGCGGGGCTGGCATTTATTTACGAAACGATATTGAGTACAAAGTTCTCAAAGAATGCAAATTTTCTGACTCAGAAGTAATTCAGTCAATCTTCGTCGAAATTACTGTTCCAAAGGGAAAAACATTATCGTGGGTTGTGTATACAGACCGCCAAATCAAAACTCTGCCCTGTTTCTAGAGAAATTCAATGACATTCTCTCAATTATCACTAAAGACAATAAGCATTGTTATGTGATGGGAGATTTTAATTTAGACCTTCTTCGATATAACCATCACGTACCAACACAGGAATTTGTTGACAGCTTATTCTCGCACGCTTTTTTTCCTTTTATCTCAAAACCAACTCGCCTCACCTCTTACTCCGCAACACTAATCGATAACATATTCACTAACAATCTCTCGCAAAACGTTCTCAATGGCATCGTTCTAAATGATTTATCTGATCACTTACCGGTCTTCGCCTACTTTGGTAGCGAAACTTTAACACGTAAAAAAGAAAAGAAAATTCTTACTCGGGTAATCAATGCTACTAGTTTAGAAAAATTCAACGAAACCCTCTCAAAGACAAACTGGTCTTTACTTATCCTAGGGGACGACCCCAATAAAGCTTATAATTATTTATAAGTGAATATGTTGTGCCGCGTAGCACTATAAACAGATACAAGTGGTGGAACAGAGAATTAACTCTGAAGTGTAAATTAAAGTGCTAACAGAAACCCATGAAAAACCCACTGGGCGTTAGCCCTAGTAAAGGGTATCAGGGAACCACACGAACCCACGACCTCCTCCGGAGGTCGTGGGTTCGATTCCCACCGAGGTCATAAGAATTTTTTCTTTGCCTCGTGTGGTTCCCTGAAACCCTTTACTAGGGCTAACGCCCAGTGGGTTTTTCATGGGTTTCTGTTAGCACTTTAATTTACACTTCAGAGTTAATTCTCTGTTCCACCACTTGTATACAAAAAGTTCGTTCGATCACCCACCACTTCTTGTGAACTTAAGTATAAAACCTACAAAAACAAATTGAACCACTTAATACGTATTGCTAAGCGTATATATTACGACTCCAAACTAGAAGATGCCAAGAATGACCTAAGAACGACTTGGAAACTACTAAACGAAGTTATAAACAAAAGTAAGAATTATCCATCTCCACCTTCATCTTTTAAATCTGACGGCAAAACAATCACGGATCCCATGGACATCGCTGACCGATTCTGTAAATACTTCACCAATATTGGTCCTAACCTAGCTATGGAGTGCCATACCCTCCGAGAATTCGGCCACTTTTCGCTCTTTTCTTGGTAGCAGAGATTATCCTCCTATCACTTTAAAACCCACTGATATTCGTGAATTACAAAACATTTGTAGCATGCATTTAATAGAACCCTAAAAAAATAGATTATTATATGACATTTGGTCTATAGGTTGAAATAAGCTTATCAAACATAGGCAAAGCTTCACAATTACGTATTTCACTCGGTAAGTAATTCCAGACTCTAGCACCATTGTAGCTGAAACTCTTCTTTGAAAATTCAGTCTTTGGCAGTGGCACAAACACTGCGATAGAAGAAGAAATTGATTTATTGGGCGTAACAGTTGACAACAAGTTAAAGTTTGAGAGCCATATCGCCAAAATATGCCGCAAAGTAAGCCAACATATTGCTGTACTAAATGGGATGAAGATGTTTCCTTTCAACACCCGTAAGAGACTCTATGAAGCGTTTATTGTGTCACACTTCAATTACTGCTCAGAGACTTGGCATTTTTGCAGTAAGCAAGCAACAGAAAAACTTGACAAACTAAACGAGCGATCTCTCCGACTTGTCTGGCGTGATCACAGCTCCTCATACCCATGACACCTTATTAAGTTAAAGCGGGCAAACAACTCTAACAAACCATCTAAAGATTATCCAAAATTTTAGTTACCGTTTTTAAAATAGTAAGTACCAGTCATGCGGATTGGAACGAAGTCCCTGTCAGCTTTTTAGATTTTATTAATTTAAGAAAATCGACCTATAATCTGAGAGGAAATTATATCTTGACTTTATCGAAAGTAAATGGCACCACATACGGATTACGCTCCTGGCAGCAAAAATTATGGGACTTGCTACCCGGCAATCTGAGAAATACCACCGACTTCAAGTCCTTCAAAACTAAAATTAGTAAACTCGATCTCTCCGGCCTGTAAAACTCAAATGCTATCTTAGAATTTTATATAATATTTTAGATGTATTCTCGCTACTTACATCATTGGTGTATCTGTAGGATCTTTTTTAAACGACTTTTAGAATGTGTATTTCAATTAGTGTTTTGAGTTATATGTACCATTTTAATTTGTGAGCTTACTTGGAAAATAGCTTTTTAGCTAAGTGTAAATCTCACGCTAATAAACTATATTGTATTGTATTGTATCTGCGAAGCAAAGAAACTTTGGAACAAAAGAAAGATGATGATGATGCGGTATTACTTGTAGCGAAATAAATCGGTCTGTAAAAATGCCGTGACAAAGGCTTAGTATGGGAGTTGTACGCTCCTAGTGATGGGCTCCTGTTTTCCACATAAAATGAAGCAGCACACTGGACCATGTGATATTGCATTCAATAGACCTTTTTACCGATACGGCGGCCATCTTGAATTCCGAAGAAATTATGGGATACCCAGGGGGCAGATGAGAAATAATTATAAAGAATACTGTGGCGTGATAACTTTTAACAATAATTTTTCGCTAACCGTAGAAACCACTGCCAAATACCGTGACAGAAAGATGTAAAGCTTGTAATATTTGTTTTGGAATATGAGAGACAAGCAGAAAAAATTTATCCTGAAAGCTGTGTATACGATACATTCTGCAGCGATTGCCCCCTCGGCAGTCCATAATTTCTCGGTCAAAACAATAGAATTCAAGATGGCCGCCGTATCGGTAAAAAGGTCTATTATAGCAACGTAAAGTTGGTTGCGGTTTTTCGAAAAGCGTTTATCGACTAGGAAGTTAATACCTGTTCATATAAGCACGTACACCTTGGTTTTTTTTAAGTTGAGTAAGGTCTGACCATGATTTAAATTTGCACGTTTTTATGTCATCATCCTGTTTTTCTTTCAGGCTCAGTGCCAAATGTTCTGTCTGGTCCCTTGTGTGCCCCAAGCCGATACATCAATGTTTTTGGCAAGACATTTTTCTGTCGCCCAACCTTGTATGGAAAATATGTGACTATTATTGTGAAAAGGAGCTATTTTCTGAGACTCAATGAAGTTGAGGTGTATTCTGCACGACGAGGTATGATAACAGCAATTTGCATTAGTTTTGCATTCTCTTACATGGTTAAGCTTTGTTAGATAGTAACCCGGGTAACTGAGACATGCCTGCCCCCACAGAATTGACTCTAAAATGCAGTAGTTCAATGTTGTTGATAATTTAGGGTCTTTTATTTTTTCGTATCTATGCTGGCAAAGCGATAACTTAGAACTAAACTGAGATAATTGCGACGAGCAAGATGTGAGTTCAAAGCTCTCTAATGACCCGTCGCCAAGCTAATGCTAATTAATACATTATGATAACACTCAAATGTCGAAATGAAATCAACGATCCTCAAACTCATCATTAACGCAATTGCGGCCATCGCTTTATTCGCCTGGACGCTAGCCTGCGAACAGGCTCCCGGCTTGGAGGAGCACAACGGCGCGAAGCGCTGAGCAGAGGGAGTGTCCCCACCATCCCACCGCCTGATTGAACGGGGATCCTGTTCGCAGTCTACCTGGACGCCCCCGGCAATGGAGATGGCCCTGCAATCAAGATAAAACCCCATATATCTTAAATTCGCTGGATAACAGAATAGAAGAACACTGAGTTGCACGGGCTAAAATCTCATTATTCTATGGCATGGGTCGCACTTGGCAAAAGTTTTCATTTTTGCCGACTAAAAACAGAAAAATCCGAAACCGCAACCGGGAAGGAAAACTTTTAGTCAAACCGAGTAGGGTCGCACTAGTGAGAGGTAACTGTCAGTGTTTTGACACATTGATTAATTAAGTAGACCAGAAAGAAGAGTTCATCGTCAATCGAAATTTCGTATTCATCTGTTTCGGTATGTCTTTCAGTCCACGATTTCCGTGCCTGGCTTTTGATGAGCGAACGGTTGAAATTCTCAGCCCACCACTTGTCGTAAGATCGTTTGCAAGGGTCCTCGAGCTCAGTTTCAGGAGACGATGGAGAGGATGACGATGACAAACTGCTTGCTTGCAAATTCGAAGGCTGCATTTGGCCGGTCGCCTGAAGAGAGTTAACGTAAAAACGTTGAAATTGTGAAGGATTATAGCTGGCTTGCAATGTGCTAGCTTGAGAAGACTACAATATGCGGCGGCTTAACTGCACAATACCCTACTACTTCAAAGATATACCCCTTCCTGTAAAAAAAAAAAAACCTTGGAATTGTGAGGGATAATAAAACACCACATCCATCCTCGTTTTGTTCAAATCGGTTGCGTTGCAAATCGAACACGTTTCACTAACAAGCGTTGACAGTTACTGCTGTGATTCCTATTGTTTAGCTCGAGTTCTCTAAAATCTGCCTGCCCCACCCAAGCACTACAGCATCTTTGCTGTTTTTGCCGATTTTCAAACTTTTTTTCCTTTGGAAAACTTGGGGTCGCACTTGGTAATGTCCCCCGATGACAGATTTGTATCGCAAAGTAAACAAATTCTTGGAAAAATTTCCCAAGTGCTACCCATGCCTATTTTAAGAACAAGCGTAGGGAGGAAATCGAAGGTATTAGAAGCACTTTGCGCGATGTAGAGAAGTCTCCTGAACTGATCAACGTGTACAGCTATGGCCCGACATACAAGAAGCGTCTGGACTCGTACATAGACTTCAAGAACAAAATTTTCCTAAGCAAGTTGAACTAAACAAGAAAATAACTGGATATTATGAAAACAAACAAGACCAAGCATGTCAAGGCATGGCTTGGGCCAGATTCAGGAAAAATATACAGACAACCATAATTCCCCAGCATTTACCCAAAGAACACTAAACTTGACAGTGATGTAAAAACTTGACAACCTTAATACTTTTTTAGGCTTGAAGTCTCTAAAGCGATGACAGATCCACTTCCTGACAGAAATCTGGAAATTGAGAGATGGAGATAAAGTGCCGAGATGGCACGCAATGTCTATCAACAACGACGTTTTTATGATTGTTTGGTTATCCTGTCCATGAATCTGTCCCGAATGCTTGACGTGAATTTGTAATTAAATAATTATCAAAGAAAAAAAAGGCCTTGTGACTTGTGAAACATCAAAGTTATTCCCGATGAGAAACCTTGATTTTATGAACGTACCAAAACGAAACAATAAAATCTGTCTGGACATTGTTCATGATATTATTGAAAACGAACTGAACACCATTACAAAAAGGTTCAGTTCCACCACGCTGTACTTTAATTAAGAGTTGGCAGACTGCGGTTGTCCGCAGAACAGGGGACTTGTCCACAGCCTATCATCATTGCTCGCTTTCGCCGTGTAGGAGAGATAGGGATGCGATACGGAAAGCAAAATGAAGATTAGAAAATTCGGCAAGTTATAAGAACTGTGTCACTATACTCTACTGGGTTTGGGTTTTACACACTTGTTCTTTGTTATTGTTGTATTATGGGTCTTAATGGGTGTCAACAAGTGGTGTGAAAACAGGTTTTGCCTTCATATATAAATTAAACGGACGAACCGGCAAACTCTGTGAAAGTCTTCGGGAATTCGTCTTCCTGGGGAACACTCGCTGCTAGCGAAGAGGACGCGATCTTTGATGGCAAGCGAATATCCTGGAGACAGTAAATCCACGCAGAACTTGACTCCAGCTTTAATACCTTGGGCATAGCCCAAAAATAACCAAACAAGTAACTACAGTACACTTATACTTACAGTTACAGCATCTTACGGAACAGTTTACTCCTAAATGAATAACAGTGGGTTAATTATATTTACGGATTATAAAGGTCGGCACACACGAGGGGACCAGTCCCTACGACTAGTCCCTGAAACAAGTCGCGAGGACAAGTCCCATCGTGTGAACTAGTCATCTTTGACAAACAATCTAGGCAGGGACCAAATTTTGGTCCCTGCGACTTGTCCCACGAATTCAAACTGGTTTGAATTTGTGGGACAAGTCCCTGCGACTGGTCCCTCAAAACCCTTCGTCGACACACACGATGGGACTAGTCCCTGCGACCAGTCCCTTCGTGTAAACTCTTCAAGGGACAAGTCGCAAGGACTAGTCCCCTCGTGTGTGCCGACCTTAAAGCTTATATTTTTATTAGCGAAAGCAACTCAAATAAGATAAATGATAGCAAATCCTCTCATCACAGTGGTTTTGCTTTGCTTTGTGCTCTCCTGCCGTTATTGCTTTTTTCGCCATCGATTAAGGTGATTCCCTTGTTTTGCAATGCGTATATCCTACTGCGCATAACATTGCAACATCAAAGCTTGCCAGATTTGATTTATAGAGCGACTTTTCGGATCCCTTCACCTAATTCCCTTCACCGTAGATAACTTGCTGCAAAGAATAAATAAGCGAAAATAGCAAATCAAAAGCGCAAGACTCGTGCGTGTGGTCGATCATTTTAAAACTCGCCCCAGTCGCTTAGAGGAAAATGAGTGAAGCCGAAATTTTCCCGTTGCCGTCGTGTTGCGAAAACATGGCCAGAAATTTCGGACATTTGAGCCCGCACGGCAGTAGCGGCGTTTCCCAATCGATAACAAAAATGGCGGACGAAATTACAAAGCTTTATATGAGAGGCGATGGAGTTACAGAAAATACAAGCACAATTAATACCTTTTTTCCATTTGCCAAAATCGAGCATTATTCCAAGACATTTCAGCGATATTGTGATTAAAAAATCTACCGGAAAAACGAATTCCATACCTTGCTTTCGGAACGATGCCAATTTGCAACTTTAGATCCAGTCAAACCCTTGTAAATCCGTGAAAAAAGAAGCGAAGATAGCATATTTGATAGCAAATGATTAGAAATCTAAAGTCGCTATGTAATTTGCCAAAATCGAGTCATACAATACAGTTAAATCGCTATTTGAAAAATGAAAAAACTGATCTTCAGCTTGTAAACGTACCTTGCTTTTCGGCTGCTAAAAACCGTACAAAATGAAATAAGATCACGGAAAGGTCGACATGTCACGCAGATCCACGTTCGTCCCATGAAGAAGAAGACAACAAAGTCCCGCTCTTAGCTCCGTATTCTCGCACGCAAATCCTGCATATTTGGTATTAAAAACAACGTGATTCTTGAGGAGATTCAAGAAAACTAACCCGTTCCATTTCGATACTAAAAAAAAAGTAAAGCTGCGATGTACAATACATGTAAACTGGAAGTTCGTGCTCGGAGTTCAAGAAGAGATATCTCGGCCAAATATGCCTCAAATGTCCCTCAAAAAGCATCGTTCGATAGCATTTTTCGTGGATTTTGTCGGCCATCGCTCGTTTTGGCAATACCTTCAGCCAGCGGCGTTCATTTCACGATAAACATATTTGTGTTTCACCCCTCGATCTGTCCTAAAAATACGAGCCCGGAGGTCACTGCTGAAATCAGCGGTTAAGGCCATTACGCGACAGCCTGAATGTAAGTCGCACGAAATGTGATGTCCGAGATTTCTGGCCATGCGTAAACACCATTACTCCCCTTTTTATTTGTGTCATTTACCCGTATCAGGTACACCAAAAACATATTTTAAGAAGAAAAATGGACAGTAGAAGTTGTAGTATTTGTGTATAAATGACGTAAAACAAAAGTCTGCGTTTGGAGCTAGGCAGGTGTATAAGATTATGAGATAACGGTCCAATTTCCTTACATTATTTGCAACATCGGGGAATTTGAAATCACTTCACTGAAATATTATAGCCCAGAAAGCCGAATAGGCCCTAGGTTTCAGTAATACTCATAGATTTTGCTCTGTAATAACAATTGTTCTGGTTGATCAAGTTTCGAACATTGCTCGCGCAACTCAGCAAAAAACACTTAGAATAACGGTCATGCAGGGCAAAAACAAGCACGATGACCCCATCTTTTTATTGAATTTTTTCAAAGCCCTATGGAGGGTTATCAATTGTGCCAAGTTTGAAAAAATCCGGTTCATACGTCCTTTTCAAGGGAATTTCCTCAAAGAGGCACTACAGGACTTTTCCTTAAAAATCTCGACAAGAATTCATTCAATCGAAAAGTTGGCTCGATTATAGTGCAGTCCTTGTTACAGTGAATGTTTGAGAATTTTTTATGATTTTCAGACTGTTTTAAAGGAATAAAAGTTGGGGAGTGGGCTGTGGAAAATTATGGCCAAATATCGGATTCGAAGATGGTTGAAATTAAATTAAAATTTAAAGTGAATAATAGTAGACAAAGTCCAGATAGTGCGCCATCACAACAAGGTGCCCCCGAGCCCGTTACCGGACCAATTGGTTTATGGGTATGTATATCCTTTTCTACACTTCTTTCTTTCGTTGTCAGCTCACCCCATTCTCCCAAAAATCCGACCGCAGAGCTTCCTTAATCATCACTTTCACCTGCGATATTGAACTGGTTATTTGTTTTTTGAACATGAGCGGTTTGTTCAACTCGGTTCCTTGAAAAGGTGGGAAGCCATCCAATGGTTCAAAATAAAATAATAATAATAATAATAAATGCAACTCTTTTTGTTGAAGAGTTCAGTCCACTGCGCAAAAGACAAAGAATCTGTCTGGTCATCAGAATGGGGTTTATCAGCCATTTTTGGTAGCTTCTACTGCGAACACAGGACGTTGTAGTATTTTAAACTGATTTTTTTAAAGGGCAATATACGGGAAAATGGCCGCATTTATCTTGGAATACGAATAATTCGTCTGAGACGCATTATGCTTCAAGATAAATACGGGAAATAAGAGCCAGACGCATTATTCGTCTGAGACGAATAATGCGTCTGTTTTATTTGTCTAAAACGCACAAAACAGACGTAGAATTCGTCTGAGACGAAGTATTCGTCAAGATAAACGAGGGACACACAAAACAGACGAACTTAGCAAAATCTTTGTAACCTCCCGAGGAACACTCATGGTTTTGTTGCAAAGTAATACGTAAAAAAGGCGACAAAAGGAAAGGAATCTCCTGAATCTCGTCTTCATAAGTTGTCTAACGGCTTGAGAGACTATTATTCGTCTTCGAGTATCATTCCACTGTATCTCAGTTTTCTTATCGGGCAGAATGCCTATTGTCCTCGGGACGTTCACTTACAGTTCAAGAAACTTCTAGGACTATCATATTGCTCGTTTTTATTCATAGACGCGCGGGAAGCAATTATTTCATTGGTTGCTATGCACGCGCGGCAATGCTCATTAGTATGGAGGAGGCGGATAATACAAACAATGGACACTGCCTGCTAGTGTTTTTCCTTTTGTTCACCAAAATCACTCATTTGCGCGAAATACTCATACAGGAATAAAAAAAATAGTGCAAGGGTTTGCCAGTTTAATTATTTAATGCACACGTTTAGATTGGGTTACGGTTTAAAGTGACGATGTAGCGAGGGTTTGTGACGATTGTGGGTTAATACAGTGGTTCACGTGAACGTGGAGAGCCCAAGGAAGCGACAAGTGAGAAAGAACGAAATCTGTTTTCTCATTTTGAAAATGTTTTTGAGTATTTTGGACTTTTCAGTTTGCTTTCGTGCGAATACTAGTAGCGGGTTAGTTTTAAGAGCTTAAGAACAAGGGCGTATTTGAATTTGGTTGATGAATATCACTCTATTGTAAAAGGCGATAGTTAACCATTGGTGTATTTCGATCCGCCAGCAAGCCTTTGTTGCATCGTTTAACATCATAAATACTCCATTGACCTTCAAATTGTAACCACACGAAGTGCTGCTAACTTGGAAAAGCGTTGTCTATCTCTTCGGGATTGATCGTAATGTTAATCCAGATCTCCGTTCGTATTTTTTTCGCTTTTTTCCGTTAGTTATCGCCTCTATCCTTCTTTTAAACCCCAGTTACACATGCTAAAAAATCGACACGGCACGTCAAATTTTTGGCATCGTCCCCAAACCATTTAGGCACGGCACTACCCATTTACACGACCGAAACCTAAAGATTTTTCTCCTGCTGGGCACGGTTCCAATTTTTAATTGGCACCCTTTAATTTCTGTCTGTTTTTTCCCGGGAAATGGTGGATAGACAACAAGCAATCATTTTGCATCGGGCGTTAAGCGTAAAACATGCATTACCTCAAAATGTCAAGAGTCGATTAATGGGGAAAAGTTATCGAGATCTCCAAGAAAAACTTAGACGCAAAAGACAGAAAAAGACCTCGTAATAATAGCGCACATGGCTTGTCAAAGCTTTCGAGAAAGAAGGTTGTGGATGAGACCGGGTAATCAGGCCTGGTTTGAAATGGCACACACGCAGTTTGATGAACAACAGTGGATTGAGAATTTCCGAGTTACGAGAGATACATTTAAATTCATTTTGAACGAGATCGAGGGTGAAGTAACGCGACGAGATACCACAATGTACCGAGCTGTTATTTCAAGTCGCAGACTTGCTATTTTTCTGTTATTATTTTTTCTGTGTTATTTGTCTTCTGCAGCGGAATACCGCACTATTGCTCTTCTTGCGTATCTGTAGTATTTGCGTGCAGCTACATAAAGGAAGTATCACTTGTCATAGTCCAAAAAATGAAAGCAAAATTCATCACGACTCCAAAAGAGGAAGAGCTAAATGAGATTATGCGAATCTACAAAGGCAAGTGGCAATTTCATATGTGCGCAGGCGCAATCGAGGGTACTCGCATCCCGATTATTGCTCCAGCTGTTTGTCATCCTGACGGGAAGGTGTTTGCATCTCTTTGGACGCCATTTTTGTGACAATTACACATGCGCTAAGGATTGATTTATGCCAAAAAGGCCTGGAACGGTAGGGAAGAGCGTTTACACGAACGTAAATCTCGGCAGGGTGCCTCGATTACCCGTGCCAAGACTACCTCCAGGAGGTAGTCTCGGCACCCCAAAAGGTTTGGGCACTGGTGCCACATTTCATTTTGCACCGCTATGTTTACACGTCAAAAATTTCAAGTGCCGTGCCCAAAAATGGTCAGCACGGTGCCAAAGATGTGCCGTGCCGTGCCGATTTTTTAGGGTGTGTAAATGGGGTTTTAAATCGCCCCACGTTTTCGCCGATTGTGTGTCCAACACGATCGCAGGAAGATTTAGTAAGAATGTGGCCAAGAGGCAGGATGCCTGTTTGGAGTTGTTCAAATGCTTTTCGGGGCGGCCAATAAACCTCTCTGGATCTCCAAGCTGCTTCACCGTTCAGTTGTAGTGTATACACTGCATTATTTTGCTCAATAAAAGGTTGTACTATATGGATTAACAGTGGAAGGATCGGGTGATCTAAGAGCTCTGAAAAGAGCTCTCGATCATCTTTATCTTAGCTTCGCTCGTTCATCGCGTAGACAGGTGTTGCATAAATCAGCTGGTGTACCAAGATCAGTTTTAAAATTCGCCGAAAATCATGCATTTTATGAATGAGTGGTTTTCTTTAATAGGCTATTGTTTCGTCTAGGCACTCATTGTTATTCAAACTTGGGTTGAAAACAATGGCGTCAGACTCAAAACTCGCCATTTTCGAACGAACCTCCGACTTAAAGTTTTAAAACTGAAAGAGATATTGGTTCTTGTCCACCAATTTTCAAAATTAAAACGGTTTCTGTTTCAGGAAAGATCTATCTTCTTTTTCCCGCGCTTGGGTTTTTGGAAGGTAATTTGAGTTTCAAAAAAATCGCTCTTGAAATCGGCTTCCTTATGCAAAAATGCCCGTTTTTTCGTCATTTTGAAGGTTAAAGAGATAGGCCTTATACTTAGTAAAACTATTACTTTTTATGCGTAAATTGAAAAAAACCCTTCCTCTTCAAAAGCCCGCTATTGGGTTTTTAACTTATCGCTTCTGAAAATCTGGAGAGCGAGTTTTGTCAACGATGCTCTGCTAATATTGGCCCTTTTTTTCTCTTGTTCTGGGCTTCCAAGGCGCGCTCGCATTCAAATTTGCTCGCTTCGCTGGTTATGAATAATTAATGATGTTTACGGCTTTACCATTCTAAAAATACTGCAACTGTTGGTTTTGGAACGTATCTCTTTTATTTGAGGTAAATGTTAAAGTACGGGAAATGCCAGCCGTTTTGTCTAGATTTTCCGGCTAATTTTAATCTCTTCAAGAGTTCTAGTACCCACCTCATGCCATCTCTGTGAATCGCAGTGCGTGACAAGAATGAGTTAATTACCAATTTTTTCCTTTTCGCTAATTTGAGAGCGAGTTTCAGAAAAAGTTTGATACGTTACGCGTACCCGACGTACAAGACCTATCAGCGCTTAGCTAGTTCTAATAGGAGAATGATGCAACTGAAACACAAAAAGAAGGGAAGCTGACTTCATATACTAGCCCAATTTCGATATACTGTTAAAATTTGCGTTTTTACAAGAGGCATCGCCTCAAGGCTCTTGGGAAAAAACTCATACAGATCCTTATTTTATTCCCCGGCCTCGAGGTCATGTTTATTATTTTAAGTTGAATTTTAATATATCGAAATTGGTCTATCAACATATGTTTCAGCTTCTCAGATTCAAGAAGTCGGCGTGAGCAGCCGGCACAAGATTCCAAGCAGCAGCTTCACAGCCTCGTCATCAAGGACTCGTAATGAACCTTACAAGGCTCGACTGACCTTCTACCGTGCGGGTGCGTGGTTACCCAGCACCAACAGCAACCCCAGCGACTACCTACAAATTCACCTTCAATATGTGTTCTTCATATGCGCTGTGGCGACTCAAGGTAATCCGAATGCTGATGAATGGACAACAAAGTACAAGCTGCTTTTATCACTGGATGAAACAACCTGGATTACGTATAAAGAGAACGGCACGGAAAAGGTTTGTAATAAATGAATTCAACACAGTTTTCTAACTCGAGATCGTTTCACGGGGCCGAGTAAACTTGAGGATTATATGTAAGCTGACCAGGTTGTATAAAATGCAGACTGCAGACTGCAGATTGCAGACTGGGTATAAAATGCAGACTTGGTATAAAATACAGACTGCAGACTGCATTTTTCTGTCAAACACGCGATAAATTTTCAACTTTGAACTTACGCTTGTGTCACGCAACTACCTGTCTGAGGACAGACATTTGTCGATATTTTTCTTTTCGGAAAGCGCCAACCTTAAAGTTATTGATGTGATTCAATGGTTTCTTTCCTTTGAACCGCTCCCGCTTGATTACAAACAACATGATATGAGCTTACCTTCCACGCCGAATTATTTATAGAAGGTTTCACCGTCGCCGACGTCATTTTGGAAGTGGGGAAAACACGGCAAAAGTGACAGTGAATGTATGGGAAAAGTCGGGATTTTGATTTTCGATAACTCGAGGAAAGTTGATATTCTGAAATTTCTGTGAATTGAAAACTAAAGATATTAGCTAAAAGAGTTAACCGATTAAATTTGAAGGACATCGGTTTTCTGAGAAGCGAGAAATCGTCTTTTTAGTTTTTCATACAAATGCTTCTAAATTTTCCCGCGAACGGCGGCTCCACTTTACAGACAAATATATGAAAAATAAAAATTAAATTTGCTGCTTTCTTTGTAAGAGTACAATTCTCAAATTTGATCGGTTACCTCTTTTAGCTAATATTTCTAGTTTGTAGTTCATAGAAATTGTAGAATATCAACCTTCTCCAAGTTATCAAGCATCAAAATCACGATTTTGCCCATACATTCACTGTAAATTTTGCCATGTTTGCCCCACTTCCAAGATGACGTCGGCAACCGTGAAACCTTCTATAGCATGTGAACAATTTCTTGCACGAAAAGTTACACAAAAACAAAACCCGTAGTCCGTGAAACTCAGAACGCTTATTACATGTATCTGACAGAGAAGAACTGTGCACCTGGACGATTACCTGGCCTACATATGAGAAAAATGTTGAATGCTGTATTACGATCACCGATGCCATGTGCAAACCAGACAAAAATAGCTCATTTGCCGGCCGGACCATTGCTTTCATCATGATGTCCAACATATCATGTTACGGCCGGGTTGTTTATGATTAGACGACAGAAGTTGGCAATATCAAGGCTTGAAATTCCGTTTTAGAGCAGAAGAACCAATTCAATCGCATCAGTAATTTTAAGGTTGGCACTTTCCAAAAAGAAAAATATTGACAAATGTCCATTCTTGCTCTGGGATTCTCAAACATGTGGTTGCGTGACACAAGCGTAAGTTCAAAGTTGAAAATTTTTTGTGTATTTTACAGAAAAAGGCAGTCTGCATTTTATACCCAGTCTGCAGTCTGCATCTTATACCCAGTCTGCACTCTGCAATCTGCAGTCTGCAGTCTGCGTTTTATACTGACCGGTAAGGTGACACAATATCACGCATGTTTTTCAGCATCTACCCAATATGTACATAAACAAAAGTCCCCTTTTGGCGCAAAAATATGCTTGGATTATTGTCTGCGGATATAGTCTGTTCCGAGAAGAGAACAGTTTGCTCAAAATTTAATTAAACTGTGGGCTTTGAGGAACTGATTATATGTCCAAGGACAAATATCCGAGCATAATTATTTTTAAAGCCAAATGGAGATTACGGTGTTTATTATCCTTCAAATATTTTTCGCAACATGCAGTTGTAAGTTAATTATTTTGTGTTTGGCAGAATTTAACACTATGTCTGGACTCTTTTGGCAAATGCTGGCAATTTCTCACGTTCAAAAATTATGTTCTGACTCATAAGTGCATGCAGTCACAGGGGATGATATAATTCGGAATAAAATGTCATCTATTATTCTCAAACTCATTAATAATTCATCAAGTTAAAACAAAAGAAATCACAACCGTGAAGGGGGTTTGGATACCCGGTCTTAATTACCATAGATTTTGACAATTTTACTTCTCCGTTAATTCCTTAGTTTTTGTTTCAATTGAGAAGATATATCAAACACTCGAAACAGTGTTTCATCGGCCATCCAAACACCTTGAATTCCGTCAAAAATACTCCGCTGTACGTCGTATTTTCAACTCTCTTCTCGGTGTTTGGATATCCCGATGAAACACTGTCTCTCGTGTTTGATATATTACATAAAATGACTTGAAGTCTGTACAGTAAATATAAATATAAATACTGTATATAAATACTTAATTGACCACTCCCCACAGAGGGGCTTTTCAGGGACAATGAATCAAATAATACAAATGAACACAACAGAGTTAAGAATCTCAACTGGCGGGAGGCAGACCAGTTAGCTACATGTATTTACAAGGATGACCAAGGAGTTTAACCAGGCACGAACCCAGAACAACATCAGCTAGTGGCTAGAGCGGGATTTGAACCCGGGCCACTGCATTGAAATCCAGCACCCTAAACCACTTGACCATCCTGCCTCCACTACAGTCTAAACAGGAAACAAAAGGGTGTGGATATATTTGAACTCATGTGACTCTTAACTTAGAAGCCCCATTTAAACGACAGTCACTTTGGGCCCAGCACTCCTGAATTTAGGCATGATCCACTTGATTTACACGACAAAAATATGTTCTATTTTTTCCAATGTTCATTTCTGAAAAGCACCCCTGAAATAAGAAAGGCACTCTTAAAACAATGAGCCTCCGGGCACATTTACAGCTGTTTGCATAATTTTTGGGCTGAAATTCGCTTGGGTTCAACCTAATTTGACACCATAAAAATGGTAGATATGCTAGTGCAAAAAGCAAGTTTATGGCTTTATGCCTTGAGAAAACGAAAATGACTGACAGAAACGGAGGGTGAAACGATCATCATTTAAGCCACTTTTTAAGGCACTAAAGTGGCAACATTACGACCTCGTGCAAGATATTTTGAGCTTTTTAAAATTGAAAGAGGTATGGAGATTGGCATCCCCATTTTTTTTTTTTGCCTGGTTGAAGCAAGTTTTCCTGATGATCTTTGGTATGCAAACATTTGAATATATTTTATTCCCCATGAAGTTTCAGAAGATATATCTGGTCAGGATACACCAATGCAAAAGGCTGTTACTCAAAATTGTTGACTTGGAATAACCCTGTATTACCTTGCATCAACAGCAGAATATAGACTGAACCATCTAATTGCTGACTTACTCAGAGTGTCCACTTAGTTTGTGTGCACTTGTATCAGGGAAAACCTGATTGAGTTTTGGGGTGACTGAGTAAGGCACTGAATGCTCCCAAAATCTCGTTTTGGCACGTAGGCCACCTTTTACCCGACCAGAACCACCTCACTAGGTGGTGTCACCAAAAAGTCAAGCAGGCTGTGCCACAACTATAAACCCACATCCTTAAATTCAGGAGTGCTGGGCCCAAAAAGAATGTCATGTAAATGGGGTTGAATTCAAACAGGACTTTGTGCCATAAAGTGTAGGAATTGTACAATCTTGAGAACAGTTCGTGTTTATATGTACTGTAATAGGTACAGCTGTATGAGTGATTTTGAAAGTTCTCAAAATTGCCCATTAAGCTTTTAGGAGATGGCAACTTAACAATTTTCAAAATCATGGATATTATTGTATTAAGTATGAATTGTACAATTACACTGTAGGTGGGGCAAATTTTAGTTATACAATGTAGTTAACTCAACTAATCTTTTCCCCTTCAATCTCTTTCACACTAACCATTTCACTGCTTTTTTAGCTGCTAATATACCGAAAAGCTGTGGACTGAGTCCTGCTTTGAACTTTTCTAGTTGAAGTTCTTTATAGCTCTGCTGATAAGACATGTCTTAATTAATTAATTAGACATCTATTCAGACAATATAAAATGATCTTGAATTCTGCATTTAGCCACTTTGATTAGCTACATCCTGTATGTAGCATTTGTGGGTTGCTGATAATAAAGTGTATTTCATTGTCATTTTTATTTAAATAAACTTGTGTTGTTGTCATTGTTGCCAATGTTTTTCCACACCAGTTAAAAAGGGGCTGCACAATACATTAATTTTGTTTAATGGCCATTGTTTAGCTACTCACATCAAACTCTCCAATGGACTCTTTGCCTCTTCACTTGCATTGAACTTCATGTCAGGGAGGTACTACGAAACCCTTTAATTATTAAAGGGTTTGGTTGTCAGTGTGTCCCACATTTTATTAACTGGTTAAAATAACCTGATTTATAGATCTTTAATGGCAACAACGGGAGAAATGATGTTGTAAAGCACAATCTTGTAGAGACTGCAAGAGCAAGTATTGTCAGGTTCCAGCCAACTGAATTCAGAAGCCACAAAGCACTGAGAGTAGAACTATATGGAACAATTGTACCGGCAGGTGAGTTACTTCCCGTAGGATCATCTCTACTTAATGAAAATTGTAGTCTTGTCTAATTTTAGTCCAGCTTCAACTTTTTGGCAGCCAAGACAATTAATTTTTCTACATTGCTCATTTGGTACAGAACTCATTGTTTTTGTTTCACAAGCGAATCCCAGTTTTCAATTTAGTCACCAGTTCACTCCCGAGTCACCATCAGGTAATAATTTCTTGCATAATGTACATGCACTGTACCTGAACTTTCAACATCTGGTGTGACTGTCAGTTACTTTCTAACAGCACATAAAACAATCTGAGCAATTTAGATGGGCAGGGGTAAAGGATGAAATGAAATGGTTGCCTCTGATGGCTATCCCCAAACACAGACATTAATTCTTATGGCTCCTGCCTCTTTTTCTTGAAAAACGTCAGTACAGTATCATAGAAAGTTGATAATTATGGTAGTGGAGAACTGGGCAAGGCAGACAGTCTCAAAACCTCCTCAAATCTCATTGGACCACACAAATGGGAGAATTTAAGAGAACTTTATTGATCGGGGCCCGGTTGTTCGAAAGCTGATTAAATTAATCCAGGATTAGCATGAACTTGGGTTGCAGTTTTTAAGTTTTGGGCAAAAGTTTCGTTTGCTCCCTTTTGATTTCTTGGATTGGTTTCCTCTAATCTAAAAGTGCTCAGAACTAACATCGTTTGGGGATAGAAATGAACTCCTTGGTTAATTTTTAATCTTGGATTAGTATTAATAGACTTTCAAACAACCGGCCCCTGGTTTTAGCACTTCAGGATTTAGGATCAAAATTATGGTGAAAATTCAGACATTTATATGTGTGAGGCATGTTTCCTGCAAGAAACTAGACATCAAATAATAATTTATCATGTGCACATGCATTAACTTCACGCCGGGTCAGCGTGCGCTCTGAAGCTGCAATTAAGAGCCGCCTGTTGCGTAACCTTTAGTCAGCGGCCATCCGCAGTAATTCAGTTCCCGATTAAAAATGGCGGCGCATCCTGAAGATGTTTACATTACCTCAGCGATCCGTCAACTGCAACAGTTAAGAGGAAATGTGGATAATTTCCTCAGATTTGAAAGCGACGTCGAAGATGCAATTAGCTCGCTATACAAGAAACATCAAACTGGAACAAAACCATCAGAAGCAGTGCTCATGTCTCGAATTAAATTGGATGGTCTTGTCGAACCAGAGATAAAGGACTGGATAAAAATGATTTACAGACGGCTCTCCTCCCGCATGCGAGCTCGAAATCCATGGGTCATTGAATTTCGACGTGATTTGCAAGAAGTGATTTTCATTGGGATCAAGGAAGCTGTCAGAAAAGGTCTTTCTTCCCATGGTGTTATTGTGACTGAAGACAACAGAGAAGACACTGTTTTGTTTAGCAAGAAGAATCGCCTTTTACGAGATCTGTCACTTCTCTCAAGTATGAGCAGAAATGAAATTCTACTACAGTTTAACAAAGTGATGAGAGGGGTACGGAAACGCAAAGCAGAGGTTACTGTTTTGGAAGAGATGCCATTTTGTATAAGATACTGTAAAAGAAAACACCAAGTTGTTGTTCAATGTCACTTTGAATTCACCAATGAATTTGGTTATACTTTTCGCAATTGACTTTTCCATTCACGTAATTTCAGGTAATATTGATGTTACTTCTGGCAGTTGACTTTTGTAAATATATATCTGGAGTAGTTCTGTTAAAGGCTTGTTAAACATACTGTATGTACACCCCCCAAAATGTTGACTTTAAAGTGCTTGCAAATCATTTAAATATACTGTCAACTGAACAGTTGAAAAATTAGTTTCTTGGGTAATGTTGTGCAGTTGTACTGATCTGGTGCAGGGTGTTGGTAGGATTTTCAAAAGGTGGCCCTATAATGCACATATCACTTATTAGTTATTCTAGGCAGCCAGTGCTCTCCTATTTTGTTTGTTTTTTTTTTTACACTAGCAAATGTATGACCAGGGAAAGTGAAAGAAATAAACTTGTTATTGTTGTATCAATGTTAAGCTGGGGTAGGAGGAGGCTGGCATAAGCAGAGGACTTTTGGGGACTTTTGACCATTTTAGTAGAGTTTCTAACACAAATTTAAAGAAGTTGAGTGACTGTTTTGAGTGACTGTTTTGACCATCCACAAATGCACTGTACAGCTGCAGTAGGGCATTTGAACAAAAACTCTCAGCTAAGTTGAAATGCCCCTCCTATGCCTGGCCTTCCCCCTCCTGCAGCTTAACAAGCACCTATAGGACAAGTCCATAGGGCCCCTAGTTTCCAGTTCAGAAGTGCTATATCAGGCATTATAAACAAGATATGTTTATTTGAAATAAATGGCAAAATTCCAAGTTGTTATAGTTTTTCTTATATAAGCAAGTACCTTGATCTGTCCCTAAGCCAGGTGCACTGTTTTGTTTATAAGAACCATTTTTTCTATAAGAACACCAAGGCTGAGATTTGCCCCAAAGTTAAGTAAATGCGTGGGTTAAAATAAGAACATCCTCTGGCTCAGCCACATTTTACAACTTTCTTATAACTGGCCAGCTTTAGCTGTTGTCCACCCAAGGGAGAGAATTCAATAACAGAAGAAACAAGTGAAATTCTGCCAGGCTGGGAACAGTTAACTTATCTGTCTAAGAGGGATGTTCAACCTACAGTACTGTACATTAAGAGAGACAAGTTTATCTTACACATTCCTTACTGGAGGTTGGCCACTTCATGTGCAGTGAAGTGCATTTACAATTACAAACAAATTGATCTGTTAAAAAAGTGATTGGGTACTCATCATTTTTATAATAATTGCCTTTGGTCCTGTGGACAAAAACTCAATTGTCAATACCATTTGAACCCCTTTTTGACTTGTCCACTTGTTTTCAGTATTTTGAGTGTAATATTACATTTTTATGTACAAAAAGTAATGTTCTCAGCCACACTCTATTACCAATAAATGTTCACACCCAAAGTTAACCCTGTCCAGCCCCATTTAAGAGAAGCCATGTGAATTTCGATTGGAGCAAAATGAATACCTTGAAACATTTGTTAAATGCCGTACAAAATGACAGTTTTATTGTCAGATAAGACATATTTAATACATCAAATTGAAGAACCTTAGGGTTGTATCTAGAACTTCAAATTACAACTTCATCTTTTAATTCAAAGTTACATGTAACAAACCTCTCTTGTAATAAACACACTTAACAGAGAATCAAAGGTTGTGTCCTAAAATTACAAAATACATGTAATCTCTGAAGGTAACCAGTACAGTGCACTACTAAGGTGACAGAAACACTGACACTTTCCAATTCTTTTCTCAGGTGTATTATGTAAAGTTGAAAAACCCCTTCAGTAAATTTACCATTTCCAGTTTCAATAGCCACCAACAAAATGCACCAAAACAGGTAGCTACTTATGGCAACTCTACTTCAATTCAGCAGTAATTTTGCCATCTGTGATACTTTTTTCAATTAAATGCATTACTGGGTCAATACAAAAGGTACATTTCGCAGCAGTTGAACATGCTTTCAACAACCCACAGTAACAGTAGGCTGGGTCACTGAAAACCCTCGGTGGGATGTGGGCTGCATTTGCACTTTGTTCTCAGAGACCGTAAAGCCTTGTTCTGGCAACCAGACCATCATTATGAACTCATGCTTTAGTATTTCAACCCAACGCCTTTGATACGTTGTATTCTCACTCAGTCTCTTCAAAAATATGTGCTTTGCCTCGTGGCCTTCCATGGTGACTGTACCCAGTCCCTGACCATATTGTTCAAAAACTTGTCTGGCATGGACAGGCACCACATGCCCTAATGTCCACAAACCAAATCGAATATTCATATGCCAGTATCTCCAATATTGAAGATAATCCAACTCAAACCACCTGATAGAGGTTTATGAAATGTTTGATTGATCCCAATTTTTGACATGTTATTCAGTTATTCAACTCAGTTGAACCAATTGCGGGATTGACCTCAGCTGACTTTGATTCAATTAATTATTAGTTCAATTTAGCTTAATTAGTTAGATCAGGTGTATGACAATAACAATATACCTAACTTTAGGACATAAGCAGCTAAAACTCTGAAGTACCTTTTTTTCCAGTCTCTCTATTCTTTTCAATTCCTTGGCTAAATTGCGATTTGTAAACACCTGTTTGTCCCTTGCTTCTTTTCGAGTCTTCATGTAGGCAGCCAGATCAAAAGCGCTTGTTTCCTGTCTGTGGCATACTTTTTCCGTATTAAAGTTAATGTACTTGAGTGTTCACAATAAATATATGCTCATAATGACATTGAATAACACTTGGTGTTTTCTTTTACAGTACATGTATCTTACACAAAATGGTTATCTTCAAAGACAATCACCTCTGCTTTCCTTTTCGTAACTTTCTCGTCACTTTGTTAAACTGTAGTAGAATTTCGTCTCCGCTTCTACCGGAGAGGAGTGACAGATCTCTCAACAAAACAGTGTCTTCTCTGTTATCTTCAGTCACAACGACACCGTGGGAAGAAAGAAAGTTCCCTCTGACAGTTTCCTTAATTCCAACGAAAATTGCTTCTGGCAGACCACGTGGAAATTCAATGACCCATGGATTTCGAGCTCAAATGTGGGAGGAGAGCAGTCTCTGTTTCTGATCCTCGTGCGTTAATGCTGTTGATGAATCCGAAAAACAAAAATCATAGGATCCTTACTGAAGCAGTAAACTTTCTTCTCGTAGCAATCTAGGGGTATTTCTTTCGTCCTGAGCAAAACCTATCCGGCCAGAATATTGTTCTCAAAGGAATGTTGTATCAAGATGTGGTTAAAAACTTTTAAAAAGCAGCAACCTCATCTACAGATCCTAAAACTCTGCATGGGCAAGTTCGGTATCAAAATGACGACCAACTCTTCTTCTTTCTCATCACATGCTCAGATCGTCGTTCATGATATCCCATGAGCACCACAGGGCAGTTTTCTGACCTCCATTAAACTAGCTACCAGTCTCCAACACAAAAGTTGTCACGCATACACATGTTTTTTTCGTGACAGCAGTGTGCAGCTTCGGAGCGCACGCTGACCCGGCGTGCTTTCATGCTCAATATGCTATGCACTATCATACTTATTATCCTTCATGCTTCAACAGAGTGTATACAGCTGTATATCTGTGTTTCTTTAAGTTCAAGAATCGTTGTCAGATTCCATAGGTACGCGAAGGGGTGGCAATTCGGTTTCTGGCTGCTCATCATTAGCTTGTTGCCAGGGTTGGGTGCTGTTTGGGGAACTGGTTGTCGTTGATGTGATGAAGTACTTCTTGTTCTTTCCACTGCTCACCCAAACGCTGATTCCTTTTTTGGATTGAAATTCTTAAAGTTTGCACTTGTGTTAGCAGTTAAGAAAATGAATGCCTTACATGCTGTCGGGTTTTAAGGCATTTTTCTCCTGCAGATCACACAAAGTTGGAAGTTTTTGTTGAGGCAAGTTTTTCCTTTGCAGTGAAATATGTGGTGTTCAACAATTTTTCAAGTCTCTCCTGTTTTTCTTTGTCAATCATTCTGCTTATTAGTCTGTTCCACGGCACCTTCTCTGGTCTTGTTTTGTTTTTGTTTTTTTTCTCTTTCAGCACGCAAAAAAGGAATCTGCCGTTCTTATGGCTAACCAAGGTTTCATGATGAAAACCATGGCCAGTGGATGTTGGAGGGTCAATTAACCTTAAAAAGGCCACTGCTTTGGTCCCAAACCGAAGGGTGTTTTCGGCAAACTGCACAAATCATTGCATTTTTGTCTTGAGTTCGTCTAATTCAACCCATAGGAAATTCTTTTTTTCCGTGCTGGCTGAAATCAACGAACACGAGATTCTTAAGTGTTGGTACTTTGTTTTACGGATTTGTTGGGCTGTTTTCTTTGTTTGTCTGAGATTTGATCCTCTTGCTTTCCCCATGCTCAATTTTCCAAAGATCGAACAGACAGGGAAATTGACATTAACCTTAAAGTGCTACTGAGACCAAATCGGGTGTTTCTTTTTGTCTTGCTTTTGAATCAGTTTTAACTTCAACCCCAATGAGCTTTTTAAGATCCACTCCTTGCATTTCACATCCCACTGCATGCTTCGAAAAGACCTTTCTCATCGAAGGAGAGATTCATCTATAAGAATAATTACTTGTGCCCTTCTCAGAAATTGGAAATAATCTGTAGAGGGCACGTTTAGTCAGTTTAGTGGCATATTGGCCATATGTTGGTGCCAGGTGAGTAAACAAAGCTTGATTCCTTTCTGAAGCTATGGTTTTTGTGGGCTGTATGTTTCAAAATATTGTGTCACGTTGGGGCGAATAAAACACTTTATTTTAGCTAGCTTTTTGGGATGGTCAAGGCTAAGAAAGTAGGTTTTTTTAGGCGGGCAATACAGTTTGAGGCCCAGTTCTCGGCCACAAAAAACGTAAACTTGTATTTCTTACCTTGGAATTGCCGTAAGGACGTGAAACTTCATACACAACTAGCTTCAACATTCAGTTTACACATGTAAAGCTATCGACTGCTCAATGCTGGTTTCACCCAAGTAATAACGAAAATGGAGGCTTCGTTCGCGGGCCCAGTAATCAGCCAGCGGGCCCAGTTCTCGGCCACAAAAGAGTATGCGCTATTTGTCAGAATTTTCACGTTACCGTACAAAGAATGCTTAGAAACATTTAATGACCTTTTTGTTTTCTTGAATTGTAACCTTGTTTCGTTTTGATCGCGTGATTATAAAATACCCTTTTTTGGCTAGCCGCACAAAGAGTTGTTTCAGTTTAGTTTGCTTTACGTCATCAAAGTATATTAGGTCTTTTTCCACGCAAACATTTTAGTTTTTAAGGAGTTGTCCCAGGAGCAATAGGAGTTTTATAGGAGTCTTTTGGAGTTTTCTCACCCCAGGAGTCAAGATCAGACGTAAGTCACGATCGTTACGTTTCTGTCAGTTTTTCGTTGCGCTTTCTCTCGTCAGATTTGTAATTTAGTTGGTTTCTCTGGCTTAGACAATCATGCGTTTCCTTTAGTTTTCACCGCAACTGTTGTAACAAGTCCGCTAGCCTGATTCCCGATTAAGTTCAATAAAAGTACTTAAGAGTCCGCTGTCCGTTTTTTACGGCATTGTGG
>OX419347.1:6145142-6172642 GCA_948470475.1 Galaxea fascicularis
CAAGACTTAGCTACAATTAGCACGGCTGTTTTCATCTCTTCTTACTTTCTTTTAAAAGACCAGCTGAAAATCCCCACTGACCTCCTGCACAAAAACATAACAAAACCTCTGTTAAATTAATAATGTTGATGCTTTATATGGTCTTGCCTGTGAGTTAAGCTACATGTATATAATACACAGGGTATGTACAGTTAAACTACTAAAATAAGATAACCTTGACTGTACTTACATGTACTTTTGCATACTAATTTTTCTATCATCATCTTAATCCTTTCTTAAAGTTCCGTCCGAAGCTCCTAGAAACCTCACAGCAACTGCAAGGTCTTCTACCAGTGTTGTTACGACTTGGCAACTACCAGCTACAGACTCTAGAAATGGAATTATCACAGGATTTAAATTGTTTTATAAAACGAAAGGCTCAGATATCAACTCAGGAACCACTTTTTTGCTTGATAGTGGTGACAGTCTCTCAAAAACTGTTTCTGGATTAGATGAATTCACAGAATATGAATTTCAAGTGTTGGCCTTCACTTCTGTTGGCGATGGACCAAAGAGTGCTGTAGTCATTGTGAGAACAAAAGAAGATGGTGAGAATTTAGTGTAGTTTTTGTTTTAACATATAAAAGACAGGATATCAGCTGACTGAGACGTAGTTACTAAAACATGGAACAATCTACAACCACCTAAAACCATCTACATGTACAACCACCTCAAAAAATTCAACAACCACCTACAATCACCTCAAAAACATCTACAGCCACTCGCAAACATTCTAAAACCATCTAAAACAAAGCATGCATGCCTAAAAGAAGGCGAGACGATAACATGTCACGTGCATGAAATACGAGAATCGAACAAAACCTCCACCTCCTACTAAAATCTTTCTCTCCGTGCTCCCTAGTATAACCATGGGCTAAAGTCACGAAACGAAATGCAAGAAAGTCATGCTAATGATATTTTTTCTCTCAGTGGTGATAGACTTACAGAACTTTACAAAATGAACTTTCAAGTTACAATAAAAAAAAATAACAGTAATAATAACTTTTTTAGTCCATTTTAGCAGTCGTTTTGGCTCACATTTAAATGGACCCAGGTGACCACCTCCAAAAAAGGTTATTTTTTGGGCATCTGTTTATCATCCGCCAAACATTTGAACACCTGTTTGGCTAAACTCTTTAGCGTGATGACACAGGATACAGCTATGAAAAAGACAAGGTGTAATCGTTGCTGGAAATGTTATTCAGTTCGAAATCTATCGTGGATTCAGAAGAAAACAAGTTAAGAAGAGCCGGAATAAGTAATAATGGAAGAAGGAAGATTACTCCTAGATAGATTGGTTTGAAATTTTTATATTGAATGATCAACACCAAAAACAATGCAACAATTGTCATACTTTTTTTTATGTAAATTACACAAAGGACTAAAGTAGTTATAGAGTTTGGGGTATCAGCGCATTTTGTTTCAAAATACGCTCGTACCAAAGCCAACTTAAATATAATGGCTTCCAACTTTTGCGCTCGTATTTTTGGCAATCAATATACTTTTTAAAATGCGTGACTTTCTCGGAAAAATCATCAAGCGTGACATTCTCGGAAAAACAGTGAGTTGAGGGGGCTTTCCCTTTTCATCCATGCGTGAACCATAGCGTAACAACAGGAAGTGGGGGGTTTCCCTTTTTTATTATTTCATCAACACGCGTGCGTATCGTAAAATAATTTTTTCTCATTACCACATTGATGAGAAAATGGAACTGAAAAATAATATAAGGAGCAATCGACCTATGTAATCAACGTGCTGAGAGGTGTATGGTATATTATGTTGGAAAAACGCGGGGCCTTCATAATATCCCTACCTCAACGCACCCTCATACATAACCTAAAAACCCCGCGGGGCTATGTATGATGGAAGGGAAACAAGGAAATAAGGGAAACGTACGTACGTTGGAAGGGAAGAGAACGAGCTCTCCTTGTGGGGGTAGAGACTTCCAACAAAACAAAACAAAAATCCTGTAAATGGTGTCGGGGCACAAGAAAAACGAACACGTTTGTTTTTCTTGTGCTTATGCTTATGCTTATGCGCAAGTGAGAACAGCATAAGACAAATAAGTGGGTTCGTTCTTCTGTTTATGCTTATGCTTATGTCGCGGGTGTTCTCACTTGCTTATGCTTATGTTATGCTTATGCTTGTGCTTATGCTTGTGCGCTAGTGAGAACCAGCCTTTAATGGCGGCGGAAGTGCTGGTTGGCCCTCAAGCCGGAGGGATAAAAAAAATAAAATAAAATAAATTAAAAAAACCTCTCAAGAGGGACAGGGTGGGTTAAAAAACATTTAATGGTCCCTCTTGAGAGGTTCTGGTGGCGCCCCAGTTTTGCTTTTTTTCTTGAAGTAAAAATGTTATCTCATATAATAGTATGGAATGAGTTGCGATTCAGTGATTCTCGATGAAATAAAGAATATTGGAGAGTGTACATGTCCTTTCTGTGATTATGAGATACAAAAGCCTGAAAGAATTGATATACCTTGTTGTGAAAATCAGAGAATGTTAAATGATAATAATAAGAATGTCTGTCTAAATTGCGGTTCAGTTAATGGTTATGATTATGTTAGTGATTACATAAACTTTCATGAAAATAAGTACACAATACGTCGAAAATCGGTTTATCATCGGAAATATCATATAGAAAATATATTGTCCAATTATCATCTTTCAGTAATTAATAGGAATAAGATCATGTTGATATTCAAAGAGATTGGTCAGGTTCTACCACTCGTTAACAAGGGGAGAAAAAGAATGATAAATTTAAAATATGTTCTCAAACAATTGTTCTTAATGCTTGATCTCGATATAGATATTAAAATAACAACATCAAAAAGGACACTTAAGTTCTATAATAATTATTGGGTTGAAATACTTTTATTAATAGGAGATAAAATCCAATCAATAATAAACAAATAATATGTTTTAATATTCACTACTATATATAATGCTCCAAATAAAGCCTGATATATCGCCAAGGAGAGGAGAATTTTTTAAACAATGTGTAGTCATGTTTTCAGGTATAACATAACAATATCCACGACCTTTTTGATACTTTGTGAAAAAACGTCCATATGCATCATGAAATGCACTATGTAGATGACAGCATTTAATCATTCCAAATAATCTTTCTAATATGTATGTAAAGCAACCATTTCCAGGACCAATTAAACCAATTTCTCCATCATACAAATTAAGTATTTCATCTATTGTCAAAATTTCATTGAATTCATTGATATATAATAATTTATAAATTATAGCACTTTTTAAAATTTGATCATCAATTGATTGATTCAAACTCTTAACGTTTCTGAAATTTTCTTTTAGGTAATTTAAAGCAAATTGAGGACTAACCATCTATAAATATATTACATAATTTTTCAACCTATTGTATATTATTTGAAGAGATTACGGTTGGAAACGAAGGAACTCATTTTGAAAGTATCTAAACATCTGTTTCAACTCTACGTTTGTCAAACTTTTATTATAGATCAAGAAAGCGTATAGATCCATTTTTGTACAAACTGAGGGCGTTGCGTTGTTTAGAAAACCTCCGATGGAAAAAGTCTGGGAACCGGATTGTAAGAGACCTGTGATTCTTGCTGACGCTATAGGTGACACACCAGCGGTTCCTCTGAATAGGTCTAACGTAGCGTTCGATGTGTTGCTATCTTTTGTAACGCGAATAGTCCATAACTCTATTTTCCCTGTTAAGTTTAACAGACCGGTCTTAGTGAGTCTCCCAACTCGAGCCGACCCCCAATCCACATACACTGAACCATTAGACCAAGGAATATGTGCATCGAATCTATTATTATTATTATAATTTCCCCAACGGAAATGTGATTGAGCTTGCTGGTTATGTGTATTTACAAGCAGAAACGTTGTTGATGTGTTGCGAGAAGAACCACCAACATCTGTTGAAGGAAAACTATTAAACGAAAGAAAATCGTCTGTACCGTCAAAATATGCGTGATACTTTCCAAGGCGAGTATCAAACTTTAATAAGGGTTTCCTGTTGTTGACAGATTGTGTAAATTTTCTGTTATTGACAGGGTCGGTCATCCCAGCTATCTTATCATTCTCATCAACATCTAAGAGAGTTAGCGACGGTATCAGACTGAGTGTTAGGTTCTCAAGAATAGGAACACCGAGTAGTGTGGTGTCAATACGTAGCGTTCTATCGACGTATAACTTATTGGCGGCATCTGTGTTGTTAATCGGGTTACCCACATTCTCGATTCTGTGAGTATCCATATTAATATCAGTCTGTATCTTCATCTCACCATTATCGTTTACAAACATTTCGAGGTTATAGACGCTCGGATCAACACTATCCATCCAATCTTTTACACCGTAGACGATCATATGAACATTTACCGGTGTTGCTGTGGCTGTACCGTGGAGGTCAATATAGATGTAATCAATGCCTTGCTTGCTATTGTTATTTATCTGCATGAGTAGTTTGCTGTAATTACTAAAGTCACGCTGAACGGTTTTGTTAATGTATGCTCTTGTAGCACTAGCTGACAGCTGAATATTAATCATTTCTGGTGGAAAGAATTCGAATATCATTGTGTATGTTCCGAGAGGTAGAGGAGCGAGATTGAAACCTATCCTAGATCGATACTTGTTCGTTCCTGAATCCTTTGTCAGAACAGCGCTATAAGCCTTCTTATACTCATGAGGTGAACCGCTGAAATCAACAACCCCATTAACGGTGATGTTATTCTCGGAACTGCTCTCGTTAACATCTCTCAGGTATAAGAAAGCGTTCTTCTTGTCAGAGGAGACAATATGTGATTTAGCGATGTAGTCCTTAGACTGTTGCGTGATATTTTGATTTGAAGCGTTAATTTTGGTGTTGAAAAAGCTAACGTTGACAGCACGATCGTTCTCAAAAGCCGCTAGCGTCGCTAGATTTTCGACCTTATTTCCACCCAAATTCAGATCACCGGTCATGGCTGCGCTACCATCCTTTTTGAGATAGGGTGCTAAATCGACCTTATTGATCACAGCATCGACATATTTTTTATTGACTGCTTCTGAATCACTACTTGAGCTTGTTGTATCTTTTAAATTTATTATTTTGTAACTACTCATATTTAAATTGTAAGTCATTGGGTTTTGACCATTTGTTTTGAGATAATCACTTAATTGGCTTTCAAGGTATCTTTTATTGACTCCATCTTGTTTGTCAACAGGGTCCAACATGTTTTTAACTTTTTGTTCATTCATATTGAGTTCTCCAGACATAGCAACGCTTCCATCGAGTTTTAGAAAATTATTAGTGACATATGTTCTACTTACAGCTGAATATCCAAATTGGGGGGTATTATTCAAACCTATAATTTCATTTTGACTCATATTTATAGGGCCTGACATTAATCCTCCTGTTAAGGATAGTTTTTTAGCAGATTCTGCATCGACATATGATTTTGTTGTAAGATGATTATTTTGTGTAGGTTGTTTATTACAAATTACTGGTTCTAAAAATGTTTGATTATCTTGAATTGTTTGATTTGAACTTGTGAACATAATTATTCTATGAGCTCCTCCTAAATTCGGTATGTATATTGTATTACTTACCGTTTTGAATATTTGGTTTAATTGAAACAGATCTATTGCTATATCTCATTTTAATCTATCACAATATAACTCCCCATTATTACTGTAAATAGGTACTTTACCTGATGTAATACTATTTGAACCAGTATTAAATAGTTTCAAAATGTCAACTCTGTTGATGACAACCTGATTATTTCCGTCTTTTATTTTGAACCCTCCACTCGGGGCTGTGATTGACCCACTTATTATGTTGTCAAGAGAATCGACAACAATGCTGCTTTTTCTTCTTCCTCCCCTTCCATCATAATTTTTCAAGTTCGGTATTTTCAGGTGCACATCGTCAAAATCCTGATTCTCAGCCTCAATGATTACGGAATCGTTGTATTGGTCGGGAACGTACAATTTAGGTGTGATTATACCTTTGCCGGGTAGATATTTGACCAATTTCCCGGCTTCTGCATCTCCAACCATAACCTGACTCTGTGCAACTTTTAAATTCAGTCCATCGTCAACGTATTTCTTAGTCGTTGCGCCGGTCTGTGTAATATGTAATTGACACGTTTTTCATACTACTGTATATTATATTTTGTATTTATTTCTGTAATTAATATCTGTACATTTGTAATTATTGTTTATCTTTTGTCATTAGAAAAATATTTAATTTAAATGTAATTGACACGTTCTTTCATACTACCTGCCTCGACTAGCTTTGCTATTTTGCAGGTAGTCTTTATTTATATGTTAAAGTGTGAATGTAAATAAAGTTGTTGTTGTAGGGGTTGCAACATTTGTTATTTTGTGATTACCCACATTCAAATCACCAGTCATCGCTACGCTACCATCCTTTTTGAGATATCCTGTCTGATGAACATTAGTGACATGGTCGTCAATGTATTTTTTGGTTGCTGCATCAGCATCGGTTGTCGGCGTCACCACGTTGGTTAATTTTTTATTATCGATATCGTAATTACCATCAGATGTTAACTTGAATCCAACACCAGGCGGACCAACTGGCCCTTGAGTAGTACCAGGATTTACTGTATGTGGATTATGAATATTCTCGTTATATATTCCCATACTATTAGATTATATATTTCCATAAAAATTCCTTTTGACCATTTTCTTTGGTTTGTCAACATATAGAAATGAATACGGTTTTTTAGTTGCTTTTTCATATTGATCTTTTGTGACATTCAATTCTCTTGATATCAAATTTCTTTCATTATTACTTGGAAACTCATAAACAACATAATGGCTGCAATTCAATCTTATGTCTTTTGGCGTCTTATAGAAGCTCTGACTGAGATATATCGATGAGCAGTTTTTATGTCTTCCCTGAACAAAATAGTCAATTAATGGTTTCTGATTCTTTTCACAAAGAAAGTCATCAAATATTACTATTTTCTGAGAATCACTATCCAGACTATCAACAGGTTTTATTTCATCGTTATTGTAATGTATATTATCATAACCAACCTGTCCACTGATATCATTCATTGTTTCGATCATGTGTTTGTATTTCTCTTGTTCAAGATTTTTACCGTATAAATGAACTTGATCAAAATAAACTAATGGTTTCATAAGCATATGATAGAGCAGATTTGTTTTACCACAACCACTGTTTCCACAGATAAGCATTCTGAATGGTTTATCTGGCATATAACGATATAGTTGTGCGAAATTGGTATTTTCATCTTCATTGAAATCGTAATTTGGTATTTCCATATATATAATATTTAGATAAATAAAGATAAGTTCAGATAAGTTGAGATAAGTTTATATAACTATTATGTATAATGGATATTAAACAATTTAAAAAGCTTAGTGCTTCAAAAATCGAAGCAGGAAGAAAAACCAGAGCTATAAGAAAAGAGTTAAAAGAATATAAACAAGCTAAACAAGATACTTATGAGGGAGTATCAGAAACATTCAAACCTATCATTGATGTTGGAAAAAGTGTTAAACAGAGTATTGATAAAAAACAGGATGAATTAATTGAACAACTTCAAAAAAATCAAAAAGCTATTACAAGTGGTTTAGATGATTTCATTCTTCATCAACAATTACCTGAAACCTCAACACAAGATACAAAGTTACCAATTGATTATAAACCAGCAATGATGCCTGAATCACCACCCAGATATAAATCGGATTTAGATAAAGGATTCGATCCTGCTGATGTTCAAACATTAATGAAATATAAGCTCTACGCACCATCTGATGTATTGAAAGGTGTTCAAAATGAAGAACTCGATTTTGATGATTATGATAGGCATTTAGGTAAATTATTACAAAATTTAGGACGACAAAAAGGAGTATTATCAAAATCTAAAAAGACACGAGATTCTAATAAAGAGCGAATAGATGAATTTACAAATGAAATCAAGATCCTTCAGAAATATAGAAAAAGAATTGCTATACACAGAAAAAGAGAAACGCCTATAAGATATCACAAGGAGGACAGTATGGTGGTCTGGTTATTGATCTTCCTAAACTGTATGGACATCTCAAAGTTATAGCTCATAAAAACGGTCAGAAAGTATATGACAAACAAGCTGACTTTGACACACTTGATCTTCTAACAAAGAGGTTCAACAGTAAAAAGAAATACAGTGATCTATCAAAAATAATTTTCAACGAATTAAATCAAATATCTGAGATTCCTATACATCGTACGAGTAATAAGTTTAAGAAAATGGGACCAGGTGTTATTTATTATAATATTTCGGATGACCTTCTTGACAGAATGGAATTACTTGGAGGATCGATTCAAGCAGGTAATGATGGTGTTAAAAAAGAATTCACACAAATAGCTCATACATTGAATAAAATAGGAGTTATCAACAATAATCAATTAAATGATTTATTAAGAGAATATCTAATCTAATTGTATATGGAAGAGAGAAAAGTGATTTATATAGCATCTGTTGATAGAGAGAAAATTGGTGTTAGTAAAACTCACGATTTCAAAATCAAACTGAAAACGACGTATAAATTGGATAAAAATAGGAGGTATGAAATAGCTGTTGATACAGTGATGATGACATACAGTTGGCATAACATATCTGAAGATTATAAAAACAATAAGATCAAATATACTCACGATGGTGGTGCAAACTGGGAAACAATTACTTTTGTTGATGGTATGTACAGTTATGAAGACATAAATAATTACATTCATCAGTATATGGTTAAAGAGACACATGCGACAAAAGATAAATATCCGATAAATATCCAGTTCGTTCTATCTTCATTTAGAGTCATTATTGAATTGGATAATAATTATCAGGTTGATCTTAGAGGGACTGAATTTGGTAATTTACTTGGTTTTAACAAAAAAAATAGTATCATCGACTGAATATAGTGCTAGATTACCGAATATAACCAACAGCGTTGATAAAATAAATATCCATTCAGATATTATTGTGAATTCAATACTGAGTGGGCATTCTGATAATCTACTAGCAGTCATACCAACCGACAATTTAACCCGCTCATATTCGTTTAAATACGAACCTTTACGCTTGTTGTTTAATGAGGTGAATAAAACACAACTGAATGAGCTGCGGTTTTATATAACTGATGCACTCGGTCGTCCTATTGATCTGAATGGTATCGATTGGTTTATGACATTAATTATGCGATCAACACCTATATAATATAATCTAATTGTATATGAATCAATTTGAATACAAGAAACGATACGATCCTGATTTAGGGATGTATGTTAAGAAGCATGTTCATAGCGGAGAAATCCAAGGTGGAGCATTGACTGATATTTTCAAATCTGTTGCAAGTAATTTATTTGGTAAAACAATGAAAGAGGCTGCAAAAACGGCGTCTAAAAAGGCTCTTCAAACTGCAGCTACAAAGACCGGTGAACATGTTGGTAAAAAAGCAGGTGATAAAATAATTCAACTATTGAGCAAAAAAAATGAAGCTTTACCAAATGTAATGCGACTAATGACAAAAACAAAACCTATGTCACAAAATGAGATTAATGAGAGAGTTAACAGAATAATTTCTGGAGGTAAATTGAGAAATTATATAATCTAATATTATATATTTAGAAACTCGAAATATGTAGAACGATATGAAGACGTTGTTTTTGAAGTAGAAACGGGTTTGGATACAACAGTGACCAGAAATTATAAAAAAGAAGGCCATAGATTCGTTGTTGACAATACAGGTGAAGTGACTCCATTTGATTGGTATGATTCACGTATCGTGGTAGATTTCAAAGTAGTATTAGCAGCTGATGGTGGCAACATTGCTCTTGAAGATCACAACGGCATAGTAAATGGTTCTCATTCATTGATAAAAAATTTAAAAGTTAATTTTAATGGAAGAAAAGTATATGATCTGAACGACGCTAACCATTGTGTAAATATCAAAAATCTCTTAGAGTATAGCCCATCTTATGCAGATACAACTGCTACTAATGAATTTTATTTTTTAGACACAAATCGACACGCAGAAGAAAGATCTGCAAATGCTAATTACAATAAAGGTTTTGCTGCGAGAAAAGCTCTTCTTGGTACATCAACTACAGTTAGTACTGAAATACCTCTTAATAGATACAGTTTTTTCAATGCACTACAAAGTGAACTTCTGCCGAATACACGTTTAGAACTAAATTTAGAACTCGAATCGGATGCTAATTTAATTTGGCAAGCAGGTGCCAATTGCAGAGTTGTAGTAACAAAAATGCAACTTATGGTTCCTCGGATTACTTTCAATTTTGAAGGTCAATCATTATATTCCAGTAAATTCATTGCAAATAAAAAATGGGCATATCTGAGAGAAGAAATCATGAGATCAAATTCTTCAACACAGAGATCCGGACATTTCAATATTACAAGTGGAATAAGCAAACCGAGGCATGTATTTGTTTTTATCATCAATGATGCTAATATTGACGCTCAGACAGCTAATCCATTTTTGTATATTGTATATATTAATTAATTATTAACAGGAGCTCTCGGAGTAAATCAGGATACAGCATTCAACAAAAACGTTTGGTCAAAAATCCCTCTGTTAGGTCAAATCATATAAAATTCATAGATAAACCGCTAAGCAAGTTTGATTTGATTAATTGGGTTAATCAATTACGTATAAAACATTTCAGAGGTATATATAGCAGAGACAATTTACCAAATCAAATAAATTAACCTGAAGTTGGAATTATAAATCTTGATAGTCATATTGGACCAGGCACTCATTGGGTTTGTTACAGAAATGATGACAAAAATGTATGCGAATACTTTGATTCATTCGGTTTAATAATGCCAACTGAAATACAAAAATATTTACAAACAAGCGGTGAAAAAATAATATATTCAACAGATGAAATACAAGAACGCGATTCAGTTTTATGTGGATATTGGTGTTTATACTATCTATTAGAAAGACAGAAGGAAAGATCCATCCTTGATACAATACATAATAGTAAATTCAATATCTCAGATACAAGCGTTAACCATGAATTTATAATCAACTATTTCAAAAGTATGTAATTCATATATATATGAAATCATATTGCGTGAAACAGAAGAAAGTCACTGAATGTGTACCAGGAAGTGAACGTATTGTTACAACAAAAAATGGTAGATTAATGATGAAATGCACTTGTGCAGAATGTGGAATGACTAAAACTAAATTCGTGAAAAAATCGGGAAACTAAATAGCCCGTCTGAAAAGGCGGGCTTACAAACAGCTAGTGGAATTAAGATTCCTTTTCCATTTGTAGACTTCAAAAAGTTGTGGGATGTTACTTATGGATTAAAAGATTTCATAAATACAGATCCATCTGCAAGAAGTGGAAAAGAATTAGATGCAGATTATAGAAGTCAGTATGCAGATTACAAAAGAAGTGGTGGAGACCGTAGTTACAATTCCTGGATTAAATGGAAAGGTTATGGAAGAGGGTTAGGTGGTGGAATTTTCTATCCAGGTACTTTCATTCCATCAGATACTAAGTTTTTGAAAGCATTCCTTAAATCAGCTCCAAAAGCTAAAAATCCCATTGATTTGGGAAAACAAATGTTGAAAAATTATTATGGAGGTGGATTGGATATCCATAAAGCAATTGGCAAACTTCCAAAACCAAAAAAAGGATTTACATTACCTGGACATAACTATACTGGTCCATATAATCCACTTGAACAACAGGTTAGATATGATCCAAAAACTGGAGAAATATTGGAGATATATCAACAACCTACAGGCAAGACGGATGCCATTGCAATGCAGCACGACGTTGATTATAGTGTATGTAAGGATGACAAGAAATGTAAAAATAAGGCAGACCGAAAAATGGTTCAAGCTTTAGACGAAGTACCATATAATGACAGACAATGGGGTCATTGGTTGGCTAGAAATGCAATAAATACAAAGCAAAAACTTGGTCTTGGTGTTCCAAAAAACGGAAAAAGCCGTCGAGTGAAGAAAACTGGCAAGAAAAATTAGCAGATGAGTTACATACACCCATAAAACGTAATTTCACTCGGCGGCGTGTGATTGTTAACCATGTGGATGAAATATGGGCTGCAGATCTGGTTGAAATGCAACAGTTTAGTAAATGGAATAAAGGTCATCGATATCTTCTTATGGTTATTGATGTCCTTAGCAAATATGGTTGGATCGTACCATTGAAGGATAAAAAGGGTGAGAGTGTTACAAAGGCATTTAGTGAAATATTCAATGAAGGCAGAAAACCACAATACCTATGGGTTGATAAAGGAAAGGAATTCTATAACAAACATTTGAAAGACTTATTAGAGAAACATAGTGTACAGATGTACTCAACCGAGAATGAGGAGAGATCCTCAGTGGTTGAACGATGGAATAGAACAATTAAAAACAAAATGTGGAAGCAGTTCACTGTTTAAGGTGATACACAGTATTTAGACATGTTACCAAAATTAGTGAAACAGTATAATACAAAACATTCAAGTATCAAAATGACACCTGTAGAAGCTAGCAAAAAGAAGAATGAAGGACTTGCTTACTTCAATCTTTATGGTGATATGAAAACATTAAAACAGAAACCGAAATTCAAAATAGGTGATAAGGTCCGAATATCTAAGTATAAAAGAAAGACTTTTGATAAAGGATACACTCCAAATTGGACAGAAGAAGTGTTTACAGTTGATAAAATCCAATATACAAACCCAATCACTTACAAATTAAAGGATCTCAACGATGAAGAAATACAAGGAAGTTTTTATGAACAAGAATTACTGAGAGCTAAACAGGATGTTTTCCGTATTGATAAAGTCATTCGGAGGAACTATAAGAAAAAACAAGCTTTGGTGAAGTGGAAGGGATATAGTGATGAATTTAACAGTTGGATACCAATGAAGGATTTAAAAGATATATGAAATTGTTTTAAGAGAATATTATATAATATATATATGTGGATCTATCTTCAGTATATATATACTGTTTTTGCTATTTTTGTAGCCAAAAATATAAAATTGTTTCTGGCTATGAATATTTAAAAACAATATAGTTTTAATATATATGGAACTTCAAAAGACGAATTACAAAAATGATGAGCTAAATGTTGAAATCAATTGTTATGTTGATAAGAAAAATCAGATTTGGTTTCGTGGTAAAGAGATTGCAACAATATTGGAATATAAAAATACACAAAGAGCAATCAGAGATTACATTCACCAAGATGACAAAAAATTAATGGACTTCAAAATAAAGTCAAATTCACGAGGGACCAAAACTGTCTGTCGTGCTGAGAGCCTTGAAAAGACCTTCAAATGTTTCTTCATAAATGAATCTGGTTTTTATTCACTAATTCTTTCTTCCAAACAACCTAAAGCAAGAGAATTCAAACATTGGGTCACAAGTAAAGTTTTACCATCAATCAGAAAATGCGGATATTATAAACCAAACAGTAATAAATTATTGATTGAAAGTGAATATGACTTACATTGTAAAGTTGTGGATTTTATAAGAAACAAATATTGTGAAGCTCTTATGATTGCAGGTCTTGGTGAAAATCAAAGGACTGAAAGTATTAGAATAACATCATGGAAAAAAGGATATATGACAGGACAATGCGACTTAATGATAATGAATCCAACAAGCAAATACAATTCTTTGTGTATTGAATTCAAGAGTCCAACAGGTTCATATCATATATCTGAAAAACAACTTGATATGAAAGAGATGTATGAGAAAAATAAATGCAGATATATAATGACTAATTGTTATGATGATGTGATATTTGAAGTTATTAAACATATGGAAGAAAGCAATAGATACATAAAACGTAGATCTAAAAGAAATCAATAACTATATAAGAATAAAAAATATATAGATTATATATATGGAGAATCAGAATATTAAGAGAGGCCGTGGAAGACCAAAGGTATTCACAAATGAAGAACTGAAGAAACACAAAACAGCATACATGCTAAATAAAGAATGGTTCTGCGACATATGCAAGACAGGACGTAACTACACATTAGCAGGTTAATCATGTCATTTGAAAACAAAAATGCACAACAAAAATGCCCACATTTACAACACCATGAATAAAATCATTGAAATAACACATAAAAAATAAATCTTTCAAAACAGTTTAAAGGATCCATTCAATTGGATCATTTGAATTATCAACCATTTTTAAACGCGCTAAGTTGAAAACACTTAAAAACAAATATCTATAGTAATAATATATAGAATGGAAAAGATTATCTCATCATATAGTATGAACAAGAGTGAACTCAAGAAGTTGACCAAATCTCAACTCATCAAATTGCTTTTAAGGTGGCTCGTACCAGTTTCCTCGCGTGGAGAGCGGGACCATCAGCGCTCGCGACACCTTTTCAACGCGCGAGTTGGGAAATGGCGACTGGCGGGCTTTCTTCGCGGTAGCTAAAAAGATCTTTTTGACCTGAAATTCGCGTTTACCCAAGGCCGCATCTACTCAGGACTGACTTCATTTAATTCAAATGATATAAGAAAATTTGTTTTCAACGCTCAGTGGTGAAGTTTTGATGATAAAATTCTTATCTGTGCTGCGATCATGGAGATGAAAATTACAACTCGAGTCGCGAAACAGGAGCACAAGGAGCCGGAAAGTGATCAGTAAGACTCGCTTAAATTTGAGATACATGGAGTAAGGCTCTACACAGCCACAGGCTAAAAAGAAAATCGTGTTTCACTCCCAAGACAACTAACGCGACAATAGCAAAACAAGCGAGACTATTTTAAAATTAAAATCTAACACTAAACCAAAACCTAATTAATTACTAGATCTTACTACGCAGCGAAACTAACACCAAGACCACACTACAGGAAACACGATGAAAAAAAAACAATAAAATTGTTGACAAAGCAAACGAGGTGTTGGTACAAGCTCAACATTCTACGTCTCACCACCAGAATGTTTTTTTCTTTCTGTGAATTTCATCTGTTGACATGCTCAGCGAGTAATTTAGTCACTTTTACGCTTTTGCTTGACAGTTGTTCGGCAAAAACATGCTTGGTCATGCCACATGTTGTGAATAAAGCAGTAAAAGTGCAATTTAAGACGAAATCTGTCGTAGTAAAAGAAATGCTGGCTACTGAATTAAAAGGTCGAGGTCATCACGGAGGTTCGCGGAGGCTACAAACAAAACAACAACAGGTGCCCGCGCGTGTACACGTAATGGTCGGCGGTAATCAGAAAAGAGCATGAGTAAATATCGATCTTTTAAAATCCAGATTTTGAAAACTCGCGCGTGGATTTGTTGACCTTGCGAAGGCTTTTGCGAAAAAACAAGCTCGGTGACCCCCTTTTTTTATTGCTTGAATATTTTAGTCCTATGGAGAGGAAGCGTCACACAAAATTTAAGAAAATTCTATCAGACGAATTGTACGCTACACATGAATTGCCTTTTCTCGCGTTTATAAAAAATCTGTCTGATAGAAAATTTTAAAAATAATTTTGCACTTTCCTTTTCAAATGCTTAACGTTATCGCGCTAAAAAAATAGGGGGTCACCGCGCAAAATTTCAAGTTACAAGTGCCAAAAGTCAAAAGGCAGGTCTGAATAACCTTCGAATACTGTTGCCATGGTAACAGCTGATGACGAAATGATAGTCAATTTCGGTCAGCGACTAAATGTGCAATTTAATCATGCAAAAGTGTTTTTATGGCGTCCGTTTTGCTTTTTGTTCTGTTGTATCAAAGTTTACTGTGTGAAAAAGCTGAAAACTGGTACGAGCCACCTTAAAGCAAGAGAAAAAGAAGCCTGAAATTATCATTGTAGATGATGTCACACCAATGCCAGCACCAAGAACAAAAAAAATAATTAAGCCAATCCCATTACCTCGAAAGAGTGTAAAGCAGATGGTGCAGGAGTATGAAGACAACATAATTCTTCCACCATTAGAATTTAGGGATGATTACAAACCAGTGCCAGCACCGAGAACTGTAAAGCCAGTTCCAGCACCTAGAACTAAAAAACCAGTCCCATTACCAAGGACTAAGATAGAGCAAGGAGATAAAGCTCTGAAAGGCTACACAAAGTCTTTTGAAATTAATATAAAAAATAACAAAGACCCGCTAGTGCAACTACAAAACACAAGAAAGGCCACTGCATATCATATTATAAGTATACTAACATCTATGAAAGGTCTAAAATTTGTTGAAACACTCAAGGTAACATTTACAAAAATGTCTGATGGAGAAACAATCAATAAGACCGCCTATTTTAACAGTCAAACTCAGACTATCACAAATAATCCAGAAATTGCTGAATCACTTGAAGTATCCAAACAAAACATACTAAATAAGATTGCAGTTTGGATTTCAGAGGGATCTGGTTGGACTGTTAAATCAGTTGACAATCATTATCTTAATGTTGTAAAATACAAACCAATGAAAGGTTCTTCATACATCAAATTGCCGCAAGAACTAAGACACAGTGCAAAAGGTTTAATAAACATGAAAAATGAGGATAATGAATGCTTCAGATGGTGTCACATCAGATACTTGAATCCACAAGAAAAGAATCCGCAAAGAATAAAAAAAGTCGATAAGGTTTTCATTGAAAATCTCAATTATTCAGGAATTGAATTTCCAGTCACCACAAAACAGTATAACAAAATAGAAAAGCAAAATGAGATTAACATCAATGTTTTCGGTTATGAAGACAAACAACCATATCCCATTTATATTTCAAAAGAAACGAATGAAGATTGTTTGAATCTATTATTGATTACAGAAAATGAAAACAAACACTATGTATTGATAAAAGACTTCAATAAATTCATGTACAATCAAACAAAACACAAGGAAAGGAAGCACTTCTGTATGCACTGTCTTCAATGCTTCAGCTCTGAAAGAGTTTTAAACAATCACAAAGAAAACTGTATTCAAGTAAATGGAACACAAGCGATAAAAATGCCAACTAAAGACGACAATATATTAAAATTCAACAATTTCCACAAACAACTACCAGTACCATTTGTTATTTATGCAGATTTTGAGGCAATAACAGAAAAAATACATGGTTGTCAACCTCATGATGATAAATCATATACTGAAGCCTACCAAAAGCATACAGATTGTGGTTATGGATATAAGGTCGTCTGTTGTTACGATGACAAATACACAAAACCAATACAAATATATAGAGGTGAAAAAGCCGTGTATAAATTCATGGAAGCTATGTTAGATGAAATTAAATATTGTAAAAAGGTCATGAAAAAAGAATTCAACAAACCACTAAAAATGACAAAAGAGGATGAAGAGAAATTCCAAAAAGCTGATGAATGTCATATCTGTAATAAAAAATATAATGAAACCGATGTAAGAGTCAGAGACCATTGTCATATCACAGGAAAATGTAGAGGATCCGCTCACCAAGATTGCAATCTCAACTTTCAAATAAGTGATAAAATTCCTGTAATATTTCATAATCTCCGTGGGTATGACAGCCATTTCATAATTCAAGAGATTGGTGAAATAGTCAAGAAGAATACATATACAAATAAGAAAGCTGAAAAGTGTCAAATGAACATCAATACAATTCCTAATAACATGGAGAAATACATGGCATTCATGCTTGGTAATCACCTCACATTCATTGATAGTTTCCAATTCATGAGTTCAAGTTTGGAAAAACTAGTCAGTAATCTACCAAAAGAGTCATTGAAATACACCTCTAAGTTCTTCAAAGGTGAGAAACTTGATTTGATGGCTCAGAAAGGTGTCTACCCTTACGATTACATGGACAGTTTTGATAAATTCGATGAAAAGCTACCAACAAAAGAAGACTTTTATAGTATTCTAAATAATCAACACATCAGTGATGATGAATATAAACATGCTCAAACTGTATGGAGTACATTCTCTCTTAAAAATATGGGAGAATATCATAATTTATACCTTAAATCTGACATCCTTCTATTAGCTGATGTATTCGAAAACTTCAGGAAAACTTGTCTGGAATACTATAAACTTGACCCATGTCATTACTTCACAAGCCCTGGTCTGAGCTGGGATGCAATGCTGAAAATGACTAATATTAAACTAGAGCTTATGACTGATGTAGATATGTTTCAATTCATTGAGAAGGGCATGCGTGGAGGTATTAGTTACATAGCCAACCGATATGGTAAAGCAAATAATAAGTACATGAAAGAATACGATGATAAGGCGCCCTTAAAGTATATCATGTATTTAGATGCTAATAATCTATACGGCTGGGCTATGAGTCAGTATCTACCAACAGGTGGTTTCAAATGGTTGACTGAAAAACGAATTAATAATCTAAACCTTGCTAAATACGAAGAAGACAGCAATAAGGGTTTGATACTTGAAGATGACCTGGAATATCCTGAAGAGTTGCATGACCTTCATAACGACTATCCACTTGCGGCAGAAAAAGTCAAAGTAACTGAAGATATACTATCAGGCTATTCTAAAAAAATAGCAGAAAAATATAAAATATCAACTGGCCTGGTACATAAACTCATTCCAACATTAAGCAACAAAGAAAAATACGTGCTTCATTATAGGAACCTTCAACTGTATACAGATCTCGGTTTAAAATTAACTAAAGTCCATCGAGTACTTGAATTTAATCAGTCCGCGTGGTTAAAGCAGTACATTGACTTCAATACTCAGAAAAGAACTAATGCCAAAAATGCTTTTGAGAAAGACTTCTTCAAACTTATGAACAACAGCGTATTCGGAAAAACTATGGAAAATATCAGAAAGCGAGTAGATGTCAGATTGGTAACTGATGAAAAGAAACTATTAAAAATGGCGGCTAAACCTACTTATGTGAGTAGTAAAATCTTCAACGAAAATCTGGTTGCTGTGCATAAGATTAAAGAAACACTAACCCTAAACAGGCCGGCTTATGTGGGTATGTGCATCTTAGATTTAAGTAAGACACTAATGTATGACTTCCATTATAATTACATTAAACAAAAATACGGTAGCAAAGCGAAATTATTATTCACCGACACGGATAGTTTAACTTAAGAGATTGAAGCTAGAGATGTTTACTCAGACTTCTGGAAAGATAAAGATAAATTCGATAACAGCGACTACCCTGAAAGCTCACCGTATTTCGATAAGACGAATAAAAAAGTAATTGGTAAATTCAAAGATGAGGCGGCTGGTATTCCAATAACTGAATTCGTCGGATTGAGATCGAAAATGTATAGCTACGTGAAAGACAACCAAACAGGAGGAAAGACTGCTAAAGGAATTAAACGGAATATCATTAAAAAAGACATTACACATGAAAATTACAAACAAACTTTATGAGGAAATAAACAAATATATCACACTATGAAAACCATTCGAAGCAATAACCATGAATTAGGAAGTTATGAAATCAATAAAGTATCACTTAGCTGTTTCGACGACGAGCGGTACATTCATGATAATGGTGTGACAAGTCATGCTTACGGACACTATAAAATCTAAAAAGCCCAGTTTACAATCTGATGACTCATTTCCTCACAATAAATGTTCCCACACGTGGGAAACTATCTTCGTTCCATTGCGTATATGTGCTAACTCTTTGATGGTTGTCATAAAAGGTGATGAGACAATAAATATTCCCACGCGTGGGAAACTATCTTTGTTCCCTATTTTTCCGAGAAAGTCACGCTTGGTGCTTTTTCCGAGAAAGTCACGCATTTTAAAAAAATATATAGATTGCCAAAAATACGAACGCAAAAGTTGGAAGCCATTATATTTGAGTTGGGTTTGGTACGAGCGTATTTTGAAACAAAATGCGCTGATACCCCCAACTCTATAACTACTGACCAAAAGTTGTGATTTTGAGTAGCTGGAACCTTGTGAGCTAAAACAGAACGAAAAAGTTGTATCACATATTTGGGTCTTCCCTCCCCGCTAAGGGTTATGCATCAAGAGATGTATACTGGTAAGAGCCTTTTTATTCCTTTTGCATAAAAGGATGGTAAAATATCATTATGTAATGCGTCTTGAAACAGGTTAATAGCCATATAAAATCAGGCTGTACAAGTGAGACCACGTTAATGGATATAAAAATCTCCTGTGCACATTTTTCAGATTTCATGATGCATGTGATGCGACTTAAATATGATTTAAACTCATCAGCAATAGATGAGGTTGGGGGATGGTGCTTATACGGATGGTGGGAGTGAGAGCGGACGAGCTGAGAGCCAAGGTAACCATGGCAACCCTGTGAGCGGCAACCACCATCCAGCACCGTCACACTGAATAGGAAATCAGTGGAAATAAGCTGATACATACCTACATGGGAGGGAAAAGGGGGAGGGGGAAACAGCACGAAGGCTTCGCAAAAAGCAACACGAGTAATTGCACAATGAGTCTCAGAAATCTGAGCCCTGTAAATACCCAGAACCCTGTCACTTACCAGGCCGCTCCGCAGCAGATCTGAGCTGCCATGAAGAAGACCACTGTCCGCATTGCCTCGATTTTAACTTCGCCTAAATTACATTTAGCCACATTTAAAAAAGACGTTGAGTGTTACTGAAAGTATAATTCAAATTATTGTCAATTTTCATAAAAGCGAGAGCAAAAAAAATCAACCTTATGTCCCACTTCTCCCAACATGAGAGATATAAGATGGCATAATCTCGCATTTCATTTTGTGACAAGGACCACGGAGAGTAAGATTTTAGGGGGAGGTGGAGGTTTTGTTTGATTCTCGTATTTCATGTGCATGACATGTTATCGTCTCGCGTTATTTTAGACATGTATGCATTTTTTAGATGGTTTTAGATTGGGAGTGGCTGTAGATGTTTTTGAGATGGTTGTAGGTGGTTGTTTGAATTTTTTAAGGTGAGTGAAGGTAGTCTTAGGTGGTTGTAGGTCATTCCATATTTTAGTAACTACGCTGACTGAGAGCCATGACACCTAAAACTTTTAGCCAGCTGCGTTAATAATTAAGCGGTCTAGTGTATGGTATAGGTGAAAGTACGTAGCTTGCATAACAGGTACGTGGCAAAGTGTGAGACATTGAGGGTGCAGTGCAAGACACAAGTGTGGAGCATAAGGCAAGAGGGAGAGAAAAATAAACTCTCTCATCAGTCTCTTGTTCAAGCTCTTCTCACTGATGGTCTGGTGATTGGAAAGCACTGATTGGTGAATTCATACCATATGATACTGTGTAATGACTCGTGAGAAATAGTATGTGACAGAAAAGCAGGCTTTTGATTTTTTCCCTGACATTGAACATCTCAAGAAGTAAAGGTACATGTAATTGCGATTACTTGTTTTACGTAAGGGCAAAATTTTCTTAACATTCTGTTGACACCCCATAGAGTGAAAACATTTGCTTGCAAGCTAAACAAACAAACAATTCGACTACATGTTAATTAAATTGGATTGTTATTTACATCCTGTTGAGAGTAAAATATGATTTTTATTCCTGAACAAAAGAAACAATGATTAAACCAGACATTAAGCTTCAATTTGTTGTGCCGCTTGTTGGTTTCACCCCCTTGGTTAATGTATGTAGTTGTGGTGTTATTGCTCTTTGACCAGCGAACCAGTTGATACAACTGTACATCATGTTTAAAGACTGAGAAAAGCACAGGCGGCCCAGACGTTGTTTGTGATTTACATACGTCACAGTATTGCGCCATTTAAGAGAATGTATGAAAATGGTTCAAAAATCGCTCTAAATTCAACTTGTAGTCAAGGATTTAAATTAAAGAAGCTTACCTTAGTCTGCATTTGTGTTATTTTGAAGTCTTTGTGGCAGCTGAGTCGTTCTAAAGTCGTTCTAAAGCCATTTTGACGATTTAAACTTTTCCAAGTTTGCTTTCCAGTAAAAAGAAACGAAAGGCTGGCGACATGGTCGGCCGACGGTTCGCACTCGAAGCTCCATAAATTCCACTAAAATGCTCGGAGCCCGCCAAAATTGCCTCACGGCAGCCGTCGATAATTCTTCTTTCTAGTTGCTTCGCCTCGGATTCCAAGGTTTATCTTATCGGCCGGAAAAACGCTCCTTTTCGAGCGCTGACTGCCCATTTTTGCTTTGTCGACATCCGTAACGAGTTATCTTGGCCACGGATTTCAAAATCGTTGGCTTAGCGGCCCCTCCGTAACGACAAAGTCGCCCTCAACTGTAGGGAGGCACAGGTCAATTTGCTGTATGCAAATTGCACCGTATTAGGGTCCCTCGCGTCTTCCAAATTTAGACCATCGCGTAAACGGCTCCACCAGTAGTAAAGGGAAAGTTGGCTGCACGATTGAACTACGTTACGTGACTTTAGCGCTTAAAAGCACTGTTTCATTGAGCGATGTTAGCGCTCAGAAGAAATGTTATATTGAGCACTTTTTGCCCTAAAGAAAAGCACTGTTTCTGAGCGATTTTAGCGCTTAAAAGCACTGTTTTATTGAGCGATTTTAGCGCTTAAAAACAGTTTTGCTGAGACCAACTGAGTGATTTTAGCGCTGAAAAGCACTGTTTTGCTGGGCAGAAATGGGAATGCCAAAATGTCTGAAAATTAATTCCACTAGAAAGTGCTCTCAAGTAGAACTGACCAACGAACAACAACAACGTGCAACTGTTTTGTTAGCACGGTAAAAATTAGCGCTGAACAATTATAAAAATAAAACGGCCAGTATATTTGACTAGCATCATTTCTCTGGAAGCGGTGAGTTTCCCGCCGTTTCCGGTGTAATTTCCCCAGGGACCCTAATACGGTGCAATTTGCATACAGCAAATTGACCTGTGCCTCCCTACGGTTGAGGGCGACTTTGTCGTTACGGAGGGGCCGCTAAGCCAACGATTTTGAAATCCGTGGCCAAGATAACTCGTTACGGATGTCGACAAAGCAAAAATGGGCAGTCAGCGCTCGAAAAGGAGCGTTTTTCCGGCCGATAAGATAAACCTTGGAATCCGAGGCGAAGCAACTAGAAAGAAGAATTATCGACGGCTGCCGTGAGGCAATTTTGGCGGGCTCCGAGCATTTTAGTGGAATTTATGGAGCTTCGAGTGCGAACCGTCGGCCGACCATGTCGCCAGCCTTTCGTTTCTTTTTACTGGAAAGCAAACTTGGAAAAGTTTAAATCGTCAAAATGGCTTTAGAACGACTTTAGAACGACTCAGCTGCCACAAAGACTTCAAAATAACACAAATGCAGACTAAGGTAAGCTTCTTTAATTTAAATCCTTGACTACAAGTTGAATTTAGAGCGATTTTTGAACCATTTTCATACATTCTCTTAAATGGCGCAATACTGTGACGTATGTAAATCACAAACAACGTCTGGGCGGCCTGTGAGAAAAGCAGTTGGTTTATTAATTTTTTTTTCATCTTGGTTCTTTGGTTATTTAATTTAGATAGTTTATTCAATGTAGATTAGAGTCAGGAAGCTTTTAAAGGAATTAAATAATTATTTATACATGTAGTTGTAAAGAATAAAAGAAAGCATGTAAAATTTGATGTGCATTGTTTGGTGCAATAATCAGTTTTAGAAATGGTTCCATGTGATCCAATTATCTGTAAGAAGTGGTTTACACACTGAAAGAAAGTGACAAGTTTAGCAAACATATATCTTGTAATTAAGGGAAATAAGGTGCATTGGAAAGGTGCATTCTTTAATATTATATAATTATGGTTTTTTTATCCCTTAACAAAGTGATGTAGCAAAAATATTCCTTCCCAGGAAACAAAGCACTGTATACAGCATTTTGGCTTAACTTGTAATTCAAAAGTAAGAATAAATATTATGATACGTTGCTAAGGTCATCAAGAGTTGAGATCACAAGAGATTTTTCGATTTGATTTATGAGTTAAATTACCTCAATGTACCGGTATTACTAGTTTAAGTGGGTATTTGTTCATTACAGTTCCCTCCCAGGCTCCTACCAGCTTTAAAGTGACTGCACAAACATCTACTAGAGTTACTGTGTCTTGGCAACCACCACCAGCAGATGCGAGAAATGGAAACATAACAGGATTTAAACTGTTTTACACACAGCAAGGTGTCAGTACAAAATGCCCAACTATTCTGCCAATTAACAGCTCAGCAAATCCTGTAACCAATGTTAGTGAGCTTAAAAAATACACCGAATATGAATTTCAAGTTCTGGCTTTCACTTCAATTGGAGATGGACCAAAGAGTTTGTCTAAGGTTGTGAGGACAAAGGAAGATGGTAAGAGATTGAAAGCATACTTTTAGTGATTACACTGTCTTTATAGTAATCAATAATTGTTAATAATTATTCTTACTCAATTAAATAATTGATAAAATTTTAGTGGAATCCTTGAACTTAATTTTTTAACAAGGAATTCCATGGGCTAGTGGAGACTAAATGATACTAATAACATATTATTATAAAGCCAACTGGTGCCATTTTTTGGCCAAGTTTTGTATCGGTTGCCTCTCAAGACCAATATTACAATTAATACCAAGCTTGTATCAGAGAATTTTAATTACTTTTATCTTTTGAGATTATCTCAAAACTGGTTGAATTTCTCTTCATCAATACTATATCCAAAACCGCCATTCTATTACAGTTTGCTTATTGCCTTGTGGTTCTCACATTTTACCAGCCCAGACCAAATTTCTGCTCCGTCAAAATGTGGGCTACAGCTAAGGTTGAGCACTGAATAATGATTGCTTTCAATATAAATAGATTTGTCTTCAGGTTTGAAATGGAAACACCTGTGACAGTCACTTAAATTTTGGTTTATGAATGTATTCACAGGCAATTAGGAGTCTTGCACAGTGATAACCTACAAACTATTATTATAGCCACAAACGGTTGCAAAATTGTTGAGACTCTCTCAATCAAGAACAGGTTTTCTTTTTTTTTAGTATGGCTGCCGGTAAGAAATCTGTGAGATATACACTGTAACACACATCCCCTTCCTTTTCCCATTTAAAAGTTTTTCGTCCAGTGTTCAAACTTGGTGTTACATACCTAAGCAACTTTGATATTGAGTGGGGATAAGAGATGAAAGCAGAAGATCACAGAGACATTATTAAAGCCTATTAAAGCACATACAGTGTGACTGGATGTAGCTTTTCAGGTCATTGTTCTGAGTTTCATTATCTTAGCAATTGGCAATTAGAGGTAATAATACAGTATCTACTAAGTAACAACAACAACAACAACAATAATAATAATCATAATGATAATAACAACTGGCAATGTACAGTATATACCATGTGTTCTGATTACCAATTTTTGAGAGCCATTGCAGCTTCTTTTTTAAAGCTTTACAACATCGTTGTAAAACGCAGTTAATGGAGAGTGACTCGCTATCTGTCACGTTATATTTGTGAACGCTACGTAATGCAAATGAGACATAAATGGACCTCAGTACCCTAACAAATACAACAGAGATCCTCTATTCATGTGGCAATGCTGTCTGCCACATTTATATCTTCGTTCTGTATGGCTATAAGGAACAAATAGTCCCATTCATGTCGCGTTGAGCATTGCACAAGTTACTTGTATCCGATGGTACGTAAATCACCATTGGTTTAGTTGTAGACACCTGTCTAAGTATAAAAGGTCTAGCAAAGTCCAAAGTATCACTCTCTAAGCTCTTTAGTGTACTGTAAGGAGCTCCTTTACCGTTTAAAATTGATTCCCACCCTTCCCTCCCTTTGGAGGTGGTGTTGTTGTCGTTTTCAATAAACTTGGGTCCACCTCTCGGTACACGGTTCGGTTAAGTCTCGCAGCGACTTCCCCAAGCTTTGTTGTTTTTCATGCTATGCTATGTTTCGCTCTATATCTGCCTTTGTTTTTGTCCGATACAGCACGTGCCGGCGGAGTCGGCTCGCAGTGCTGGGGAGATAAGAAGGCTTGAGCTAGTTTTAACTGCCTACACTCTTTCTACTATAGCACGATGCTGGCCGGAGGTTCAGCTCGTAGTGCCGTGGAGAGTTAGGCTTTTATATCGTTAATTTGGCTTTTACCGGCCTACAACTTGTCTGATCCAGCGCAGTTCCTCTTATGCGTCGGGGAGATAAGTTTAGGCTTTTAGTCACGCTACGGAAGTCGTCTGTCACGCCAATCGTGGAGCGGTGTTCCCCCTTTACGCCAATCAATGTCTTTTGTGTTTTGTTACCGTAGTCTGCGTTCAATATATATATTTAATACTCGAGGAAACTGCGACATTAACTTTTTCTTTTTTTCACCGAATCCTGACTCTTTATAGTGGCTTCAACACTTACGATAAACTATACGAAAGCATCATTTGTTTCAGGACTGAGTCAGAAGAGGCGTGGGTCTATTTCTGATTTGATATTTGATGTCACATTCTACTTTGCATGCAAGTTTGTGATGTCGGTTTAGGAATAGAACCACAGCCTTTCTGACCCGGTTTTGAGACAAACAATGCCCAGTTTTCAAGCTTATGAATAGTGTTATGCCATAATGTGTTTCGAACAAGTGCAAAGATTGATTTGAGTGAAAAATCTATTTTAGGCTTAGGTGCACTTTAAATCATGTACTTATTTTTTGGAACACTAAAAAGTATCCAAAAATTGTTATTATTTTTATATGGTTTTCCCTTGTGAGTATATTGTATGTGCACACTTGAAATTAGATATGATAAGTAATTGGCCCTCCATGCACACTTTTGTCTACTAATTTGTTTGTCTTTTTCTCGGCATAAAGTTCCTTCAGAAGCTCCTAGAGACTTAACAGCAACTGCAAACACTTCTACCAGTATTGTTACCGCTTGGCAGCTACCAGTGGCTAACTCCCGCAATGGAATCATCAAAGGGTTTAAATTGTTTGTCAGAAGGAAAGGCTCCAAAGATTCCAAAAAAAGTTTTCAAGTTAATGGTACTTCAAATTTAACAAAAGCTGTACCTGGACTGGATAAATTCACAGAATACGAATTTCAAGTCTTGGCGTTCACTTCTGTTGGTGATGGACCTATGAGTGCTGTAATAGTAGCGATAACCAAAGAAGATGGTGAGAGATGTTGCAAAATGTTTCTTCCTTTATACTAAATAAGTTAAACTTAATTCTGATAGCTGATTTCATTGTGAACCAGACCATCACTGTTTTGCAAGCTAGAATATGAGCTGCCATTTATGAGTTTCTGAGTTAGTTCCTGCCGCACTCCTTCGCAGCCCTTATTTTGTTTAATATTGTGATGTCGAGGTGGCCTCTCCTATAAGCCTGGTGGTTTCCTGAGATCTCCTCGCCTAACAACTTGCTGTATGTTTTTTTCTTTCTTGTACACATAAAGGCAAATAAACGATGATGATGATAATAGTTGTAAACTGTTGCAAATTGATAATTCTTTTGAGTAATATCTCCACTGACTATAATTATCTGCATGTAGGGAGGATCTTAAAGGTCACTGCTTTCAAAATTAGATAAATTTGAACTGTATAGTTTAAAAAAGGAGAGAGAAATTAAAGTTACATTAATA
>OX419347.1:6177642-6188059 GCA_948470475.1 Galaxea fascicularis
ATACCTCCCAATATTGAGGCATAACAAATAAAATGTTTCTTCCTTTTATGTTTTGTTTTCTTGCAATCACCTCTGCACGAAAATTGAAGAATTTTGAAAGTCAAAGATAATGATACTTAAGAAGGGAAAAAACTCCTCAGTGCTCACTGAGTGTTAAGTCAGAAGGATGGTTTTAAAAAGGGATCAGATCGGAGGAGCGCCGGCGTGTCAATTTCAGAAGTGTTTTCGATTTCAGCGACGGCATGACCTTCACGTCAATCACAACAACTGATAAGAAGAACGTCTCCTCAGCTCATGTTTTGAAGCTGTTGTAGGTAAGAAAAATAATCACAGTACAGAAGCTTAACCATCTTATTCCACTTTTCATGATTCATTCACGTAATGAATCAGCTTTCGTATCGTTGTTCTATCAACACTGATAAGTCGATCCATGAAATGTTTTTCCCTGAGTCGACCTGAGCGTTTGGAACTGAGACTTAAACACAAATGCGCGCTGCAGTACTGCTCTTAAATTTTATCAGTAAAAGAATGTGTCAGACTATATAATAAGGACAAATTAAGGTCGAAAGTGTATTTATCACTTAATTTAAGTGTTCAATCGACGTAATATTTGCTAGTTGTATGTATTAAAGTGGCTTACCATTTATGGCTCTTATTTACGCATTTTCAATTTTCGACTATCTTTTTATCTGTAGAATCGAATTATTTTATTTATCTCAAAACAAACCAGTAATGACTGATCCAACAAGGTTTATACCCAAGTCACGATACAATGAACAGTCTATCGATCCAGTGTTTGGGCTTCAACGTGTTGCAGATCATCTGCAGACGCTGCAGATAATCTGCAGATCTGTTGTTAGTCTGTTTTACGTCTGTAGTCTTAACATCGTGAAGAGTATTGAAGCTTAACGTCTGCACAGACTGAAAACAGACTCTGTAGACGATAAATTAGTCTGCAGTTGATCTGTTTTTGGCAAAACAGATCTGTTGCAGATCTGCTGCAGATCTGCTCGTTTCGTACGGGTAGTATTATAAACAAGCTAAGTTAGGATTGCAACTGTTTTCCCTCTCTTCAAGATCTTCGAATGCCTGCCAGTCAGGCTAGTCCTTCTCTTGCTAATTTTCAGACTTAACTTAACTTTTTTCAATGCGAAATGCCATTTTCAGCATTCCATTTCGCTTTTTTAGCCCTTAAAAAAATTGCATGCAGACAAATCAGAAATTTGGGGTTGCAAACAGCTTTCATGAATGGCAACATGACTGTCAAGGTGCCACATTCCTTTCACATGTATGAGAAAAACGCTAAAAGCAGTAGCCACAAGGACATGCAGTCCTTGACTGCCTATTTTTTTATTGCAGTTCCCACACAGGCTCCTTCCAGCTTTAAAGTCATTGCACAAACCTCCACTAGTGTCTTAGCATCTTGGCAGCCACTACTAGGAGATGCAGCAAATGGAAATATTCTGGGATTTAAACTGTTTTACAGAAAGCTAGGCTACAACACATCCCAGACCATACAGACAATTAACAGTTCGACAAGTTCTGTGAGTGGGCTTGAAAAGTACACAAAGTATGAATTTCAAGTTCTGGCTTTCACTTCTGTTGGAGATGGACCAACGAGTGTACGTCAGGTGGTGAGGACAAAGGAAGATGGTAAGTCAGATTAGAATTTTTCTAGGGCCATGATGAAAATGTTTGGGAAACAGCTTATCGAAAACCGTAATGGTGAAGAATAGATCTGACCATAATTTCCCCACCTATCACTGTTACGTAGTGTAATAGGACACTGAACATGTGTAGTTGTCATGTGAGGTCGCTCTACCCATGTACTGCTATCTCAGTCAGTTATCTGTTGAGTAAAAGTGCTTGATCTGAAAACATAACAATCACAAAGGTGTATTGACAATTATTGTGGCCTAAATTGACCCTTAATTTACAGTAGTACACTGTATTGTGATTGCTGAGAGCCTAGGTCTACAGTCATGTAGTAGAATCAATACACAGAGTCAAATTGAAGAAATGATTTGACAAAAAAAAGATTGATACTCATTAAAGTAATTATTAATATTGTAATGACCTAGTACCAGGCTCTAGGTGCATGTATTTTTCAAAGCCTGCTTTATAATTATTACTGTACATATCAATTCAAGGGAATTCTTTGTTGCTTTATTGTTTCTCCTTTGTTGTACATGGTACCCATGAATGCTGATGTAAGACAGTCACAACTATTTTTTCATGTTTGATGACTTAAATTATTACCCAATTTACTGTTCATGTGATTACAGGGAAAACTGTTTGATTATCTAGACCTCAATTAATTTTCCAAAAATCTCAATTAACCAGTCTATAGCTTCCTCTGGTCCTACATGTATGTTTTTCATGAATTTTTTAAAGGCACAATGAACAATCTTTTTAATGATTAGGATTTCCCCATTTACACGGCAAAAAAATTGTGGGCACTGCTCGGATTAACAAAGTATTTGTACAAAAAATTGGTTTGGCATGGATAGATTTAGTCGTGTAAACGACTTTGCCCCATACCTGCCAGACCAAAATTTCATCCATGCTTGGACTACCTTGACATGATCTGAGCAGTGGTGAAATTTTGGTCTGGCACGAATGGGGCAAAGTAATTTACACGACTAAATCTATCTATCCCAAACCAATTTTTTTGTTATGCGTACTTTTTTCAGCTGAGTCGTGCCCACTGTTATGTTCTCAAGGGACGTTCACACAAGAGTGAAGTACATGCACACAAGATGGCGGATAACATGAACTGATTGTATTGATAAAAGCACATGTATAATACAAGAGACCGCTGTACGGTGCAGGCTCATATGAACTATTTAAATCACTATTATTGTAGTAACACCCATAAATTTTGTCGCGTAAATGGGGCTTAAAAGCGGGTTTGAAACAGCATTGTTGAATACAGCAAAACATACTCTTGCACTTGCAGGCATTGTAAATGACTTTCATTCATCTGAATTCTGATTGATATATACTTGTTTTCTTACTCACTGAATTTTCATTTTTATTTTGACTTGCACTGTATAATATTCATATTTTTATAGCCTTGTGTATTCATATTTATATAGCCTTATAAAATATTCATATTTTTATAGCCAAAACAGCAGTGTTCCTTGTTTTGCATGGTTCTGATTAGTCATGAGACTTTACACAATTTTACTTTTACTATGTTTTGGCACTTTTTCGAAGGAATGTTTTTATCACTGAAAGTTGATACTTCGTGGTTTTGCCTATTAGTGTAAACTTCCAGTTTTAAAGATTCTTGAAATACCTAAAGGTAATGGCTGCTTTACACATGTACATGTTTTTATTGGTGTCATAAATTAATTTTCATTATCAAGTCATAAATTATACCAATAATTGTTTTTCATTGATCACCCTCCTACTCCATGCATACAGTTCCTTCAGAAGCTCCTACAGGCCTCTCAGCAACTTCAAGCACTTCTGCCAGTATTTTTATGGCTTGGCAGCCACCAACAAATGACTCCCATAATGGAATCATCAAAGGTTTTAAATTGTTTGTCAAAAGGAAAGGCAGCTCTGACGAAGCACGAAACACTTTAGTAGTTACAAGTGTTTCAAATCCCCCAAAAAATGTTACTGGGCTGGATGAATTCACAGAGTATGAATTTCAAGTACTGGCTTTTACGTCTGCTGGTGATGGAATGAAGAGTCCTGATGTGGTAGCAAGAACCAAAAAACGAAAAGGAGACGGTAAGAGCAAGTACATACATGTACTAGTTATGCAATGCTTTTGAGGGGTATACTGTGGAATATAATTATATTCCACGAGTCACTTTTATTTTCTTCGTATACACATGAGCCTTTAGGCAAGTGTATGCAAAGAAAATACAAGTGACGAAGGTCAGCTGTGATACTGTTGAAATGCACTGATCAATGGGAAGGTTTGGTGGAATACCAACGAATATACAACAGCTTTCAAGCATTCTGATTGATTGTATTTTCTATGGCATGGTATAAATATTTTAGTACGCTGATAACTGTACTTTCACAATGAAAACTTATCTTCAGTTGTTATTAGGCTTTGTCTACTAATGAAGTTGTCAGGAAGCTATGTCGCAAGCTAATAGTGCTAAATTTGTCGCTGTTAGGTCCAATAATGATTAATACATTGGTTTGTGAAAAAGTTGATTATGTAGTAGATATATAATTGCTCATTATTAGTAGCCTTACAGCTTTGGATATAATTATAATTATGTTAATCCCAGTTTTCACTAGTTCAGTGTGTTCTTTGAGTGGAAGGGCTGTTTTGTTGATTGACTGATTGAAGAAATTAAGAAGGAATCCACCAGAGGTTTGAGTAACAAGTGGACCAAACTGTGTACCGAGATGTTTACATCATATTGCAAACTTCTGTGCGACTGTTTTAAAGATCTTCTCAAAAGAAGTCGTTTCTAACAATACCAAATGTCGAAAACAAATTTTGAAGCTCATATGAAACACATAAATGGTCCTGGTGAAATCAAACTGATGATAAAATTTTATGTGTGTTTGCACAATTTCTCAAAACTTTGTAATTGATTTTCTCGAGTTCCTGTGGGCAATTGTTTTTGATGTTATTTGAGGCAATTATTTATCACTCAAGCTTTTCGAAAATGCATAAAGGAATGTCACATACTTAAAATATAATAATTGTGACTACAAGGTTTTTGGCCATTAAATACTCCAATTACTCGATTTCTCAATGGATTTTGTCTTAATATGTCTACAATGTAAATTAAATTGCCCAAACAGTGATATTTCCTCACTTTAATCAATTTAAAATTACTGATTTATTGTGTTTCTCCTTTAGTGGACTCACGTCTTATAGTCTCATAGGCCAGGCCAGTTAAAATAATTATGATGAGTGGAAAAAGCCTAGAGAAATATGGAGTGAGGTCATTTAGACTAATAACAGTAATCAGTTTCTTTTAATCCGACAGGTCCTTCACTTGGAAGTATCCTAGCGTTTTTGATTGGTGGTTTGTCATTGGTTGCTCTCCTGTTGGTCCTTAGCATTATGTTTTACAGAAAGATTAAACAACAAACAAAAAGGTTAAGTATGTTAAAATTTTGTATGGACAAAGTTAACCTTGTCGTGATGCCATAGAAGATTAGTACACTAAACCATTGCTTACTATAGATTGTATTTATTCACATGACCAGCAGCCATATTTACTTGTTTTACATGGAGGACTAATTTCATTTCTTGCATTGGTTTGAGCTGACAAATTTTTGGAAAGTATGTCAGTTAGTCTGTGATTAGCTACGTTTTTCCTGCTGGCCGAGCTTGCAAAAGAGGCAGGAAATGAAGTTCTCTCATACCGAATGTAGGACCTGGGTATGAACCAGGATGATTGTGACTTAATTTACAGATCAAGTTCCTAAGAAAATGTTAGCCTGTGTAGCCTGTACCAGTGTAAGGCAGGTGTTAAGGGGACGGGGATGGGGAGCCAGAAAATGAGAGAAAAATGGCAGGGGAATGGGGACTTTTTGTTTACAATGCTGCATTAGGATGTGCTAATGTCTTGTTCTACCCTCGAATTATAATGTAGATTGCCATGGAGATAAAAAGAGTCCATTGTTTACCTTACTTCCACCAGGACTGCCAAGGACATTCAACTTTTGGATCCAGCGGAAATCCCCCCACTTAGAATAGAAATAGTTGAAGAGCTGGGCCAAGGAGCCTTTGGCAAAGTCAGCAAGTCAAAACTAAAAGATGGCCTGGACTACTTTGTTAACAGCAAACACATTGTTAAACCAAAAAGAAAGGTGCAGTTTGTTGCTGTGAAAGAATTATTTGGTGAGTGAGGAGTGTTTGAGATGCTCTTTGTCAGATTTATGACCATTCAGAGGAATGGTTCCACAAAAGAAGCACTTCATATGCTTGCAACACAATAATGGTTCAGATATTATTTTTTAACCACCATTCTTCTGTTGTTTCTTTGGCTCTTTACGTAAGGTTGCTGCTTATATATAAACCTTCAAGAATTAAACTTTATTTTGAGTTTTGGACTGTTTGGTTAGGCAAATAATTCACATAGCAGTGACCATTTAAAATTTTCAGAATGAGTAAATGAAGGAAAGAAATGCAAAACAAATGATTTTCGGGAGCATTTTAATTGACCACTTACATGTAGCTATCAATCCAGCGGTTTTTTCTTATTCATTTTTTTTTTTGCAAAGCAAATAATGTTCATTTCGGATTTCATATATTTTGTTTTCAAATCAATTTCCAGTTGGTCAGGGTGTGGCTTTACTTTTGGACGCATTTGTAGGACCAAAGTCCTACTGTTAACAGATAATATATATATTTAGGCAAACCTAAAAGCGGAGCTCCACAATTTCCTCAATATTAGCATTTACAGATAAACTAATATGGCAATGCCATAGGACTTGAGCCATGACTCCAGTAAGGACTTCTCTATATTGTGATATTGTGAACAAGGGACAGGATAGAGACATTTATTTTAATGAAACGAACGCGTGACAACATCTCGTTTGAAACTAAAACTGCTTGTTTACCAAATTATCGACGTCGCACTGACGTAACAGATATAATTAGAAACAGATAATTTTCAAGTGGCAAACAGTTGACGAAGAGGCACAAGCAGCCAGAACATTCAAGGGAAACAAAATGCGATCAGAGGGTCCAACAAGGGACACGATGGAGACATTTATTTCAATAAAACGAGCGTGATAACATTTCGTTTGAAACTAAAACTGCTTGTTTACCAAATTATCGACGTCGCACTGCCGTAACAGATATAATGATTAAATTGCACAGTATAAATGACTGTAGATAAACGAGTTAATGCATTAAGTCCAACGGCGCGTAAGCGACCGGACAAGCTGAAACTGTAAAAATCCGCTGAAGAAGACATTAAAGTCGAAACCGGTCCGGAAAATGGCTTGTTTTGGTTGAGACGGCTGGATCGACACGCAACCATAAGTGTCCATCCTTAATTTCCAGTGCGAAACCGCAAGGGAGGTTCCGTTAAAGGGGTTGAGAAGCGGGCAGGATCTAGACCCCCTCTCCTGGCAAGAGAAATTCTGTGCAAATTATATCTGAGCGATTTTGCAAAAAGGTAGCCCTAAAGTTTTGGCTTGAACACGGGCCCGGCCCGTGTTCAAGCCACTGTGGCCGGCCAAAATGGAGGGGGCTTGCCGTCAAGGCCTGCTTTGCCAAACAGCCTAGGGATAGTTCTAACAGTGGGTGGGTGAGTCTCAGTTTTCTGTCAAAAGCACAGGGCAGGGGGGGGTTCCTGCTTTGAGACTTGGACTGCAGTTAGAGTTTCACTGGACGAAAAAATGGATTTACAGGGGTGACAAAGCGGTTGCAAATATGAATTAAAGGCCGCATTCGCACAACTTTGGTAACATTTACTTCAATTCAAATTACATATTTGCACCATATTTGCAAAGAAGACAAAGTCGGTAATGGCCGCGTTTTCTTAGCGTTTGTTCGGTTTGGCAAATGTAAGGCATAGACAAAGATTTGTGAAACCCTTTTCGCCTGCAATAAATATATCGCAAAGATGGCATTTTCTCAGCTTTTCAAGGAATGTAAATGTGTGGTAAAGATCGTGATTGCCTCCGTTTGCCACATTGCGCAAATGCGGTGTAAATACAACATTTACTCAACTTTGCTTGAGTTTGTCTCAAATGCAAATGTAAAGTTTCCTTTTTGTTTAGTAACACCGCAAAGCTGGTAATGGCCGCATTTAAATCCGTTTGCCATATCTGTTAAATGTGGTGTAAATCTACTACATTTGCTCGACATTGGTTGCGTTTGTCTCTGAAGCAAATGCCAAGTTTACTCTTTATTTACTGGCAAAACAAAAGCTGTTAAAGGTCGAATTTGACTCCATATTTGCTTCGTCTCGCAAACGTGGTGCAAACGTACCACTTTCTCGACTTTGCTCTTGTTTGTCTCCACAGCAAATGTCAAATTTACTATTTGTATACTGGCGAAGCAAAGTAATGGTAATGATCGCATTTGACTCCATATTTGCTCAGTCCCGCAAATGTGGTGTAAAATTACCATTTTCTCGACTTTGCTCTTGTTTCTTTCCATAGCAAAAGTCACGTTTACTATTTGTATAGTGGCGAAGCAAAGTAATGGTAATGTTCGCATTTGACTCCGTTTGTCACCATTTGCCAAGTCTCTCAAAGGTGGTGTAAATTTACTATTTGCTTGACTTCTCTCAGAAGCGAATTTCATGTTCACGCTTATTGTGCAACCAAAGTGAAGCTGGTATAAACTGCCGCATTTAACTCCGTTTGCAATTGTCCTATCTTGCAAATTAGCTGTGAATGTAACACATTTGCTCGACTTTGATCAGGTTTGTCTTAAAAGCAAATGTAAAGTTCGTGCTGAAGCCGAAGCAGGCAGCAAATGCCCGTCCTTGTTGTTTGTTTGCTCCTTCTAGTAATTGCAGTGTAGAAATTCCTTCGCAAACCTTTTAACGTTAAGCAAATATTAAAAGTATGTTTCTTTGCTGCGCACAAAGAAAATTTCATGGTGAGAAAATGTGAAGCGTATGATACATTTGATAAACTTATTAGTGTTTAGCTCGAGAGCAAATGCCATTTCTTTGCACTGGATTTTTTTAACCAAAGCAAATATTACTCTCAATTGTCAGAAGAACATTGACAACACCAAAAAAATGCGGATTGCTTCACAAAAAGGACATTGGCTCCCCTTCCTTATCAAGCATACTATACGACATATTCAAAGCAGACATCCAACCATTTATTTGTATCTCTTTTAAAACAACAATCATAATTATAATTACGTCTTGCAACAATGATATTCAATGTAGTTTACATGCATGCAACAGTACATAATGTACACACTATTTCACAGTTAGTCACTTATAATAATTATTATTTTTCCAGCATAAGTTGCATGACTCCTCTATAATTTCCAAGTGAAACAACACTACATTAATTTAGTGATTGAAATTATTCATAATACAATTAATAAATACTATAATCTGTGATGAAAAAGAGTAAATTAACTTGGTTAATCGAGTTCTTCAGGGTATAACTAGTTAACCTGCTTTGAAGCTCGAGACATTAATTAAAATAATAAGGAGTCTATCAAACTCTCTATCAAAGAAAAAAAAGCAATTGCATATATAACTGTTTAAATGTTGGATGTCTAATGACACTTTCCCTTTTACCATCTTTGAAATTCATAACTTCTTCTCTTTAATTAAAAAAGTATTCAAATTGTGTAACTTAAGTAAAACAACCTAAATCAAAGCATGTGAAACTTGGAAATTGACCTACTGAATAGTCACGTAAGATAGTTTGTCACTTGAGTAGGCAACTAAGAAAGTTAGCAAACGTTTGTTCTATTTTCCAACGCAGTTGAATAATAAATAACTTATCAAATGGTTAAATATGTAGTATCGTGGGATATTCTTACTCATCTCTTAACATTAAGCTGTAAATTACAGGCATCATATTATATCTTAATATTTCATACGAACACCAATAAAATACCTGAGTGAGCTTTTGAGTCTTCACACATGAAACTGCAGTTTCCACCAAGTTCAACTTTGGGCAAATGAACTAAAATAGTTTGGTATTTCATTGGTGTTTAATTACAGGTCAAATTGAATTCAGGTTAAAATTTTTTAACCTAGGTTGATTTTTAATTTCCTTTGTCCTTTAGACCTAATTATTCATGAATCAGGGCTAGAAGACAAAGGAATTTGAGAATCAATTAACTTAGGTTAAAAAATGTTTTAAACTCATGAATTCAATTTTGACCTGTAACATCAGTTATAATTGCTTAGAGAAGAGCATCTGCTATTTAAAGATATAACATGTACATGTATTTCCATGTGGTCATGTAATATCCCTTTGCATTTGTGAAACAAAATTTTGTCATGCTGATCCTTACCTTAACTCTAATGATGCCCTTCCTTTTTATAACAGCAAGACCAATAGTGTTTTGTTTATTCCGACTACTAACAGTTTCAAATACTTTCCACTAAATCATTTTAGCTAACTTTGCACTTAAGCTATGGACTACCAAAAACAAGGAAGATTCAGAGTTGGAATTAATTTTACAGAATCCACGACTCTTATTTGAAATTGCATTTAACGTCTTAAAGAATTAAAAAAAAAGGAATGAAAAATTCAATAATATTGATTTTCAGCAGGATGCAGTAGTAGGCCTATACATAAAAATAATGAAATAGTGTACTCTACCCTTGTCATTTCTCATTCATTCTCAAGAGGTTTAGAGTAACTTAAGACTTTCACTTTAAAGTTATGTGAAAATTTCTGATGTTAGAACCCTTCATGTCCACCAATATTACTTGAAATCACTCCTAGAAGCACTGGGTATTATTCATCCTTTAAACAATAG
>OX419347.1:6190759-6210759 GCA_948470475.1 Galaxea fascicularis
TTACTTCTTATTTACTGAGAAATTTTATTGGACGAGGTCGATTCCCACAAGGATATGAATCCCATTCTCTTCCCCAGAGCTCACTATCCTTCTGGCCTGCGGCAGAAATCGAGAGCTCTCCGAAATAGGCGCAGTCGCAGTAAAGTTGCATTTTTGTAGCCGTTGGCAACCACTATTTGTTTCTTAATAATTTAATATTCTGTCCCTAGGAAATCCGCCCAATTGTTTTTCAAGTTGCAAGGAACTTATGCTATGGGTTTTGGAAATTGTGAGATCATTTTCATAAAAATCTAACCATTATATTGGTCGTTCTTTGCTTTCAATGTCTTTCATCTATTTCAAGTAATAATAAAAATTTGTAAAAACGTACAACGCCACTTTATTTACAATGCTTAAATGGGACAAATGTCAACCGAGGCGATATAACAACTAGAAGAACATGTACAAAGAAAGCAGTTTAAACAAACACAAACTGAACTACGAACTGCAGTGGATGCATCGCACGCAATGCGTTTCCCTTTAGGACACCCCATGATGCTATAATGAACCATACACGAAGTGAAAAGTTTCAGTGACTTGAGGCATTTTTTTTGTCTTGAAGCAGAGCTTTGCTTTTTACTGATGTGATCATGACCTCCACTCGTGTGCATTATCCACTGCTGCAGCTTCGTTGTATCTCTTTTCAAACGCAACTGTTCAGTTTCTGTGTATTGTTACACATCGACATATGCGTCTTCCTTTTCCACGTCATGTTTACCATCATAAAACTCCCCTTCAAACCTGTATAAAGAGAGAAATAATGATGACGTTTTTCCATAATTCTTCTAAAACGGTTTTCAATTGAGCATTGCTTCGCTCTGTTATTGGCCAGCAAAACTCGCGCCACTTGTATCAACCAATGAGAACGAAAACAAAAACCAATCTGTCACGAAATTATTTAGTAGTTGTTTGCGTTTAGTTTAAGTTTTTGTTTTAGTGTGTTGTTTGGATTTTTGTCGTTCATTGTTACGTAACTTTGTTACGTAACTCATGTAACATTTAACTATTTAATATTTAAACATTCTTAGTGTATTGTGTAGTTTAGATGTATGTTTCAGGAATTATGTAAATTTGTACAATTTAGCGTGTAACAGGTGTTCTTTCCAGTCACTTTCTTTATAGCGTTTGTTTTAAGTGTTAATTGTAGAAAAAATTACCATAAATATATAAATGTAAGTTGTACAGTTGTAGTGGGTTGTTGTGTGTAGCAGTTTTGTCGGTAGAGGGAGTAAAGCAAGAAAAAGAGAGACAAGGTGAAGGGCCTGTGGCCAGAAAGAGAAAAGTTTTATTCACTATCAAGAGCCATTGGTAGGCGCCAGCCAAGAAATAACTTGCAATTGACGAAACACATTTGTCAGTGGTGGCGTAAGGATTGAGAAGAATAACGTGCTGTGTGGCAATTGGGATCGTTCAAAGACCTTGTGCTAAGAAGAAAACGTCAGCTGTAAAGAAAAAGAAAAGGACGTAAAAGACGCGGGACAAGGTTGGAATCAAAGAGGAAGAAGAGGTTTGTGGTATTGGTTGGTGTGGTGTGGTGCTGGTTAGGAGGAGACGGGGATAGTGAAACTGAACTGTGAACTGTTGTATATAATTTGTTATTATTGTATAGATTTAAAATTACTTAAAGTTTAGGTTAGGATTCGCAATAGTTTAGTAATTAATTGTATTAATTGTTATAGAATATTTAGAATTAGTTTACTTAAGTGTTAATGCTGTTAATATCGAGTGTTTTTTTTTTTTTTTTTTATATATATATACTTTAATAAACATTAGCTATTGTAATTCATGGTGGTGTGTTGCGGGATTGTGGGAAGGGGTGCGTGTATTCAGTCATTGTTAGTTTCGGTGTTATTAGTCTTTGTTTTGCCATTTCTATCGTCAAGGGAATTTTCGGGGCTTACGCCACATTTTTGGTGTCAGGAGTGGGATACTATTCCCTTGGTATTTGTTGTACACACACTTCAGACACAATCGTGCAACACACAAGTGTTAATTATGGCTGCAAAAGACTCGGGTTATGATTCTTGGTCTCTGGAAGATTTAAGAACTGAAGCTAATAGTAGATCGATTTGTTTCACTAGCAAAGATGGGATTAAGACGCTGGCGAGCAAGCTTAGGGTGCATGATAAGTTAATGGCTAATCCGGGTGATGTGTTCACGGGAGGTGAAGAAATGGAGCAGACCGAAACCGAGGGGAATTTGACTTTCGAGCAACGAGTGCAACTACAAGAACGAGAGCTAATGATGTTGGAATTGCGAAGGAAAATGCAAATGGAAGAACGGGAGGCCGAAAAGGAGAAAAGGGAGTATGAAAGACAGAGAGCGCGGGAGGAAGAAGAGAGATTAGTCAGGGAAGAGGAACGACTTAGAATTCTTAGGAGTGAGAAAGAACAGTTTGCTGTTAGAGAGGCCGAAAGGCAATATGAGAGTTCCAATAAGCCTAGGTTTATGAAGATTAGAGAAATGCGGGAAGAGGAAGACATAGATGATTACTTTAGAATATTTGAAATGACGGCGAAAGCGCAGTCTCTTCCGGAAAGTGAGTGGGTTGGCAATCTCGTTCCTAAGCTTACAGAAAAAGCCAAATCAATTTACTTGGAGATCCCGGACCCCAAATGTCAAAATTACCATGAAAGCAAAAACATCATTATTAAAGCTTATCAGCTAACTGCAGACCATTACAGATTCAGATTTCGAACCTCAGAGAAACAACCAGAGGAAGACTTTGTTCAGTGGGGAAATCGGACAAGAAGGTATTTGAATCGTTGGATGGATGTTGCAGGGGCTGCTAGTGATGCTGAGATGATTTTGGAGCAAATAATGATTGAGAGGCTCCTGGATGCGGTAAGCCCAGAGCTAAGAGCTTGGTTGAAAGAGCAAAAGCCAACTACTGCAGAAGAGCTTGGAAATCTAGCAAACTTACATGTACAAGCGAGGAAAGGACCACTCGTCGCAGGTAAATATGCTTCGTTTGGTAGAGGGCAGGGTTTTAAACAAAGGAAGGAAATGAACGTAAAAAAGGATGTGCCTCCACCCGAAAGCAAGCATGATTCGCGTAAGCAGAATCCCGTTTCGCCCAACGTTAAGAATACAAGGCCCGAAGTAACTTGTTTTAAATGTGGCAAGAAAGGGCACATGTCGTTTAACTGTGGGAGGACCCGCAACCCTACCTCCCAAGGGTACCTGCTCTGTATGACTCCCCTTAACTCGGAGAAAACAGAGTTTCCACCGTGCAATGTTAAAGGCAGGATAGCGGGTAAACCTGCAGAGATGATAGTTGATTCTGGGTGTACTAGAACCCTTGTCCATAAAAGGTTTGTTAGCAATGATTCTTTAACCGGGGAGAAAATGACAGTTTTGACTGCAGCAGGTGAACGACTGGTTATACCTTTAGCATGGGTAGAATTTGAAAGCGAACATGGCAGGCATAGGGAATTGGTAGGGGCATTAGACAAGTTACCAGTTGACTGTCTACTCGGTAGATCTTCATTCGGTAAAACCCTTTCCAAACAAAATGTCCTGGATCAATGGGAGAACAATACATCGATTCATAGCTTGGAAAGCAATGAAGCTTTTGTGCTAACTAGGCGGCAGAAAGTATTACAGGAAGCCCAGAAACAAGCGGATGAAGTAGTGGATCGCGAAAACGCACTTGCAGTTAGGAATCTGTCCAAAAAAGAGACGAAGAAGGAAGGTCTGAGAAAGGGTGATCTACCAACACTCTTTGAAGAACCAGAGCGAGGCGAGATTGACGAGGAAAGTCCAAAGGGGGTTGTTGAAGAGTCAGGTATGGAGAATTTATTGCTTAACATTTTGGATAGAAATAGGGGCCAGGTTATCGAAGATCAGCGAACCGACGTGACGCTCGATAAGGCACGTAGTAAGGCGCTTCAGAAAGCACCCGAGGAAGGAAATAGTTATTTCATTGAAAATGATTTGCTCATGCATCGCAAGTTTTTGGAAGATGTACATGATGGGGTGAGGTATGTTGACCGTGTGGTTGTCCCAGAAGCCTATAGAAATGAAATTCTTCGCGTCGCCCATACTATCCCTTTAGCTGGTCACATGGGTTCCACGAAAACATTGAATCGCATAGAAGTGCATTTCTTTTGGCCTGGTATTCGCCTTTGTCACACGGCGGCCATATTGTCCCGGGAGACCAAAAAAGCTTTGTGTTACCACGCCAAGCCTCGCAGTGGAAACCGTGGGGGCGAGGCTTGGCGTGGTAAAACAAAGCTTTTTTGGTCTCCCGGGACAATATGGCCGCCGTGTGACAAAGGCGAATTAGCCTTGATGTTCGAAAATACTGCGCGACCTGCCCACAATGTCAGTTAGTAGCACGCAAGATGAAGTCGCACAGGGCACCACTTAATCCAGTGAAACCAGAAACGGAACCGTTTCGTAAGATAGCCATTGACATAGTGGGTGAATTTATTTAATATTTAAACATTCTTAGTGTATTGTGCAGTTTAGATGTATGTTTCAGGAATTATGTAAATTTGTACAATTTAGCGTGTAACAGGTGTTCTTTCCAGTCACTTTCTTTATAGCGTTTGTTTTAAGTGTTAATTGTAGAAAAATTACCATAAATATATAAATGTAAGTTGTACAGTTGTAGTGGGTTGTTGTGTGTAGCAGTTTTGTCGGTAGAGGGAGTAAAGCAAGAAAAAGAGAGACAAGGTGAAGGGCCTGTGGCCAGAAAGAGAAAAGTTTTATTCACTATCAAGAGCCATTGGTAGGCGCCAGCCAAGAAATAACTTGCAATTGACGAAACACATTTGTCAGTGGTGGCGTAAGGATTGAGAAGAATAACGTGCTGTGTGGCAATTGGGATCGTTCAAAGACCTTGTGCTAAGAAGAAAACGTCAGCTGTAAAGAAAAAGAAAAGGACGTAAAAGACGCGGGACAAGGTTGGAATCAAAGAGGAAGAAGAGGTTTGTGGTATTGGTTGGTGTGGTGTGGTGTTGGTTAGGAGGAGACGGGGATAGTGAAACTGAACTGTGAACTGTTGTATATAATTTGTTATTATTGTATAGATTTAAAATTACTTAAAGTTTAGGTTAGGATTCGCAATAGTTTAGTAATTAATTGTATTAATTGTTATAGAATATTTAGAATTAGTTTACTTAAGTGTTAATGCTGTTAATATCGAGTGTTTTTTTTTTTTTATATATATATACTTTAATAAACATTAGCTATTGTAATTCATGGTGGTGTGTTGCGGGATTGTGGGAAGGGGTGCGTGTATTCAGTCATTGTTAGTTTCGGTGTTATTAGTCTTTGTTTTGCCATTTCTATCGTCAAGGGAATTTTCGGGGCTTACGCCACACAATCACGACTTGCACGCGCGCATTTCCCGCTTTCTTCGCCGAATACATGTACTTATGGTACTTCGTGTTCTGATTGGCTCATTATGCTGTTTGGATCTGTTGTGATTGGTCGAAATAATTCCTTTGGTTTTGGTTTTAGGACACTATTAAGCGCCTTAATGGTGTAAAGGTACCTGTCGTCTTGCGCCATTTATACCAGTGTAGAAAAGCAATGGTTATTTCAGCTAAAAAAGGAAATTGTGATTGGATGGAGAATTCTCACAATGCGTGATAAAGGAAAACAAAAGCAAATGTTGGCTGGTTAAAAACACGCCACACTCCGTTGTCTAGTTTGAGCGAGAACGTATAATCTGGCTTAACTCAAAATTTCAATGCAAATTTGCTTATTCAAATCAATGAATCTCTTAAATGTTGCAGCTGCTGTTCGGATAAATTTGGGAAACAAGCCTGGTCTGCTTCGTTTTCGTTGCTCTTTCTTGGCGGCTTGCTCAAAAGGCAATGCTAAAGGAGAAATTTGAAAGTTCTTCGCTTGTTTCTGCCACTGTTGAGAAGACTGTCGGAAGGTAAGCGACGGGAACTTTGGAGCTAAAATGCAACTGTACGCGCCATGTTATATCCGCAAGGCCGTGCGTGCATAGCGTTTTATATAATAACCAAATCAATGCGCGCGCTCTGATTGGTCAATCAGCTATGGTTTATTGTGCCAGTAAACTCACGGAAATTTCGCGCTTTTTCTATGGCCACAATTTTCTATGGTTTAAAGGCATGATAAACCACTTGAGATGTTGGAAGGACACTCGAAGAATTGATAAATCACTCCCCTGCGGCTCGTGATTTACGAATTCTTCTCGTGTTCTTCCAACATTTCACGTGGTTTATCAGCCTATCAACCATAGAAAATTGTGGTCTATTGCTTAAATATATCTATCTATAAGAATGGGTGGCTATGATCAAACTTTGTTTACATCTGGTTTCACCCTCTCACCCTCCTCCGTTAATTCGAGTTATCTTTGTGCCTTCTGTCCGGTTCCCCCCTGATCTTTAACTCCCACCCCTCCCCTAATTCCCCCTACCTTGAGTCATCTTCGTGCCTGTCTTCCGATCTTCCCGATCTTCCATAGTCTCGAGGCACATGAAATCCGGGGGCACCTCCTGCATCTGTACACTGGGTGCCCCTGTCAGGCATTTGACGTTTTCTATCACAGTGTGTTTGATGTGATCAAGGTACTAAACAAGGAAAGTCACAAAAGCGGCCACTGATGAAAAATGCCAGAAAACAATTTTTAAAATACTTGAACAGACGTCAACAAGACTATAAGCAAAGTCGACTCGCTTGCGGCTTGTGGATCTACAGCCACTTTGACAATGTTATAACGCAATTTATGATCAGGACACGAATAAACTACTGACGTCAATTTCTAACTCGACTTTAGTGTGAAAGGGTAGATGAACGGCTGCTTCTCGGCGAACGTCCAGTGTGTTTAGGCTTGAATTGTTTCTCAACATGGACAGACGCGGACCCAGAGAGTGTCGCAAAACCAAAACCAAAGTAATTTTTGTGACCAATGACGAGATGCAAACAGTGCAATGAGCCAATCAGAATACGAACCAATTTAAATAAATAAATAAATACTTAACTGACCTCTCCCCACAGAGGGGCTTTTCAGGGACAATGAAACAAATCATACAAATGAACACAAAATAGTTAAGAATCCTAACTAAAAAAGCTACTTATAAGCAATATGTCAAAGCGTGCTAGACACCAGCCCGGATTTTACTCGTCATTATTGAGTGATGTTTGCGATCGTGACTTTGGCTTTAAAAACCGACCCAACCGCTATTGTTTGTGGAGGAGGAGCTTTGGATGCATTAATATGCAGGCGGGAGTTTCAAACCAAGTCAGCCGTGTCCTCGGGATTTACGAACGCAAATGCACAGCAGTGCTTTTACAAATTGACGAAAAGCCAGAACTTCCAAGCAACGTAATCGTACCAAACTTTCAGAGAGTCTTCCTTAATTATCAGACTAACATAACCATATGCTGACACGTGAGTAAAGTGACTTGCCGAACAAATATTTAGCCTCAAACGCAACCTCCCATACTAAACAGTGACTAAAGTGGCCGATTTTCAAAGCGAAAAAGCCAGAACTTCTACAAGGACTATACAGTCACCAGTGGTTTTGTCTTTTTTATTGACGTCTCTTCTACAAAATCCATATGCTAACACTACTAATTTGTATATAGTAGGAGCGAAAATGTGAAAAACGTGAGCCACGCTGAACAGTTTTCGCCGTTTTTTCTTTATTTTGGCCTCGGTTCGCTGATCATCGTTTCAAATTTGGCGCTCAGAGTGCGCTTAAAGTTCCCGGATATGTCGCGCCATTCTGGGCGATGATTTACAAGGATGACCGAGGAGTTGATCCAGGCACGAACCCAGAACAACTTCAGCTAGCGACTAGAGCGGGATTTGAACCCGGGTCACCGCATTGAAATCCAGCGCCCTAGACCACTCGGCCATCCTGCCTTCTCCTTTACATGTCGCTGGCGCAAAGCGCGGGAAAATGTGTGCGTACAAGTCGCGATTGGTATTGGCTCTGCCTCTGATTGGTCGACAAAGTGGCGTGAGTATTGCTAGCCAATCACAAAGCGAAGCGAAGCAAAACCAAAGTCAACGTTATTTACTTTCGACACTCAATCGTAAACCGCTCTAATATCAAATACTCCATTTATTGCCGTGTTTCGCTTGTCGGTTTGACACTTACCACTCTTACTAGAGGACGTTGACAAGACGCGAATTTTCAAAGGAAGTCAAAAAAGAAATGCTTTCACAATGTAATTCAGAACTTAGGCTTATCAATGCGACAAACCTATGATTTAATCCATTAAGCAGATCGATTAACTGAAAATAGAAACACGCTACAAATGGGAAGGAAAAATAAGAACAGAGAAACTTTAATTCTCAAGGGGACTGTGGCACTGTTACCTGTTTGCTATTTTGATTCTCAACCCTGGCTGCGATGTCTGGATACAAAGAGAAGTCTGGGGCGAAATACTCCAAGTAATCTGCCGTGAATATAAAACAAGATAAGTTCTATGCCACAGACTGAGGGTGGTATTTACCTTACAATTATCAATCTGTTTTAACCTTACATCACACTGAACAAAATTGTACATTGTTGGAGTATAGTATGACTCATGAGTACAGCCAAACGTGACAAAATAGATAATATAAACGTTTCCACTGATGAAATTAGTCGAAATTCAAAACGAAAAACTGATATTTGGATTCTGGGGAATGCTTTAATGGTGTAATTCAGCTCATACCATGTTCCCCGTAAGAAACAAACCCAATCACTGGTAAACAAGCTATAGCAAATTTTCATGACAAATTAGGAACCATTGTAAGGGGTGTTTCTAACAGGTTATACTATTGGTATAGTAATGTGCTGTGTCAAGAAAATTTTGGGGTCCACCAACTTTAGACAACATACAAGAGATAAATTTATCCAGGGCAAAACAGCCACAAGGGGTTGAAATAAAAATCAACAATTACGCCTGCCTTGTAAAGAAAGAGTAATTGATTATACCGTTGTAAGGAATGTCACTAGAAATTTCCTGGTCCACTAACAGGGATGTCTGGCAAGCCCTGTAATGGAAACATACACACATGTAAAACAACTTCTATCTCTTTCCCCTCCCCCACCCTCCTCCACCCCCCCCCCCCCCTAGACTCCAATTGGCTCAGTGTTAAGATGTACCAAAGCATGAGAGAATGGTGGATTTTAAGTCTTACAAGTCCAAATAACAACATGAATATTCTCTTTACTGGTACCTTCTCTTTTCATTGGTACCAGTCCCTGGACACTCACTCGTCTGTTGAGGCTTGTTCATTAAGGGCGCGGTAGATTTGAGGTGGATTTTGTCGAAGTCCCATTGAAGACTTCTTCATTATGGGTCATAATGGTAACAGGACCGAGTGGAGTCTAATTGGGTCTGTAATCATACGAGTTGGACATCATGAGGTCCTGTTACCCATTAATCGGATCTATAACAAAATTCGAGAAGAAAATAAGAGAAAAACTATTCAGGAAAAAAATAGTTTTCACCCTGAGATGCATAGTAAAGAAAATATGCAACTGCCCTCTTCCAGCGAGCACGTCAATTACTTAGGCATGCCCAATTACAGGTATCCAATTACAAAAAGTTGTAATTGGATACCTGTAATTGGACACCCACGTGATTGCACGCAAGTCTAGGTGCTCATCCCTTTATGTGCAAATCAATGTCCATTTTCATGTGAATGAAAATTGATTTGCATATGAAAGGATGAGCACCAAGTCTAGCTTTGAAAAAGAGGCCTGGGGTAATTCAGAAATGGCCTATTACGCGACAAATACAATACAGTGCAACGAGCCAATCAGAATCGAGAATTTTGTTATAGATACGATAAGTGGTGAAACCAGATGCACCACACTTACTTGTCAATGCATTTAACACGACAGTTTGGTAACAATCCAAAGAACTGATCTTCAAATCCACAGGCGCTAAACAAAATTAGCTCACGAGTCGGTGCACTGCGCAAGAGGAGGGAGACTTGCACGTCTCCTCCTTGCATGCGCCATGTTAACTCGCACGCCATTTCTTTTCAGCCCCTGCTACAAAGGTTACTTGTGGAACATGTGCGCGCCACAGCTTACCAGCATCGTGCAACATTCTTGATTGTGTAGCCTCCTCCACCGAGAACCAGCATAGGAAGGTTGAACGTCTTGGCAAATTGCACACATTCACTGTAAACACACAAAGGAATAAGGGTGGTTCCAAAAATTATCCATAGCCAGCCCATGGAGGGTCACTGGAAATTCTAAAGGGAAGGGGGTAAGGCCAACTTTGGAAGTCTGAAGCAAAACTGAAATTTCCTGAGGGGATGGTGGGTCCTAGCCAAAACATTCTTCACGGGTGGGGTACGGATACTTTCTAAAACAACACATTAAACTGTATTTCCTCATGAGTTATTCCAATTGGACAAAAGCTGCAAGACATGGCAGAATACGCAAAGTTTTCATTCTAACTGGGTGCATTGTTCATTTCATAAAGAACAAATACAAGCCCAGCTTACCCATGACCTTTGATGCTTAGGTTAAAGCAACCCAGTCTGTCACAGCCAAGAGAATCAGCTCCACACTGTAAAAAGAATAATAGGAATAATAATGAGAATGTCAATATTTTCCCACATACCCACATGACTGTTCAGAGAGGCACTGCTAGCATGTAACAAATGCAACAGCTAACAAATTTGCACCCCTGGAAAGATACTGATTAGGTGACAACTGTTGGCTTCTGGGAGGTTCAAAACATTTGACAAGTTCAAACCTTTTAAAAGCGGCATTGGTCACTTGCGGGAGGTGGTCTCTCATAAGGCATAAGGGGTTCCAAATAATTATACTGATTTAACTGGGAAAATTTTGGTCTTTAGAAAAAGTTGTCACTTAGGGGCGGGGCTTGTTTTCGAGAGGTGCTTGCACAATGAGGTTCACCTTTTAATTCAGTCTACACAATTACAACAACTGCCACAGACAGATGGCCACTTAAAGAAACTTAATATTATACAATGTTTTGATTGGTCTAAAGGAGTTTGCCATTAAAATATATTCAGACACAGAAATGACGCCATGAGTCAGTCAAAGAAAGTAAAAAAAAAAACAATGTCAGTGCATGCATAGAGCGATAATGCCACACACACGTTTGGATGTCATCCGTGCATTATTTAACAGCTCATAGATATTATTACAGTAGTTTACCTGCAGTACAATGCAGTTGGGTTGATAATGACTTACAACAGCCTGCATTATAGGCTTGAAGAGGTTGGCATAACCTAAAAACACAGATCAATGCAATAAGACATTTGCTTTGCTGCACAATAACTGCATCTTACAGGATTTAACACTTGTGAAGGCTTATGACTAACCTTGATCGTCTATTCCATCTCCTAAGGTACGTTCAGAGAGAAATATCTTCCATTTTCAACTCCTAATTCAAACATGTCACCTGCAGGAGAAAAAAATCTAAATTAGCTACACAATATGAAAAAAAAGAAAAAAATCAGCAGAGAAGTGGATTTCAATCTGATACCAAACAAAATGCAAACGCTCCAATTCCCTGATTTAATTCTTCAGGGAAGCAAAAGGCCAATGTCACAACCTAAATTTATTTGAGGTGACCTAATGACACTAAATGTTGCAGTGTTTACCATGAGTCCTTCTCTGCCCTACAAAGGGGTGCATGGCCTCTTATGAAGTTTGAATGATGAATGGTCAGCCCATCACCCAGCATTCACTCAACACTGGTGTGTTTGAAGACACAGCACCAGCGTGAGGTCCCTTGCCATTGATTTTTGGTCTGGACTGGGGTTTGAACCCATGGCCTTAAGCTCAGCAGTCCAGTGCTCTACCAACTGAGCCAATCAGACACATTAACAACATAAAAAAAACTCACTAGTTCCTGGGAAGAAGTGGTTGCCATAATTATTTGTGAAACGAAAGTGTCATGACTCGATCAGTCAAATAAAATGCTTCCTACAAAAAAGGTACATGTAAACTTTTTAGTTATTAAAAACTGTTTTTCTGCTTACTGACAAACCCAAAAACTCCCTTCATGTTAAATGAGTAAAACACCTGGTTCCAGAGCAAAGCAGAAGCTGCAGTTCACCAGTGCCAAAAGCCTATCAAGTTGTAAATCCTGGTTGAAACAGCATTTTATATCATTGAGTCACAAAAGTAACATGGTCAGTTTTAGAAATGCATGCTCAAATTCTAGAGAACTACAGTTAACTTGCTTTCAGAAAAATTTGGTTCTCACAAGTGAGTTTTTAATTTCTCGCGTGCGAGTTTTTACCTTCTCCCTAGCGAGTTTTCAATTTCTCGCTAGCGAGTTTTTAACTTCCCACAAGTGGTCGCCATGTTTTTCAGTTTTTCCAAGAAGAAGAAGAAGTCCTGGGGATCACACAAGGTGTTCAACATGGCAGATCGATAAGAACTTCAGTTTCTTTTTTACTGGTTTCGATGACATTTTACAACAGTTACACACTTGTTCCGACAACCATGCTACTCAATACTTGGAAAGGAAACTGGACTGAAGACAAAAAATGATGTTACATTTAGTTTGGGATGATTTGGTAGCTGGAGATCAGTGAAAGTACAGTGTTGAAACGACCTCCATACACTGCTGAAAAGCAAGATTAGTATTATGGTAACACAAGTCTAGTTCAAGCCCAAGTCGAGTTCAAGTCACGAGTGAAGTTCAAATCAAATATTTTTATTTCACTTTTTCAAAATAATATTCTTTTGGCTTTTACTGTTATTGTCAAAAAAATATTGTAGAGTTAAAATAAAGAGCTACACTGTAGCGAGATGTTAAAAACTTGCTGGCAAGAAATTGAAAACTCTCTAGTGAGAAATAACAAACTTGCTAGTGAGAAATTGAAAACTCGTCAGCAAGAAGGTAAAAACTTACAAGGGAGAAATTACAAACTTGCTAGCAAGAAATTAAAAGCTCGCTTGTGACAACTGAAACTTGCTGAAAGCAACTCAACCATAATACTCCAGAATTTTGACCATGCATTTTTAAAACTGACCATGTAACTTTTGAAACTCGATGATATAAAATGCCATTTTAATCAGGATTTACAACGTGATAGGCTTTTGGCAGCAACGGCTTTCCATAGCATGCATATTACCGTATGCAACTGTCAGGGTTGCCAAAAAGACCTTAGGTAGAAGGAGAATCTAGGAAAGTAGACGGCACTCGGCAAATCATAACCGGTGAAACTAGGAAAGTAGCCAGCAATATTGCTGGTCAGTGGTGCTTTTTGACAACCCTGGGCTTTGCTTTTACATGTTCTTTAAAATACTGACATTAACAAGTGTACCTGAACTCCATCGCCATGGTGAATATCAATGTCAACATACAACACGCGTGAGTGATATCTGAAATAAAACTCAGTCTTAGCTGACTAACAATAACAAAGCACAGGGCACGACTGTGTCAACAAGGACAGGGCAATACTTAGATACGCATCATATAGCAATGAACCTTACTTCAATTTACTCACTAACGTTTGTAGTTTTCTGAGAGACCAACAAATTTGTCTGATTCATGTTGCAAGAGGAAACCAAGCATATCACTAAACCCTACTAATTGCAGTCGAATGATGGCTTTTACAGCGCCACAAAAAATGACAATTTTATGCTTTTGGAGATGCTGTGACGGGTGCTGACCATGCAAAATATTTTGTGGCTCCTAATGCAACAGGACAACCATTTCGATTCAAACCAAATCTGTTTTTATTCTAACCTTCGTAAAGTCTTTCAGTTGCCGGAGTTTCAGGCAAAATTATTTTTGATGTGAAATTGAGTGGTTGGTTTTTACAGAGACAGCCTCTTAATCCTGTTAAGCATTAACCAACTTTTAAAAAACAAGGTCATGAACTGTGCTTCATGTATAATGTAAAAAAAGTTACTGGTACTCACTTCAGCAATTCCAGGATTGCAACCACTATGTCATTCACATAACAGAAGCCAGATGCCTGTTAATACAAGTCATGTAGACGTTAAAACCGTTATACAGTGTTTTGTTCATATTAATGACTACCCTCAGTGCTGGAAACAGCAATGGGTCATTGGACACTGTCTGACCAAAATAAAAATAAATAAATAAATACTGTGTTTATAGTGGAAGTGCAATTACGCATTGCAATTACGCACTATTGGATCTGTAGAAACTTTTAAGAGATTTTAATTTAATATTTAGAGATATTAATTGTAAAGCGCTATTGATCTGTTATTGTAAATAGCGCTCTATAAGTAATAAATTATTATTAATTATTATTATTATTAAGTGCTTTTAGCTACCCAAGCTAGTTTACAGGCACTCCACTTAAATCCAAAGAAACAAATAATTCAAATAAACTTAACATGATAAGAATCCCAACCGGCGGGAGGTTTGCTATTTGCAAGGATGACCGAGGAGTTGAACCAGGCACTTACCCAGAACAACACCAGCTAGTGGCCAGAGCGGGTTTTGAACTCGGGTCACCACATTGAAATCCAGCACCCTAAACCACTCGGCCATCCTGCCTCCCCAATTTCCCCATCCTGCCTCCTTAATGTCCAAACATAATATCTAAACACATTTAAAGACAGTTTTCAAAATTCTGTATTGAATTAAGCAGCAGTCGGCCACCAAGTCATGGCAATGAAAGCATACATGTAGCAGACTGCACATGTACAAAATGTATCTTACCTCCTGGCCGCGACCCGCCCTGGGAGTGAGTATTGCTCCACTGATGGTTCAAGACATAATTTTTATGTCACACAATAGGATGATACAGCTGCTGTACCAGTGGTAGGAGTGTGGGCAATTGTGACCTGTGCAAGACTTCACCTTCACAAGACCTGCATCTCTGACTACTGGCAATTAAGTACATTAGTCAAATTTTGAACACTCACCTCACACTTCTTCGCATGATGCAGACCTCCAGCCCAGTTGATGGCAATGTCACAAACCTGTTAACAATAAATCAAAGCTGCATCAGGAACTGCTACTGATAAAATTAATTATTATTAAGAATTGTTTAAAGTACAATTTATTATATCTCTTAGTTAGTATGCACGCTGTGATTGGTCAATTTTGTGGGCGGTACTTTACTGTACTAAATTTGAAAGTTTTCTTTCTTGCATGCCTGATTAACCTCAAATATATAATAAATATCTTACTTACCTCCTTTTCTCGGTCCATACTGTAAGTTACAGATCCTCAGTTTTTCCCTTTGATTTATGGCCCACGCGCTTTGTGCGTGGGCCATAAGTGAACGGCAAAAAACTTGGTCCATAACTTATAGTACAGACCTGGTCAAACTCGGTTAGTAAGAGGTATGTAGTTCCAAAGAAGGGTGCAAGTTAAAAATACACTAAATATCAATAAGAAAACACTACCAATACAGTTACAAAATAATGTACAATAAATATACATGCCATGATTTCAGGTGATATATCCAAGAATATCCCATGCATCACTTGTACATGAATTTTCTGGCCAGGAACTGGATGTGGAATATAAAGTATAATTTTTGTTCTCCTCCAACTGGAGATCAGAGCCATAGCAGTCCCTTGTACTCCTTCAAAAGTACAAATGAAACACTGGGCTTTGTTTACATCACCAGGTGGCATCAACATGAAGTCATTTCATATTGAGAAGTTTGGCCCGAACAGTTAACTATATACATTTATATACATACACTGTACGTGTACACTGTACTGTATGCTGATTTTTTTCCCTTTCACCGTTTGTAATCTGTCATGTAATTAATTATCAATTTTTAAGAATTTCACAAGTCATATATGTTATCAGAACACATACCCCCTGATTGAGCCTGACACCACCTTCCAAGGATGCTCCAGTGTAGATAGAACAGAAGTCAAACAGGCCAGAAAACACAGGGCTAAACAACAGATCAACAACGAATCATGAGAAAGCTAGAATGTGCACTTTGTAACATTTTAATTTAGATGCCAGAAGACAAGCTGATGTGAAAGTGCGAAAACTACAAAACTTGGCAATAAAAAGAATTAAGCCACTGAAATATTGGTTCACACATGGTAAAAGATAAATCTACCAAAGACACATGCAACAAGACTACCCACCAATCTTCTCCAACATTAAAATTGTTTGCCGATTTGTTTTGTCCTCCTCCACTATTCTGGGGTGTCACCCTGCAAAACAATCATTGGCTAAGAAGCACAGTACAAATAATAATAAAGTTGTGCATTGTATATAAAAATTATATTGTTACAGGTCAAATTTGATTTCAGGTTTTAAAAAATATATATATATAAATAATATTGTTACAGGTCAAATTTGATTTCAGGTTTTAAAAAATATTTTGATTTCAACCCAGGTTCAATATTATTTTTAATTATTAAAATTAACCTGAAACCAATTTGACCTGCGACAATTGTATGCAGGCGCCTGATCTAGAGAAAGCCATTGCTGGATTAACCCAGCTTGAGCAAAATAGCCTCCTTCAAATTTGTCTTCTGGGCCATTTTGGTGTACTTCCATATTACCTCTTGAGTTCAAGAATTCAATCATTTGTCTGAATTAAAATTTAAAAAAAAAATATAAACAACAACTGAAACGCACAGAGGCTAATGCAAGTCAAAGTGTTTGCAACTTCAGTATACCTTGGATGTCAGCTTATAGCTGAGAGTTTTCCATATTTTTTTGAACGTTTCAGCCCATTATCACATTATCTAGTTTAGGGTCTCAGCTTATGGCCAAGATTGACTTATACACATAGGTAAATAATTACAGTAAACAAAATGGCTCAGCACCTGTCTTGAGGTTCCTAGGAACTACACTGTAGTATGAATGAGTGCTTTAAATGGGAGTAACTGTGCTAATCAGGTTTTCATGTTCAGTGTTTAACAGATTGCAAAAACAGGAACTGACATTGTTGACTGGAACAAAAATTAATGTACAACTTTATAGAAATTAAATTATCCTAGATCAAACACTGTATACACTCAGGTGTACATGAACAAAAAACAATGCATGACTTTGCTGTTTTTAAAGTGAACATGGATTAAAAAATTATGTTTGCTTATTTAAAAGGCCTTTAAAAGTAAGTACATTCCCAAGACATCCCAATGAAGAATATCTCTGGAAATATTTGAGAGATGTCATTCAAACTTAGCACCAGTAAAGTACCTCAGGTAAGTTATTAATGATACCATGATGTTGCCATGATGAGGAGTGACAAATGGTTGTACTAGAAACAAGTAAGATGCCCATATTACTTTATGTTGCATTAAACTAGTTTAGTGTAGGTGAACAATGCTTGTCTGATTAACACAAAAACTGGGAATTAAGTGAACCCCTCACAAAATAGACCAGGAAGCAGAGTCTTATTACTTCATACATGTATACACTGTACAGTATGTTGCAAGACAGCAATTGCCATTCCCATGGCAACAACCACCAATGACAAAACTTTTCCTAATGTTCGTAGTGAGTACTGAGCTCTAACAAAATCATACAATGTACAATGAATGACAATAACACAATACATGCTGTACATTATGAACGGTCCTACATTCTTGTCTCCAGAGGCTGCGATTCTTTCGGTCAGCACCAAGAACAACGAATTCTGGCCGGTTCCGAAATATGCGCAGTCCCAGCAAAGGTGAATTCTTGTAACCATTGGCAACCACTATTTCAAACTTCTGAGTTTGCGTAGAAGAGTTAGAAGTCCATGATTCACGGACTTCCTGGTTTGGAGTTAATCAGAGGTCATTATTCTTGGTGCTGACCGAAAGAATCATGGCCTCTGGGGATGAGAATGACATGTAACTCATCTGAAATTTTTTAGAAGTCATTTCATGATGACAATAAAAAGATGGATCCCATGTTAAAACCCAGTTGGCCTCCTGAATTGGAAAACTGAATTCATAAATGGTAGATTTGAAGATCGACCTTATAAACACCTTTAGGACTCTTCATTAACTCCATGGCCTTTCAAATTAGCCAGAACACTGCCATAAATCATAATTATTGGATACTTAGGTAAAATTCATGCATGAAATGATGTGTAGCCATACCTTCGAAGGAAATCTATGTAATCACTGGAATAAAATCTACACACGTCATGGTACATGTAGGTTGCCCTGTAAGGCTTGTATACCTTCACAAAAATAACACAAAATCACACAACAAATAAACCATGTTTATTATTCTGACCATCTCAGAAATGAGAAACTAGGGATCCCTGTTTAGTGACGTTTCACAGAAAATATTTCAATAAACACATAGTGTACTTCCCCTGCAATGAACAACTGGGATTCCACAGGGTGAGGGTGGGGTATCAATAGCCATTTAAGGTTGTAAAGGACAAATTAATGTGAATAATTCATTTTAAGTAGGCATTTTCAGAGGAAAGGGGAAGGAAAGAAGAAGCAAGGATCTGTGTAAGACACTAATGAAATACACATTCCATTCTACATGTACATGTAGGTATGAAGTTGAATGAAGTATGTAATTTAAGTATGTAATTTAATTAATGAATTAAGTATTATTTATGTATTTTAAGTTTAAATTACATTTGAACCCCTATTAAAGCAGCCACCATTAAATGGCCACCCCCTAGTATGTTATGCAGCCAATTATCAAAGTTCCAATGTCGGTTCCATTGTTTTTTATCTCTAATACCGATAAGTGGTCACTATCCATTTCACTTAGGGTGGCCACTTAACAAGGTTGAACTGTATCATCAATAAATAGTGCAAAAGGGGCGTTGGTGAACTCAATATTTGAAATTTGCTTTACATGTACTTTGGTCTACTGACTGGTTATCATGATCATGTCAGAAACATAGGTCTATGTTTAATTTGTGGTGTTATTTCTGATTAATTGATTAATCAGCACTTCTGCCAAAAATGCAAGAGCAAGAAACAGAAACAAAAATTATTAATGATCTGATGCATGGTTGAATTCTTGTGTTGAGGTTTTAAGCTTAAGTCATGAAAATTCAGGCCTCCAAATCACAACATAATTGCAGTCCTACATTATATTTTTAACAAAATCAACTGTTGAATTGAATTATTTGGGTTGACCCAAACACTAATAAGATTTGGCACATGTGAAATGCGAGGTTTGAATTGGGCCTAAAATTGTACACTTTACGGTGTACTACGTCTGTCCATCACATGCCACAATTAATAAAAACACTCTTTCTGTAAGTAATTTCACAGTTTCAATTCGGGGACGCTGTAAACAGGCAAAACGCATGAAGTAACGTATCTCTGCAAATTTTTGTGTCATATTGAGCACAGGACGAAGAGTTGAACAAAGAGTGTATCTGGGACAGGCAGCAAATAGGTCAAGATTGTGGCAAAGCACCAACTGGAGGTAAGGGGAGTGGATATTTTGAAGATTACAGGCTCAATCAAAACGGAATTGGTCTCAATCTAGCCAAATAACCTACCGTGCCTGGTCTATGTCGTCAAAGTGTGTTGGGAGTGTTAGTCAAGTGACTTGTTCATGCTCTTGCCCCAAATCTGAGTCTAGCCCTACCCTAAGCCCCTAGAACTTAACCTGAAGGTCAGAAAATCAACTGGAGCCCTTAAATCCCAACTCTTGCCCTGTCCTTCACTTAATCTTAGTCACTGCTGTCCTCTAGTGGTGTCAGAAGCACCGGTCACGTGACCTCAATATTTCCCTCAAAAAGGGTTAAAGAGACTGGAAACGCTACCCCTAAACTTACAACTTCTTTACCTCCATTTTCCTGTGAAGATCGTAGTTAAACACCAAGTTGTGTGTTAACGTCAGTCTGTGAGGTTTCATAGGATGACTGGGACCTAGAAAAAGAATCAATGACTGGTTTACAGTATTTCTAAACAAGTTAACCCCCTAAAGTGAGCTATTGATTCTGGTCTGGAAGATCAATTACACAATTTACAGTTGTAAATAACAACACAAACCCCCCAAATAATGGACCTTTTATAAGCAACCACTTTTCCAAAATACCAAAAGATTTCAAGTCAAATCACTGCAGATGAAACCTCTTGTAAGCAACCGCA
>OX419347.1:6218259-6230759 GCA_948470475.1 Galaxea fascicularis
GGTTATGTACACTGCGTCCCGCTATGTGACTCCCTCTATCAGGCCCGCGAAGTGGATGATTGAGCATGTATAATGCAACCATTACATTTTCTCCCCCTTTGTCTGAACGGACACGTGATGGTAGACCATATGTCTCAGTGGCACCCTGAAAGAGCCTTAGCACTGTTGCAGCCCTGTTATTTGTGTTACACTGAAGATACACGATCATTCTGGAAAATCCATCAATGCCACCGTGGATGACAAAGCGCCACCTGTGTAGATTACAATACAAACAATTAAAACTGATTTGTTAATTGAAATGTTATGATGCAATGACTTCGATCAGGGGCTGCCCAACAGAAATTGAGGGGGGTAAGGGGGTTTGAACCTCCCACTTCCAGTACCTTTCATAATATGCTTCCCTCCTCCCTTTCTGTAGTGGTTCCATTCTCTTTGCCCCGCAATTTTTCTCAATTTTTTTTAAGGTTCCCTCAACCATGGGATTCTGCTTCCAACTCTCTCTTATTCCAGCCCTTTCTAAGGGCTCCTCTCCTGTCCCCACCCCTCTGCCCTTAATAGAAAACGACAGGCTAGGACTAGCTATTAAAAGTTAAAGTTTTGACGATTATTAATTGAATCTTTAATACCTGATGAGTTTGTGATTGCCATCGATGTGCCAGAGTGCCAGTGGGCTTGCAACTTGGTAACTTCTTCTATTTATACAATTTAATCTCAGGGCACGTGACAATGTTCCCTCCGGATTTATCCTTCTCATAGCTTCACGAATTCTGTTTTGTTGAAGAACAATTCCTCTCGCTCTCAAAAATCCAGTCATTCTTTTGTACCCGGTTTCCGGAAAGTCGTTCAAAATACTATGTATAACTGCGTCCAGATCTTCATCACTCATTGTGCTATACACTTCCCTACAGCTGAGACCGAACTCTTGCAATCGCCTTTCGACAGTTCGAAGACTTACACAAAGAATACTAGCTATGGTAGGAATATTAAACCGCTGTTCGATAAGGAACTGTAGCTGTTCTTTGGGAATACTAAACTTTGGTCTTCCTTGCACTCCTGTAAATATAGTCCTCGCAGTGTGAGAGCTTGTAGATTGACTTGAAGTAATCGTATCCTTCACCTCACGAAGAAGGTCTATCACCCTTGGATCAATTCCCTCTGTACTCGCATATCTCACAAGGAGATTAATCACCCAATCAAGACGAAATACTATATAATCTAAACTATCCGCGTCGTGGTTACCCCTTTCAAAGCGCCTTTGAATATCAATGACATAACTTTGTACACACTGTCGAACGGCAGCCATTTTCAAAGCGGAATAAATTTTCTTAGCGCGGGAACGATAGCATCAATATTCATAAATTATAATTTTCAACTAGTTCTTTCCCATGTTCCTCTCGGTTCAATGTTAAACAGAACAGAAGTTGGAAGAGCGTCAATTTCTGTTCTGTTGCTCCAATTTCTGTTGCGTTCTATTTGTGATGTTTTAAATTCCGTTCTGCGTATGTAATTTCAATTCTCGTTCCCAAGTTCCACTCGACACATTGATAAACAGAACAGAAATTGGAACAGCGTCAATTTCTGTTCTGTTGCTCCAATTTCTGTTGCGTTGTATTTGTGATGTTCTAAATTCCGTTCTACATGTCTAATTTCAATTCTGTATTCCTAAATTCTATTCCGTTTGTTCAATTTCTGTTCTATTGTTTCCAGCAAAGAACTTATAAACGACAGAGGTTCTACATAACAGAATTTGAAACAGGATTTTGGCGGTGATGACCCCTCATACTTTTAGAGATGGCTGTTTGAAACGTTCTATTGTTTTCAACCGTAGCCAACCACTTGACATATAATCTGCTGTATCTTTCCCAGGCAGAAATTAAAAAATGTGTCACTGTAGCATAATGGCAACATCATTACAGCAGACTCAACTCTCACAGTTGGAACTACCAGGAGGTGTTACTGAAACAAACTTACTGCATGAATAAAGGATTGAAATTACCACATGCAAATTACCCAAAATTTAGATCCCTATGGCCTGACCTCTTGTAAACGACTACCTAGACTTGACATTTTGGGCGGTCACTTATAGGAGGTTCGTCATTAATAACAATTGTACAAATAACCATTCTGAAGATGAAGATAAAAATCTGGATGATAATACATGTACTTTTTAACCGAGAGTGAGGTCATTACAGGGAAATCTAAGACTGAGGCCTTGATGTATTTGCTTGGTCAATACCAAGACCAAGGTCTGAGATTTCCCTGTACTACCTGAACAAACGAGGTTGATAAGTTATTTATCATATGGCTTTTTATTGAAATAACAAAAAAAAAAGAACTGTCTGAACTGTATCACACCTGAAGTTGAACATTGTACTTTGGCTTCAGTTGTTCTTCCTCTCCAGAGTAATAGAATTACATTCTATATATCATTAGTAATTTTAAAAGGTCTAGATATTATTGTCTCACTTAAATCCAGCTATTATTGACAGAAGTTTTGCTTTGAGTTTTGTCGCTTGTGCTTTCAAGAATTGCCAGACAAAGAAAAATTTTGGCAATTCCTGCAGTCATTACGATGAAATCTGGCCAGCCCAGCAGACAATCAAATTGCTTGTACTATCGTTGGCATATAAATGTAATGCTGTATGATGTGCATTGTTAGAAATACCAGCTTGGCAAAAAAAACCAGGTTCAGCGAGGCAGCTCGCACTGTCATTCCGTGACAATGAGTAATAAAAGGAAAACAAATATAACATGGGATGTAAATCTAACTAACGATGATGGCTCTGCCCACGGCTTAGAAAAAAAACTTACCGGTACATAAAATATTTGGGCATACCTATCAGTTTTTTTCTGTTTACTTAAATCTCTAGAAACACAGGGATTATTGGCAAACTTAGGCATTGCACCTCCCTATTACAACTTAAACAATTATACTAAAACCTGATCTTAATCCTATGGCTTGTATATATATCATGCAATAACTGGTCAGTACAAAATGCAGACTGCAGACCGGGTACAAAATGCAGACTGAGTTTAAAATGCAGACTGACCAGAAAAACTGCTTTTTTGCGTCAGAAACGAGATAACATTCGAGTTCATAAGTTACCTATTGTTACACAATAACCTTACAATGTCATCTCCCATAAATAAAACTTTAACTTTCTCTCTTTTTTTTCAGAAATGTTATTTTACCCCATGGTTCGGTACTGATTTATTTCTAGTTGTGGAAAGATCAAAAGATGTAACGCATGTGAAACTTTCCCCGAGTTTAGTGGCGAAAATTTCCGACATTTGCCAATGTAAATGTTAAATAGATTATTAATTGTTTACCTGCGAGATTCATGACACTCGTCATTTGCATGCTGAGTAATTCTGCGTATGTTTTGTCTAAACTAATTCTCAAGCTGTCCCAAGTATTTTAAATTATGTTTTCCACTTAAACTGTTTGCCCGTTACAAAATGGTGAATTTGAGCGATTTGGTGGGTTTTGTGTTGACTCTTACAGGAGTCAAGGGTGGAAAATTTTCGATCACCCAGCGCCAAGCAGATTTTCACCCAGAAATTTGAATCGCCCGGCTTCCAAATCGAACACCAGATAAACTGAAAGGTTGATGCTTCTTCTCATGGCATTCACTCAAAGATCCATTTAAAATACAAGTGCTACCCGCCAAATAATTTTCCAGAAATACAGCTTCAAAGCGACCAGCATCCATGGCCGGGATTTCGTATGCTAACAGCAACAGCCACGCTGTTTTCTCCATGCTGATTGGATGGATTCTTTACCATCATCCAATCAGCGTGGAGTAACAGCGTGACTGCGGATGAGCTTTCAGAATGCCACAAACGCAAGTCGTTAAAACACTAAGTTAACATAAAAATTAATGACTTTCAAGGAGCTTTCAGTGAACATCAAAACAGCGTGGTATATTATAAAAATATCTTGTTGTCATAAATTAATCGTGATGTGATGCGGTCGCGGTCAATTACGGCCTTGAATACTCGATGAAAGGTTTTCGCATGGGTGAACAGTTTATTGTGTCGACCTCAGTACGTTTTTTTAAAACAGAAAAGTTTTTAAGCTTATTAGCCTTTGGCAAAATACTCTAATTTGGTAGCTCATGTAATGACTCATCCCTCTACAATACTTCCTATAATGACATGAAAACATCTTCCATATAAACTTCACTCACAGCACTTCACTTTCCAATAAAAACATAGTTAGTAGCAGTCCCCTCTACTAACTATGATGGAAACTACCAGTAGGTAAGTTATAAAATTGAATGTTGACACGTTTTTCTTGTCAGTCTGCATTTTGTACTCAGTCTGCAGTCTGCAGTCTGCATTTTGTACTCAGTCTGCAGTCCGCAGTCTGCATTTTGTACCCGGTCTGCAGTCTACATTTTGTACTGAGCGATGCAATAACCTCCTTAGGAAGTGAATATGCTACCCAAATTAAAAATCCAATCAAAGGAAAATCATGTTATTCGACTTAAATTGGTACCTTGTATGGGCCAGAAACATGCACAGACAGTGAATTACCATTAATTTCTCAACTTGTTGAATTTACTTACTGTTAAGAATATCTAATATAAACTGCAGCTTCTTATCTCACTCATCAGTGGCATTCCAAAAAATTACCAAACATCTTTAGCTGGCAGTTTTGCTATACAAGTGAAATCCATGCATATACATGTAATATGAAATAATGGTTCAAAAATTAAAGTAATTTCTACAAAGCATGTTTCAGGACTAACATTGGAAAGCAAACAACATTGGCTATGGTGACTGAATTGTGGCAACAGCTCCCTTACCCATATAAAAAACCTAACAAGTTAATATATATATTTAGGCAAGCCTAAAAGCGGAGCTCCACAGTTCTTTTTTTATTGTATGGCATTTACCGATAAAATAAAATCAATGCCAGAACTCGAGCCAGGACTCTAGTAAGGACTTCTGTATTGTGATTATGGTTTTTACTGTTTTGCTGCAGAGCCACAGCCACCATTCAAACATGTGCTAACGTACATTTTCGATTTATCATCGGCTTTGCCACGTTGGATCAAGGGACTACATAACCAGAGAATAAACGATTTTACTTCATCACAGTTTAATTACATCCGATTACATTTCAATACAAACGGTGCAAATCTCTAAACTATAGGTTAACAGTCCCAGTGTCTCACTTTTAAATCCAACATCGCAACCGGTTATGTGCTTTGGCTAAGTCACAAATTTTCTAACATGTATCGTTGACATTTTAACCTCAACAAACCGAAATATTCCACAACAAAACAAAATGGTAAAACCCCAAAGTGGGTACTCTTCGACACCACCCAAAAAAGAAGAAAAGTACTTTGTTCGCCTTGTTTTGACTATTTTATGGCGTCATTTTTGTGAGCTATAAGAGTTAAGACGATAGAAAAGTGCCGTCTGTGTCCTTTGTACAATAGCACCGAAAAACATTAAGCAAAAATGACTTTAACTTAACTTTTCGTTGTGAAAAGTGGCTGCGGCACGATAAGCCATGAATCAACTCAGGTGATCAACTACAAATGGTTGAGAATGGTTTTATTCTTGACTTCCATCAACTACAAATATTGCAAACTATAAACGCTGACTACGAGTCGTGGGCGGTATTGTTTTTTACATCACTGTTAATGATAACATCTGATTGGCAATGACAACAGACAAACAAATCGGTTTCAGAAAAACATTTGTCAATAAACATTGAATTAAAGACGAAGTTTTTACTGCAATTATCCCGTTAAGTCTACGATTTTTTAACTAACAACGAGAATTGCTGTGAGGGACAACATACTGCTGGCATTTCGACTGCTAAAGCTGTTAAAAATCGTGTTTACTTTTGGCAAGGAGTTGTCGCTCTTTGCGAGAGTTTTCCAAATGTCAATCCGGCTCTTGTTCCTAACAAAGCGGAGCCGAGGATTTAAACCGTCCGAACTTCGTTTGGCTTTTCTTCAACCAATTTCGTGCCCAAAAATGAGCGAAGAGTTTTAGGATCCACTAATGAAATATTAGATAGAAAACACTTGGAAAAAACACGAGCATTTTTTAGTCCAAACCAGTTTGAGATAAAATTAGCGTGAAAACAACAAAACGTAAGAAAACAAAAAAACGATACGAATGTTTCTTCGGCGTTTTGGCGTTTCTTGGAAAAATAAGACAAGTAACAAACATAACTCGTGAGCAACCTAGGCAAATCGCTAGTCCGAGTGTTCTTGACATAAGTATCCGTATAAAAGACAAAACAGGAATACTAAACCTGCGGATGCGGACAGTTTAGGTCACAGTCAATAATCACTCCGAACAGAGCTGACATAATAGCCGTCATTTCACACAAAATCATTGCTTTGCTAAGAATTACAGCGACGGACAACATATTGCTGGTATTTGCAATGCTGCAACTGTTAAAAATCGCGTTTACTTTTGGCATGAAGTTGTTGTTCTTTCGGCGAGAGTTTTCCAAATGTCAAACTTACCAAGCGGGGCCGAGGTTATAAAACGTCCGGACTTCGCTTGGCTTTTCTTCAACAAATTTTGTGCCCTAAAATTAGCGACAGCAGGAAAAAACGAAACGTTTTAGGATCCAAGATGAAATATTGGCATGGGTAGAAAACATTTGGAAAAAACAAGAGTCCAAACCAATTTGAGATGGAAGCGAGAAAACAACAAAACGTAAGAAAAAAGAAACCGATGCAAATGTCTCTTCGACGTTTCTCGTAGAAATAGGAAAAAATAAGACAAGCAGCCGAGGAGACAAATCGCTATTCAATTTTCTTTACATAAATGTCCATATAAAAGATAAAATAGGAGTACTAACCTGCGCACAGTTTAAGTCAGTCAGTCAGTCAACAATCACTCCGAACGCAGAGCTTAAGCAGAAGCGGTCATTTTACTCAAAAGTAAGTCTTATTACTTCTCATTCCTATCAAGGAAGCTTTCTTCAATTAAGGATTTTAGCGGCAAAACCGTCCACAGCAAGGTCCGAAGACGATGCACATTTACTGAAATCTTGCCAGACCACACGATCTTTTCTCTTCATGCAAGCTTCTGCAGGTAAACACGAGGAAAAGCTGAAACCCCCTGACACTTGGTAATATTTTTACAGCTTGACAAGAGACGCTCTCTTTTTCGCTGTTCCTCACTATAATTTCGTCTCTTTTCTCGAGCTTTTTGTTGTTCTTTCGCTCGTCAGTACGATTCAGCCTGTTTACTCGAGCCGTTTCTTGTTCAGTTTCTCCCGTTGCTCGACGATACAATTCAGCCGGTTTGTTCGTGCTCTTTCTCCCGCTGTTTGTCACTGATACTCTGCCTGTTTAATCGTGCCCTTTCTTGTTCTTTATCCCGCTTTTTTGTCACTGATACTCCGCCAACGAATAGACAAAACTGACTTTGTTTTAAAATTTGGCCATGCAATTTCCCGCCACAAAAACGCGGGTTGAGAACTGCGTGTATGGGCAAATGATCTTTCCAAAAACAGTTTATATGGAAGCGCGCTTATATGTAGCCTGCGTGACAGACGCCTTTTTCGGCTCTTGTTTCACACGCCGGCGTGTGAAACAAGAGCCGAAAAAGGCGTCTGTCACGCAGGCTAGCTTATATGCGAGCTTGCTCGCGAAAGGGTTAACTGAAGTATCACATTTGACTTTGGCTTACATGATGGGGTGGACGTACGTACGGTCGGTCGGTCGGACGGTCGGACGGTCGGTCGGTCGGACGGTCGGTCGGTCGGTCGTACGATGACGTCATAACCAAAATTTCTCGGATGGATGGGTTACCATATTTTCTTAGCAATGGTGCTCGGCGCGCGCGGAGCTCCGCTATAACTTTCCTAAGAAATTAAAATTAAATTTAATTACAATTAACTTACTGAAATTATTTTATTTTATTAATCATATGGCCATACACTATATGATGGCTGTTTTCTTTTCTTTTCTTGCCATCTACAGTGTTTGCTGAATAAAATGTTGGAAATACATGTACATTGTACATGCTAAAATCGTGGTGTAAAACTTCGGCGTATAGGATACAAACTTTCCAGTATGGAAACTAGACAAACACAAGATCGTGAGACATTCACGATCTTGTGTGTGTCTAGTTTCCATACTGGAAAGTTTGTATCCTATACGCCGAAGTTTTACACCATGATTTTAGCATGTGTTTCCAACATTTTATTCAGCGAACACTGCTTTCAGCTGCTTTTGAGCTCGTTATTTGCCTGACAAACACTTACCATAGTGAAAATTTCCGACGTCCTCATCATAAAAGTAAGCCACTCGTTTTTTAGACATCGGATCTTCGTCTTGATCTCTGGTCAATCATGCTATAGTTCACAAACAAAACGAAATGCAGTCTCCATACATGTTTGCCCACTGCTGTCCGCCATGTTGTCTGACGTCAGGAACAGAATAGGGTCCAGTCCACAACGAACAGTTTGCTCAACATTCAAAATGGCGGGACCATTTGACAACATTTTGTAACCTTTTCAGGTAAGGTTTATGATCTTGTGATATACCCGCCGTACATTTAGGATAAGTAGTGTCTGAAATGATAATGTGAGAGCAGAGCGATTCAGCTGTTCATCCGGAATGTAAGCTTACACTCGGTACTGTTCACTGTTCGGTAATGTACACCCGGCACCCAGGTGTATTATTGATGAAATTTCCTGCGAGGCCTTCAATGCAAAGTTTTTCAATCTTTAAAAATTTTTTTTTTTATTGTGGACCTTTCTTATCCAATGGACAGTTTATCTGACTGTGATGCATTCTTTCTTTATCCAATTTTGTTTTTATTTGGCACAGGTTGAAGGTCTACCCAGCTAGATTGTAAAGAATGCCAAGCATAAATAAACAATATTCCCCATTTGGCGCTATAATATGCTCAGATGTTTATCTGTTCTGACAAGTGAACAGTTTTCCGAGGGCATATTCAGTCATGTGATGCCTTTACATCAATCACGTGCGAGTGCAAATATTTTATAGATTATAATCAACCTTACAACCCATCAAATATTTTCACTCGCATGTATATGCCGCAGCATATTTTTGTGTCAAATGAAGGCTGTTGTTTATTTATACCTTTCCAAGCTTAAATCAACATAATTAATAACAGGTGTACTGCACCAGTGCTCAGTGTGGTAATGATAACATTATTAACTCTGGCTTCGTGTGGAAGGCCAGAGTCTAAAAATGTCATCTGTTCTTCTTCGTTGTAGTTGTTGTTTCCCACAAGAGCACTCGTGTTCAGCTAGAACGATTTGAGACTTACAGTATTAGTATTATTATTATTATTTTGATTGTCACGTTAGAGATGCATACGGTAAATACTAAAGCCATTCTCAGGGTACCTGTCTGCTATTAGCCTGTTCCAGGCTCCGTGATTGTGGTGAAAGTGAAAAGTTATTTAAAAATAAGAAAACGCACGGGGGCTGGGGAGAGCTCTTATTTTTCCTGTCGCCACCGCCCCCAAGTCGCGCACGTCTTATTTTCGCTTTGCTCGTTTAATACGTCCACACTATACTATCTGAGAGCCTGGCACAGGCTAGTCTGCTATTGGAAGTATCATCCATTCAAAACTTTTTACTGTATTTCCAAGGTGTGCACACAAGTGGTGAAGTTTATGAACTCAAAGGATTGCATGTTATTTAATATGACATAAATGAACTTGTCAGCAGTGGCAGTGAAGTAGCAAATTATAATTTCTGAAAATCCATTTGCTGCTTGGAAGCCAGAGAGAAGGCCAACAATTGGCCTCTAGTTCATTGGTGTTTGAAAGGATCAGCTAAGCCCACAATCAGCAAAATGACATCCAATCAACAAAGAGGATAAAATACATATAACAATTATTGTAAAACTATGCAGCCAGACATCACCATCATCTAATGAAGACCAGCAGTATATGAATCAAAATGTAGTAATTCATATAAAATTGACTATTATTACCAGTATATCAAGGCAAACATTACAATTACAATGAAACACATAGAACTGTGAACATTAGAAACATTTCTGGAATGTCTGTTGTATTGCAAAAGAAAACCAGCAGGGTCTTCTTGTGGTTTCATGGCATGTGTGATTGGTGGAGGAGCTTAAAATAACATTCCAGAAATAATTTTTAGTGATGGCTCTAAAATAATGATAATTATGATAATTTATGATTCTTATAATCTGTTACTATATTCAATTAAGATGTTATGATGATATATAACTTTAGTTATTATAATTATTTTTAACATTATAATAATATATTCACTCTGTGCTTGTGTATTATCCTGTTGCAGTACATGTAACTTCTTATGTCACAGAGAAAGCCTCTCGTACTTGACACTGCTACCAGGAAGTTCTTTGCCAGTCAGTTGCTCAGCTGTTCAGTGTGGCAGGGCAGAGGGATCATTCACCAGGAACTGTACAACAGTGAGCCAATCAATCAAGTCTGGGTGCAGGGCACTGTTGTACTTCTCTCAGCAAATGGAAATGATCTGCTTCTTGATGATGGTACAGGAATAATCCAGGCAACTGGAGTGACCGAGATTGAGAAAGATCTATTTATTCATAAAGGTATCCTGCAAGACTGCTGTACTTCAAATTTCAGTCATTCAAGAGAAGGGTGTTTTTTAACAATAATTTGTGGTGGGTGCTTTGTTTTTGCTTCAATAATAGTAAATAATTTATTACTATTGAAGCAAAAATAAAGCACCTGCCACTAATTAACTAATTAATTAATTAATGACTGGCAATCAATTAATTATTATTAATATTTTCAATTATATTTTTTATTAATAATTAATAAATGATAATACTTATTGCCGCTTTTCACTGTCACACCATCATCCGATTCAACAAATAAAGTCAAGAAATATCAAAGAGATAAAAGAAGATGAATATTCAAACAGTCTCGCAAAGATTCAGGTCTGTGCGATGTTCCGTGGAAGAAATTCGAAGAAATGTTTTACTCAAATTTATAAGGCTTTGTATGGAGATGCCATGTTTGCGTCCCTCTGAGGGGCACACATATATGGTGGCCGGAAGCTAACAAAAACATGTCATCGAGTTTTCCTATAAAAAGCCTGTAGTCGTCTTATGAGGGCTCATAAACATCTATATGAGTACTTATTTTCATCCAAGGACTGTTCAGATTGTGAAATATTGGTGGATAAGTCACTTTTTTTAACCTAAGTTGCATCACCTGACACTTCAGATCACATGTTGTATGCATTTTGTTATGCTTGCCAACAGCAACAACAACAAGCTTTATTTGCTTTGATAATAGAATGATTGTTTTGTAGATCAAAACATGAGGAGATAAACTCAATCATGTCAATGAACTGTGTAAATAAAATTAACACTAGAGTGCAATAATTCAATAATATTAAGTCAGTAAACAGTAATTGCTTTATATTCAGCCAAAATATTGGTAGCAGTGTTGCTTCCTTGGGTCTCCGCTGTTACACTTGACTGCAGTTTAGATGCATGTGCAGTTAAACCCAAGGATTCCAGGAATTCCATGTGTAGGGTATGGTTGGACAAGACTCTGCTACCGTCATAGCCATTTTTGAGCTGCTAGGATGATCAGATTGACATCTTGGGTGCTTTACTTCTCATGGTCACTTCATTTACTGCTACCAATCTCCACGAATACCAGGCCACAAATCGCCAGGCCAACACTGCTATACTTGCTTTGTATCTGTTTATTTTCAGATTCATTTTTTGTCAAGTAATAATTTTGTATCTGTGGTCATCTTTCACATAGGAATGTACATGATGGTTGCTGGGCAACTGAGATTCATTGGCAGTGCAAATGAAATGTAGTATTCCAGCATCAGAGTTCTCAAGATTGCTGATCTCAGCAATAATCCACACAGTGAGGCATTATGGATGGCGGAAGTAATTGAAGCACAATTGCGAATGAAAAAAAGGAAAAGTTGTTAGAAGATTACAGTGTATGTAATGGATGTGGATGATTAAATGCTTGTCATCTTTGAATGCTTTGTTTCGGTTAACTTTAGTTGTTGTCTTCATTAAAGCAAGCAATTCTTATGGTATGGTCTTGATACTGTGACACAGTACACTGTAATGCCAACTAATTTTGAATCTGTTTCCTTACTGTGCAGTCAATACAGCTCAAAAATGCTGAGACAAAACACTAAGACATTAATTTTTTTTGGTATAGCTCCTTCATCAGTTCTACATGTTTCTTATTGCTTGAAATGTTTGACTGTACATATAACAATCTGCGTGAAGCAAAGGAAATAGTTAACATCTGTTGGCCATCAGCTAAACGTTATTCGTTCACATCTATACGAGGGAGCAGGGTTGGTGCAGTGGTGAGAGTGCTCACCTTCCACCAATGTGTCCGAGGTTTGATTCCCGCACTCGGCGTTATATATGGGTTGAGTTTGTTGGTTCTCTACTCTTCTCTGAGAGGTTTTTCTCCGGGTACTCCGGTTATTATTATTATTATTTGACGTTCTCCGTGCGTTATCA
>OX419347.1:6233259-6238259 GCA_948470475.1 Galaxea fascicularis
ACACTCGAGGGGTTGGGAGAATTCTCGACAGTTATGCAAACCCTCGACTTCGTCTCGGGTTTGCATAACTGTCTCGAATTCTCCCAACCCGCTCTCGTGTTTATACAAACACGGAAAACGTTTTCTATTGCTTAAATGTGACCTTCCACGGGAAAACAGTGAATAAGGTGATCGCACGCGCACGACACGGACCTAACACGTTCGCATGCTACTTGCTTGACACGCTTAGCGTGCGCATTTTGCAAAGAAAAACAAAAGAGTTGGAGTAGCGTGTTTGCGCGCTTTGTTAACAGTCAGTTAACACGGTAGAGCTTTATACTTAAACACGGTAGTTTGCTTTTTCAGTGCTTGCCCACAAGTGTTCCTAAAATTATGTTATAACTTGTGAATTCATGTTTATAGTCAACCCATCATGCGCTAGTAACCAGGTTGTGGTGTCATAGCATTCTCGGCATTCCGCTTAAAACCTCCGATCCAATGCACCCCCATTTCAGAAGTTATATCTGATTAAAAAATCCACTATTCCATGACCTTCATACGTTTTATTTATTATTAATAGAACTCCAGCCAACGTTTTTTTTTTCAACTTTTGATATTAGCAAGTGCATCTTTAAACGTCGGAACTCTGTTGTCAACGATAGCCAAGTCTGGGAGTCGCATCTTTTCAAATTCACAGACGCCCCAGCATACAAACGTCTGTGAAACTTCCCAGCTTTTTAGAACAATATTTTCTCTATTTTGCAAGATGGCACTCAGACTTATCCAATTTATTAATTGTTAGGTGTTTTTTCTAGCATTCGCAATATACTTTCGCTACCTTGTCAAAATCAAAAGTTGGACTGAAAGAGCCGTTGAAGATCTATCATCCAGTCATCTCTCAAGCAATTTGAAAGAGGAAGAGTACGTAGCAATTTTTTAATCCCACAATGATTGTTCCGATTATGATTCGGCAGTTGTTCTCGGCTGTACTGGTTTGACCGACAAAACTAACATTAAACTATATACGCAACTTCTAACAGTTAAAGCTTAAAGTATACTTTGTAAGCAGATCATTGAAAATCTAACCTGCAATTGGTCGCTTTCTGTCCACCTTAACTGAACACTCGAGTTTTATACAGCTGTACTCGCTTTGTCAAAACGTGTGTTTTCAGGTGACAAAGCGGGGTTTTGTTTGCCACCTGCTGTAATCCTGTGAATCTCACTCATCCCTGTTCAATTCGTTCATAGTGAATACTTGTCAATCTCATATTTCTACCCAGTATCATACACCAGTATACAATGGACGGTGTAGACATCGCATTTTAATTGCTCTACAACCTCGTTCCCAGGGTCCTCCCTCTACTTCGAGAAAGTACCCTGGTTACGGCTGGTCACGTGTCTGCTAGATTTTAGCAGATTCCAGAGATGTGATTGAAGGGAGGGGCTGGAAAGTAAAAGTTTGTCTCCACTGAGCTCACCTACTGAGCCCAGTAGGGAGTGGAATTTGTATAACTCCCGTTGTGGATCGGCAACGAAGGCATCGTCACATTCGATATTGGAGTTCAATGCGTTCAATGCTCGACCAAAAGGTTAGCTCCACATTTGGCTGAATTTTTCCCATCGACAGTTGGACGGTCTTTGGAATTTGTGGTGGTGAAAAAATTTGGCAAAGAACTAGCCTGCACGCAGATGGTTGGATTGTCGAAAAAACCGGAGTTCTTAATGAGCTCGCCATCTTGGATTCGCGCGGCTAGGTCTGGGCCGGGTTGAGGGTCGACAAAACGAGGGAGGTGAGGGGGGCGGGGAGGGGAGGGGGCGGGGAGAGGAGAGGGAAAAACCAAATAATTTAGCCGTTAATTTACGGCGAAATCGATGTTCACACATGTTACAGACAAATAATTTAGCCGTTAATTTACGGCGAAATCTAGGTTCACACATATAACAGACAAATAATGCCCACAACAATCTCTCCCGAGAGAAGAGGTCCGCAGAGGAAGAAAGTAGAACGAGTACCTGCTAGAAAGTCCCTGGGCTTTGGGGAAACAAGCCAGTCCGTTCTCGATCGGACATTGTCTGATTTAAGTATAAACAAACTCGTTGGGCAGCCCTCGACACAGATAAACCGTCCAGTTGGACAATCTGATCTGATATGATGCTCTTGAGTGGGCAAATTACAAGCACTGACACCGGACGACCTTCAAGTTTCTCACTTTCGGCTATCCCAAACACTCTAAAAATATCATGCTTTTCCCAAAGCCAGTGGGAAGCACGGCCAGCACATCTTCGCCATTTAGTAAACTAACTATCGCCTGTTTTTGTTCACGCTTTAAAAGAACGCTCCTTCCTCTTGTCGCCAAGATCGTTTTCCCCCTTGAAAGCCAAGAATAACAACGCTCTCATTACTGCTTTTTTGAAGTCCGCCATGATTCTAGAATGTGTGACAAAGTCTAAAGCGACTGCTGTTTATCAAAGCCTACCTATTGTTCTCCTGACCAATCAGAAACCCCGTCTGCTGGTGGACGGGATTCAAATTGTGTCCTGAGAAAGGCCTAGTCTAACCTGCGATCAGGCTTTTTTTTTTTTCGTTTCCTTGGTAGACCTTTCCCGCGGGAAGGACGAAACGAAAAATAGAGCCTGATACACTTCTTCTACGGTGCGTCTACCGCCCACTTTTTTGATTGATTGACATTTTCCAAAATCAGCCAATTAAAATTACTTCCGTTACGTGCTACTCGCGAGTTCTCGCGCGTGAATTGCAGAGGAATGAACAACACGCCATTTTTGTTTTGTGAACGTCATGTTCCGCATGATTCATTGTTGTTGGGGAATAATAGTGGTTTTCGTTCCAAAGGAAGCGCTTTTAACAAATTTTATGAACACTGGGAAAGGTGATATGTGATTCGAAAGCGCATGTGATGATGATATCTTTGTTTTGGTTATGAAACACAACTCATGATTCGGCTAATCGAAGGAAGGTGATTTTAAGCTTACAGTTGTCGATGTATTTACTTTATATTCTTACGTACATGTATCTCTTCAGATAACCCTACTTCATGTCTTCCCCTCGAAATACAATGGTAAAGAAACTTTGCGAAGAGTCGAGAGTGTGAGTTGTGGACAAACGGGATTTTAAGCTTTCGTAGTATTCGTACCTTTATTTTTAGTTCGAATGCATTACTATCATCAAAACACTAGGCAGTTTTATGCTGCCCTCACGAAATATTGAGTTATTGCCCGGGTGTAAAAATAATTAAGCGAATTAAGCTTAACTTAAGTCTTAAACTTAAATTTAATTTAGAGATCTAGAAGCCTGTACTGTGAATTAGCCAACAGTGTTTTGTTGTTGTTCCAGAGGCGAATGTACATACAAACAATAATACATAGATTTACGGCCTAGAGCAATTTAAAACATTGACGGTGTTGCGATAACAAAAATGGTACAATTGGTACAATACAAATTAAAAAGAACTTACGCTTACACCACCCGAGCTTACATGAACCTTTCAAAATGTTTGGCCATTGAATACGAGTATTTTCTCTTGCATCCTGACATTGAAACCACGGTGTCCTTGATTTGGTATTTATCAAAGCTTGGATATGTCTTGCTTCTCGTTGAATTGTTATTGAATACAAACCAGTCAGCTTCCAAGTCTTTATACCGTTGTCAGGCTTTCGCGAAAGGAAATGTTCGAAACAGACAACAGAGATATCAGTGGAAACTCGTCTGGACGCTTCGTCTTTATCATTCCTCATGAAGATCATTCCGCGAATCTTTTATATGAATCCAGTATGTACCTCAAAGCAAAACTAATAAACTTTTCCCTCTCCGCTAGATAAAAAATAGACAGGCTCTACTGTTTTGTGTTATAAAACCAACTTTAGATAACTCGTTGTCCGTAATGGCGGCTCTTTCGCGAGAGCCTCGCGAACACGCATCTTAGTAACATCCGGTTTTTGAATCAGCCAATCAGATTTCGTCCAAATTCTGGACGAAGACACAGAGTCCTGTGAGACTTTGTGAGCGCCGACATAAGAAGACATAAGAGCGAGGTTAGGCCTAGTCTTCCAGCAGGCGGTTTTTCCCTTTCACCCCCCCCCTACCCCCTCCCTCCGTTTTTGCGCTCGCCCGCTCGTACCCGGGAGCGCGCGTCTCAAAAATCCAAGGTGGCGCCCGATTAGCGAACGGAACGGGTTTTCCGAGATGAAACCCCCAGTAACCGCCTGCAAGCAGGCTAGCAAAGAACTTGAAAATGGACCGCGCGGTGAACTTAATTTTATTTTTCATTCGGCGAAATCACAACGTATGTACTTACTCATTCGTTTAGAGTCAAACACGTCGTATGTTCGCCCTCAAATTAGGTAGTTTTGGATTTGATTTAACTATTCCCATGGACAGTTTGACGGTCATTCCCTTCTCTTGCAGCGAAAAAAATCTACGAAGAATTTGACAACGTCTGCACGCTAAATAAGCAACTTATATTTAAATTCAATCGGCAAAATCATAACAGAGACAATAATGCAATCGTTTACAGTTGTATCCGTCCAGTGTTTGGCAGAGACTAGCTTTGAATTTGATTGAATTCGTCCAAGCGAAAGTTTGGCGGTCATTCGATTCTCTTGCAGTGTAAATTTTGTAAACAACTTGACAACAACGACATCAGTCGTGCGTAGCAAAATGCACTGGCTTTTGTTTTAAAACTCTTAAGCGGTAAATCCAGTTTTCGGTCAAGAAAGTAGCTCCAAGTTGAATGTTCCCATCGCTAATTTCACGGTTATTTAATTCTTTTGGTGTGAAAAACTGATTTTAAAAACTAATCCGAAGCAGGTTGTTGACGGTTATTTAAAAAAAGCAGTGAAATATAAGCAAATTCCCTCTCAGTCAACATCTCATAATCATAGAAGTTCAGGTAGAGCCGAAGCAGCTGGCCAGGCAGGATCTCTGACAAATAACTTGCTTCCTTTTCAAAATAACGTCCGCATAGCACCGCAACATTCACCTCCCTAGAGAGTGTTGTCAAAAT
>OX419347.1:6248259-6260759 GCA_948470475.1 Galaxea fascicularis
AAGCAGACTTAATTCGAAAGTAACCCACCAACACATGGATTTGTGAGTAACAAATATTAATGTTTTTGTATTGCATTTTATTGTCCCTTTTTGCTATATATTCTTGTTTTAATATGACAATAGCAAAAAGGGGAGTATATCCAAGCCTGCAAAAATTGTTGTCCATGAACAAGTCATTTGCCAGACCTTGGTCAAGTTTGGACAGGACAAGAGAACAGACTTGTAAGAAATTCCCGGTCAGAGTGTCTAACCAAGCTAAGCTTTTACCAGTCAAAACCTAAAAGTTACCGGACATTTGTCTGTGACCAACTGTTATTTGCAGGCTTGATATTGGTTATCAAGTGTTGCATTTGTTATTAACAACACAATTTATGCATATCGATGAATTTTCCAAATTTTTCATAACTTTTGTTTTTTTCGCAATTTTCGTAGATTTCGTTGCTGCCCCCTCAACCTCCTCTTTTGCTGCTGGACACTGACTCGACGAATTTTCCAAATTTTCATAATTTTTGTTATTTTCGCAATTATCGTAATTTTCGTAGATTTCGTTGCTGCCCTCTCCACCTCCTCTTTTGCTGCTTGACAATGACTCCACGAATTTTCCAAATTTTCGTAATTTTTGTTATTTTCACAATTTTCGTAATTTTCGTAGATTTCGTCGCTTCCCTCCCCACCACCTCTTTTGCTACGTGACACTGACTCCACGAATTTTCTAATTTTTCGTAAAAATTGTTATTTTCGCAATTTTCGTATTTTTCGTAGATTTCGTTGCTGCCCTCTCCACCTCCTCTTTCGCTGCTTGACAGTGACTCGACGAATTTTCTAATTTTTCGTAATTATTGTTATTTTCGCAATTGTCATAATTTTCGTAGATTTCTTCGCTGCCTTCCCAACCCCCTCTTTCGCTGCTTGACAGTGACTCGACGAATTTTCTAATTTTTCGTAATTTTTGTTATTTTCGCAATTTTCGTAGATTTCGTTGCTGCCCTCTCCACCTCCTCTTTTGCTGCTTGACAGTGGCTCGACAAATTTTCTAATTTTTCGTAATTTTTGTTATTTTTGCAATTTTCGTAGATTTCGTTGCTTCCCTCTCCACCTCCTCTTTTGCTGCTTGACACTGACTCGACGAATTTTCTAATTTTTCATAATTTTTGTTATTTTCGCAATTTTCGTAATTTTCGTAGATTTAGTCGCTGCCATCTCAACCCCCTCTTTCACTGTTTTATACTGACTCACACGAAGTTTCCAATTTTTCGTAATTTTTGTAATTTTCGTAGCTGCGTGCAAACCTGGACATATCTCATTTTTCTAACGCCAGCCTTTCTGTAGTTTCCACCTTGACCTGGCACGGTCCTTGCACGAGCCTGGCACGTGATTCCAGGATGATGAAGAGCCAATGAAATCGCAGCATTCTCTCGAGACTCCCCGCGGGAACGGGAAACTTTAAAAAAACATTGCAATTTGTGGCTACGATGAAAACGAAATTCGACCGAAACCTTAACGCGGTGCTCACCCCGCGTAATAATACCAAGCGACCACCAGTCCACAGGCTTACCATAGCCCTGCCTGAGAATCACCTCAGGCGCCAGGTAATCTGGGGTACCAAACACTTGCTGGTCTGTAAATTGTTTCGTCTCTTGTGCTAATGAATGTTCGTACATGTGGGTGGTACCTGGATATGAATAAAATAGACTTAATATGAATAAATACATTTATAAGCCAAAAAATATTTTCGCTAGCACGCGATTGGCCTAAACGCATCACGTGGCTGAATATGCCCCAGCTAAAACAGGGGAATCCGGTGATATTCTGCAAATGCGTGTTGGGAAAAATATTTGAAGGAAAATAAAGACAGCCTCCATTTGGCTTAAAAAATAAGCTCAGATATTCGTCCTTGGACATTATCAGTTCCTCGGAGCTCACAGTTTTCCTCGAGCTTCGGTCTCAGAACTGTTCGCTTCTCGGAACAGATAATGTCCGCGGACAAATATCCGAGCATATTTTCGCGCCAAATGGAGACTATTGTTTATCTGAATACACATTACTAACAACGCACAGATAACATCAAACCGTGATAAGAACATGGACTAGAAGGAAGGATAATTTTGCGTTTTATTTGCTTCCAATGTCTTTAAGCACTTCAAAGTACTGTTAAATTTCGCGACAAGGTTCCTTTCATACAGAACACACGACAAATGTCAAAAGAAGGATTTCATTATCTTTGACCAGAAGAAAATTGTTTCCGTACAGGAAACTTGCACGACTTAAAACGCGCACTGAATGCCGATCGTTCTCCCTCTCAGAAGCTCTTTCTAAGAAAATGCAATATGTAGATCTGAATAACTTACTGTTCATAAGTCCAACCTTGGACAAACCAAAATCAGTCAGTTTAATGTGGCCCATGGATGTAATCAAAAGACTGGAACACAAAACAAAGATAGTTTCTGATGCTTAGACAAGATACCTTCGCTACGATTTTGCTCTCAATAAAAGTCAACTAACTCATATTAGGATAATTTCAGAGCTGAACAGAGTTTCCAGAAATCTGATTGGTTGAGCGATTCCTTGTATGAAAAACAAAATGGCGGGGCCCCAACAGGCCCATGTGACATTTACAACGGAAATGTGTTGATTACTTGTTTATCTTTTGTTCAGCTCTGAAGTTATACTTAAACAATTGTTCGTCTTAGGCACACTAAATACTGTCCAATAAACCACACGACATTATTCGAAAATATTCACTTCGCCTTTGGTGAATGATTGTTAAATAGATCTCGTATACTGTCGAACCTTCGTTTGTGGACACCTCTCGTAACTGGACACTAACATAACACAGTCCCGGTGATTTCTCCACTGCAACCCTACATTTGTAAGGTCTTCTGTAAGCGGACACCTATGCGCATTTCAAGGGTGTCTGCTTTTGGCAAGTTTGAGTGTATACTCGTGGAATTTACACTTACACCCGGGGTTGGTACCGGACGGAGGTTGTGTTCGTACGACAGACGTCCGCTAACACAAGTTCCAAATGTAGGGTTTCAGTAGAGAAATCATCAGGACCGTAGTTTGTAGGGCTCCGCTTACGGGAGGCTTCCGCAAGATTCGACTGTACGATCCAATAGCACTTAAAATTCACTGAACTCTTTACGATCAAATCAGTGACCCTGGAAAAGGTTACTGCTATTGCTACTGCCGCCACTGCAGTTGCTACTGCAGCAGCTGCTGCTGCTACTGCTGCCACTCCGACTGACACAGCTGCTGTTCTTGCTACGATGCTAAAAAGGACTCAACGTATATAAAAAGAAGACTGCAAAACTAAAACTCACTTGTCTGGCTTTACATCTCGATGTATGATTCCATAACTGTGTAAATACTCAACAGCAAGTAGAGTCTCTGCTATGTACGACCTGTAACAAAACAAAACAAAAACGCGTTCAGAGATATTCGTTTATCAGTCAAATGTGCCCATCATGCACAGCATCCATGAGGTCTCAGAGGCCGGTTGCATAAAAGTTGCTCTTACGACCAGCTCTTCCGTGCGACTGCCTTCAAGGCTAGTAGCCTTACGTCTGACTTTGTTAGGCCCCATCTACGCCGGACGTGCGCCAGGCGTTCACGACCGTTGCACCAGCAAGACGTTCGCAGGCACTAATTAGGTGAGACGTACATGTGCAACGTCGGTTGCGGTATACTTCTTTCCAAACTAAAATGGCTTAGGCAGATATACCGCGAAGCCGAAGGAGGTGCTTTCCGGATGCTGAAATACGCAAATTAATAGCTAATTTCCCAACGGAAAAATATGCTATTACAAAGACTTCATTACGGGCACAAACCAGCTATAGAAAAAACCGTGGGCGGAAATGACGGAATCGATCAATTCATGAGCGGTTGATGTCAAGCGGACAGTTGAAGAGCTGGAAAAGAAGTGGAAACATCGGTTAGCGGAAGCTAGAAAAGATAAAATTGCACAGAAGCACCCGCACACAGGAGAAACGCCATACGCGCTACTTTGAAACGTGTGAAATGTAGTCAATAACGCCGATAAAGACGACCTCACAGCCAGCTTACGCCTGCCTCCTACCTGGTCTAAATTGTAGTCTCGAGTAACGTCAGACGCTCTAACATGTGCAACCGACGTAAATTACACGCCTGAGTGAACTTCTAAAGTTAGCTCTTAGAGGGTGTGACCCTTTTATGCAACCGACCCCTGGTGTCATCACAGCAACATCAAGATGTAATGTAATGAAAAACAACTCGAGTCACACCTGGCCAAATCCATGGGTAGAGGCCCCATATTCTTCAGCAGCGAAGCGCAATCGCCTCGCTCGACATATTCCATCACCATACACAGATGCTTCTTTGTCTCAAAACTACACCACATTCCAACCACAAATAGATTCTCGGCAAACGTTAAGATGTCTCTTTCTGCAAACACTTGTTGCACCTTTGGGACAAAGTTAGAAAATGAAATATCAGACACTGAGACCAGCAAAAGTTAGCGTGCTAGCAGTCTCTTTCCAGACAATCAAGAACGCAAGCCTTTGCAACTGACGTTTATCAAAACTCTAGAATACAAAGTAAGACATTGTACCTGATTTCTGTGTAGCATCAGCTGTTTGTTCATCTTCTTCATTGCAAACCTCATCTGTGTTTGCTTGTGTCTCACCAAATAAACAGCTCTGAAATATGATCATCAACCCAAACCATTAATACAAGCATAACCTACAAAACGTGGATTCCCTGAACATTTGATTGTCGGATCCAAGCTTAGTTCAGCACTGGAGGTCTGTGCAAACGTTTACAACATATTGGATCCAACATGTTTTCCAGAGAAGTTTGAAAACCCCCGCGCTGGGTGTTGACAGTTGGTGGGTGTTGCTGTTTCAACTGCCAAACACTCCCAACGCCATCCCGGAAAATGTTCACACACACCGACAATGTTGGATCCCAAAGTGTTTGAGGTTACTTGCTGACAATGTTGAGAGCGTTTGCTAACAAAGTTGAGAGGGCTTGCCTCACGCCAATAATGTTGAGAGCGTTTCCCAACAATGTTCACAGCGCTTGCCATCAATTTTGACAGCATTTGCCAACAATGTTAACAGCCCTAGCCAACAATGTTGAGAGCGTTTGCCAACAATCGACAATCAATTACATCTGCAATTTGAGAACACCTGCCAACAACGTTGAAGGCGCAACTACTCACCCATAAGCTCCGTTGCTAATGAGCTTTATGTACTCAAAGTCATCTTCTGTTGGTTTTTCGAATACCATTGGAGGTGTGCTGTCATCTTTCTAAATATGACACAGTAAATAACTAAACTTAAAAAATGTCATTGATGATAACCACAAACAACAGCAGTTGGGCCACTCTTGATCTTCAATTAAAGCAGTTTAAATTGTGGAAAAACAGTTAATGCAATTTAAGCAAAGTCTAGAGAGACTGATTTCACATTTTGTTTTCCTAAATTGTCAGCTGTGACGATTGTTAAATTTAATAGGCAAACAACCAGTCCAAGTATGTAACTACAATAAAACCTTCCATGAGCGGGCAGATGGACACCCTTCAGATGAGCACAGGTGTCAGTTTACAGGAGGTTATAAATGTAGGGTTGAGTGGAGAAATCACCAGGACTGAGGTTTGTTCGTGACTGCTTACAAGGGGTGTTCACTTACGGAATGTACCACAAGCAGAGATTCGACTGCAATACTTAAAAATGAACTCAAAACCAGCTCTATCAGCGTAATCACTGAAATGGATAAGTACGCACTGTGTCTCCTTCGACCAATAATTCAGCTCCGTGCCATTTTTGATGTCAACAACCAAAAACTCTGGGACATAAATTCAGTAGAACTAACAGCGTAAGTCGGGTGAAAGTTTAGCTAGCGAATGTTTCAAACATTTCTAGAGTAATTTAGAGCTTTAGTGAAACTTCAGCAATAATCGTTATGGGAGCACAGTTGGAGATCTATAAGAAATAAACAGAGCCGGCATATTTCGTCGAGTATGCTGGGATATCTAGCTCATCAGTTTGTTTATGGTTACATAAATTACATCATGTATTTTACCTCTGGTGACTCTGGTCTAGACTCTTCAGTTTGTAAAAGTCCAAGTTTAATTTTAACATAGTCGGTGATGTGTGCCTTGTTAGAGATCTTCTCCAACTCTTTTCCTTCTACCTCTAGCTGATTATAGAAATCCCCAGGGCTAAATTCCTGTGCATAAAGGACAATTAACAGTTTAGCACAAGAACAAAGCTACTGTTATATTTCTTATCTGTTATAAATCATGCAGTCAGTTCACAAGACAGCATACCAGTGAGTCAGTCAGTCAGTATGCCTCCCTGCAAGCCAAACTACCCACCAGACAGCCAGGTAGCTGTGCCAGAAAGATGACCACCTAACCAATCATGTCATGTATTCGGTTGTTCAAAGAGTCAGCCAGCCAGCTAGCCAGTCAGTTTGTCTCTGTCACACACTCAGCTTCCCTGTGAGCCACCAGGCAGACAGCCAGTCATCCCATAAACTAGCTAGTTAGTCATCTCAGTCAGCTCGCCACAATCGCAGTCAGTTAGCCAGCATTCAACCAGTTAGGAAGTCAGTCAGTCAGTCAGTCAGTCAGTCAGTCAGTCAGTCAGTCAGTCAGTCAGCCAGCCAGCCAGCCAGCCAGCATTCAACCAGTCTGTCAACCAGCCTCCAGTCATTATTTTATTTTATTCTATTTTATTCATCTTCGCCAAGCTGGCAGGGACACCGCAACAGCGTGAAGCCAATTACTGCGGGCCCGAGACACAGGTCAGCACCAGGGGTGGTCACAGCCAGGGTTCGTTACGTCCCTAGTGGTTCTTTAACGTCCCACAGAAATTAATTGTGGAGAGTTGTGAGACGGGACCACCGGTTTATCGTCCTTATCCGAGAAGACTAGAAAGTCTAACCATTTGCCGATGTCATTGCAAAGGAAGCACTTTCTCCTCAGTTATTTAAAGACCCTGAGTGTTGGTCCGGCCGGGGTTTGAACCCACGACCTCCCGCACGTTAGTCCGGAACTCTACCAACTGAGCTAACCGGTCGGCCGGCCAGCCAGCCTATCAGTCTGTATGTCTCTCAGTTAGAGGGTCTACTAGTCTACAAGTTGCCAGCCATCCAGTCATTCAAGTTGTGAACCAGCTGGCCGGCCAGCCAAGGAATTAGTTCGCCCACCAGGCAGCCAGCTTGTCAGTCTTTTCGTCTGTCAGTCAGTCAGTCTGTCTGTCTGTCTCTCAGCACGTCAGCTAGATGGTGAGTTGTCCATAGAGCCAGCCAATCATTCAGTCAGTTTGTTAGTCAGCCCTGCACCCTGTTAGTCTGTTAACTAATTCCTGTGAGTCAGTAAGTTTGTCCGCCAGCAACAAGCCAGTTTTTGATGAATTTCACTTCTTTAAAACACGCAAATGATGACTGGCCAAGCTGTGGAACTTACAAGACACTCCAAAAGTCATGCAGGCCGAGACATGATCATCAACAACTTCCTTACAAGCCTCTTAACTGGCAAAATATCCAAATCAGTTTTCTGGTGAGCCTGTGAGCAGAGAAAAAGGAATTAAAAACAGTAATATTAATACAATGTAAAACGCGACTCTATTCATCAGATACACAGTGAAGCTCTGGTAAAATGAATTAGCAGTCATGCAATCTTGCTACTTGGTTGGCACTGGACCCCATGAAAGGCCAGGAACACATAGCTGAGATAAGTAGTTGCCATGTGGATGAAGTCGCTAATGACAGATCAAAACTGTACACGAGGACATAAGAAACGGCTGCCAATTTGCCTGAAAACCTAACCAGCGCAACAATGCCACATGTGATGAAAAAATTAACAAAACTAAAGGCTAGTCTGGGCTTCTAGGAACTGTGTCAACTAAGTCTATTGGGAAAAAATAACAGTTCTAATAATCTCTGTTATAATTTTCTATGGGGAGGTAAGGGTGATTTGCAACTATGAAGAGGGTGGACTAAAAATGATCGATGTGACCATTTTTGCCAAAGCGTTGTAGTCGACCTGGATTAAGAAATATCTAGACCAAAATAACCTTGCAAAATGGAAACTCTTCTTTGACTCGCATCTGCGTGACTTTAAAGGTGCTACCATTTTTAAAGGTAATTTGAATCAGAAGGATTTGTTAATGGTCAGAATATAAGATACTTCTCTTCAAGAAGTATAGCAAATTTGGTCAGAAATTGCCTTTGAAGATCGCATGGCCTCTGTCACCCAGTTTCATTCACATTCTATCTGGTTCAACTCTCTTATACGAGTCGAAAATAAACCTGTACACCTCAAGCTGTGGGCTTCTAATGGAATCCAACTGATTAGTGATCTAATGATTAACGAGTCTACTTTTCCGTCTTTCTCAGATTTCAAAGATTGTTATAAATTTAAATCAAACTTGTTGTCTTTTCTCGGTATCATCTCAGCCATAAAGCAACTGTGGAAAAAAATCAAACAGGAAAGTCCTTGTGAAGACTCTCACTATGAAAGCTTTCGTCAAATTTTTTTTTAAAGCTAGCAAAACAATCAGATTTGTGTATCGAAAGCTTGTGAATAAAAGGAGGAAGTAGCCCGAAAAGAGCCAAATAAAATGGTCAATGGACTGCATGGTTGAACAAAATAAACCTACGGACTGGGCTGCCATTTACCAAAAACCTTTCCAGTGTACCAAAATATCCTAACTCTTAGTATTTCAGTTTCATCTCTTCCACAGAAGATTCGCCACTACTAGCTTTTTGGAGAAAATTAACCTTATAGATAGTAAACTTTGTAGTTTCTGCCAAAGGAAAGAAGAAAAACCAATACACCTTTTCTGGAACTGTACGGCAACCAGTATTTTTTGGCAGGACTTTAAAAACTGGCTGCTCAAAGAGGAACCTCTCCTGTCTCTTGTTTTATCACCTCCATTAGTTATTGGTCTAAAACCCCAACTTTTAAGAAACAAACACCATTATTTTCTGTTTTTAGTTGCGAGATTCTACGTTTTGGACTTGTAGGATACGCGGTCAATGCCCCACTATACAAGGCTTTCCCTCTTTCCTCTCACATTACAACCCAACCATTAATTATTAATAAACAGATTTGTGTGTGTTGCAGGAGAGCCATGAGTGCGCCATATGTGCATGTAACTGTAACAATGTTAAGAGTGTTAATATATGTATTTTGTGCAAAACAACCGTAAGTACACGTGTAAACTTTAGTTTAAGGGATTGATTGTAAAATAAAAGGGTAGCATTGTAAAGGTGTCATGTAGTACAGTGTAAGTGATGTATTTTAACTACTTTTTAATGAACAATGTACTGTAATGTATTTTATTATATGGGTAGCTCCGTGAGCGGGCAAGATGAACCAAATCCCGTGCTGTGATTGGCTACCCGAGCGGGCAAGATGGAGCGATCTTGCCCGCTCGGGATTACGCGCTTTGTCCCGCAAGAAAAATTAGTGTCTTATCCCATATAATAAATCCTTTATTAACCAAGCTTGTTCGTTCAAGATGGCTGGACATTGGCCTCGTTCTTTTTTTGCGAGTTTATGGACCTCGACTTCGTCTCGGTCCATAAACACGCAAAAAAAGAACTTGGCCAATATCCAGCCATCTTGACCTCTCGCTTGGTCAATAACCCATACATATGTAATGTAAGTGTAGTGTAAGCAGTGGTTTTTCACTTTGCCGTTTGCGTAGTGTATTGTAACTAATTTTCGTGTGTAAGAAATAAATAAATAGTTTATATTTAAAAAAATAAATAAGTAAAAAATAAAAGTTCCCAGAGTAGGCCTCACTGGCAAAACTAGGAAAAAAAAATGCCACATGCCATTTTAACCCTTACTTGGGACAACAATATTACGAAAGTCTGCCCTGGGTACTTGGCCATTGTCGCTGTTATGCTCCTAGCATTTTAAGACAGCTCTGTAGATGGAAGTCTCACAGCGTCTAAGAGCTCTGTGTCATTCCTTAGTTCAATTTCTGTCATGTTTGGCATAAAAACCCTAACTAAAAAAGCTGCAGGTACTTAAGCTCAAAAGCAATGCTGATCAACAGCAAATACATGGTAATTGTAACACCTCTCTTTTGCACAAATTTATACTATGCTTAATCTTGGTACTTGGGTGTCAGAGAAATGCTAGAGAGCCTTTATGTGTAGCTTGATAGCAATGCTGGGAAGTCAATTAAGATTATTAAGAACAATAGCAAATAATGACTTGATGATTTTAACAGCTCCATTTTCTTCCTACCTCAAACAGTAGTCTCTCAAGCCTCTCCGACAGGTCATAGAAGTACCAACTGGTCAGAGCGCTCTCTTGGGACTGTTTCAGAAGATCACGTGCTGCTTCAATGATCTGTACCAACATACACATCAGAGCAATTTAATGACCATCAAAATAATGACCCCAAAATAAGCACTCGTCACACTGAACAATAAGTTCAATGGAAAAACAATCCCCAATAGGGAGAGGGGGGAGGGGAAATACTCGAAAGCCTGGAACGCCAACCATGAGGACATGCGAAGGCGCACGCATAATGTGCAAAAAGAACCGCTGACCGCTCGAACTGCCAGAAGATGCCACAGAGAAGCCCAACATGCCAATAACACACGCATAAGCTAAATAACAACGCTGCAGGCAACGCCCCCAAAATACTAAAAACACACTAACGCTAACGCCACGCAACGCCACGCCATGCCACAACAAAACAGAGCAACTTGCTCCTAGTCGTTAATTAAGTTAAACTGCATTTAACCCTATATAATATTATTCTGACATGGCAGTCTGGCTGTGTGCCAAAGTAGAGTAAATTAATTATCCAATATTTGGATTTTCAGGCCAAATCACAATATTCACCTGAAACAGCCCTTCTTGTGACCACACTCACCCAGACCATCATACTTCACTAAACTACAATATTCACCTGTGATGCAGAAAAACCTTCACATGCTAACACTCTACAGATAACAAGCTAATCTCTGTGAAGTGTAGGAAGTGGTTTTAGCAATTCACAATTTTTTATTTTTTAAATAACTGGTTAGCATACAAAAAAATACAAACCTGATTCCCAACAAAGTTCAAAACTCCATCACAATGACTGTGATTCAGGGTTTTTTCTTCGGAGAATTCTTGAATCAACTCCTATGAATACACATACAATGCAAATGTTTAACAGCTTTTATTTCTAAACCTGAAACATTCTAAAATTGTCTGTTTACAACCTCTACATAAACATGGCTGATAGGCTGAGGTAGGCTTAACATGCACATTCAAAATAATGATATATTTTATCTTAAAAGTTTCCCAATTTTCTGTTTTTCTTGGCTACAAAGTAAACATGAATTCTTCAACTGATATATCATCAGTATAATAAGAAGTATTAATTACTATCATAAGCAATAATACTCCATGGCAAAGAAAGAGAAAAGAAAAGAAGATGGAAGAAACCTTTGAGATCCCGGATGCCCAGCACCCTGGATCTCAAGTTTGGTGCAAAAACCAATATTTCCTGGTCACCCCAAGATAAAAGTTAAATTCCCAGGGTCCATCAGAATGTGGTAGAGCACAACCCTGTACTCTTGTTCTAGCCACATTACATGTACTTACATTCAAATTCTCCTCCATCTGCGTGATAGCCTGCCAATAATAATTAAATAAAATCAGTACAATAAAGTATGGTTTTCAAAAGTTGCTGGCACCTGACGCAAGTCAGCGGCTACTTTAAGCGTTTGCACTGGATACTTTGGCATAAACCTCGGCTCCACCACACTGTGCTGCTATCGCGGCACAATAGTCCTCCGGGTACTTCTGAATATCCTCCTGCTACTTTTTTTCTTTTTGAAACCCCTGTTAAAGTACATTCTTGATCGTACACCAGTTCTGTCCTCTGAGAGATCATGGTCCCGTCAACACAGAGTAGCCAGTTACATGTGCGATGTACGTTTCATATTAAAAACTTGCATTTTTATAATACAGCTAGGATGTTACATGTATGTCCAAAAAACACTGACAGCAGATACTTTTAACACTACTCAAGGCTGATTTTTTGAAAAAGCAGATGCTTTTAGATCGGCACATTGCTGGAAAAAAACAATGTGAGTATGTAATGGATGACAGCTGAAACTCAGTCAAGGAAAAAAACCACTTGAAACTTCCACGATGCTCAAAGAGTGACATTCATTATTACTCCATATTGTTAAAACAATAACAATTTCTTACTCTCGGAAATCTTTCCCTGTAGAGGTTGTTCAACAGCTGGAGCTCATCCTCTGGAATGACAGCAGATCTGCCAGGGCTAAACATAATTAACGTCAGCAAAAAGGCTTTCAAGTAAATTACATTCATGAATACACATCAGAGTAGTCCTAACAAAGAAAGTATAGGGTACATATTAACTGACCCTTCCCAAACATTCAAGAAGAAGCCGCCCCCAAACTACACCCCTCTTAAAGAAAGCTGTCAATCAAGGTTTGACTTTTGGGTAGGATTACTATATACA
>OX419347.1:6275759-6278259 GCA_948470475.1 Galaxea fascicularis
CATAAACAGGTTTTTACCGGGTTTTACCGGTTCATCGTTAGCGCCTGCGCAAATACGCCGGAAATGAGGTTTGTGGAAAACAACGAAAAAAAAAAAAAAAAAAAAAACGAAGAACGGACAACAGATTTAGACTCGGGCCTTCCACAGGAAGCCCGAGTAATGATCGGAGGTTCTTTGAACATTTCTTTGAGTTTAGGTTGTAATTCTATAAGATGCCATTTCTCCATTAGAATGTGTTTTAGGTTAGGCACAGATGGGTTGTATTGCGTTACAAAGGGCAATATTTCTTTGCGCACTTTTGTGTTTTCTTGGAGAGCTTTCTTTCTGTCAGAGAATTTGACTTCCGAGAGTGTTTTATCTATAAGATTGTTTGGGTAACCTCTCGCTCGAAGGCGTAGTTTGAATATTCTTATGTTTTCTACGAAAGTCTCCTGTGAAGAGTTAGTTCTTAGTAGTCTCAGGTCTTCACCTTTCACGAAGCCTTTTTTGACGGCCGGTGGGTGACAGGATTTGAAATGTGTGTACTGGAATGTCTCAGTAGGCTTGAAATAAGTACGCGTGTCAAGGATAGATTCCTTGTCAAATCGTGCTCCTTTGTAGATGCATGTATCAAGGACGATGATTTCTTTGTCAGAAATATCAGCAGTGAATTTTATTGTAGGATGGTAGTTATTTGCATGCTCAATGAAATTGTCAATTTCCTCTCTATTAGTGTCCCATAGGGAAAACACGTCATCGATATACCTTTTCCATACCAACGGCTTTATATTGTGCTGATCGATAATTGCTATCTCAATCTTAGCCATGAAAATATTAGCGAAAGAGACTGCGGTTTTAGTGCCCATAGCTGTAGCATGAGTCTTTAGGAAGTCTTTTCCATTGAATTAGAAAGAGTTCTCTTGTAATTTAAGTCTCAGCATTTCTCTAAGACAGTGTGTTGGTATAGGGGCGTTCCCGTGTAGAATGTGTCATATGCATGGCATATGGTCGTGATACCTTCTTCTTGCGGTATGTTTGTATATAGACTCGTAACGTCCATTGAGACAAGGACTGCATTTTGTGGAATTCTCGCTCCTTCAATAAAGTTGATAAATTGAGTTGTATCTTTAATATATGACTGCTGCTCTTTCATTATTGGTTGAAGGAGACTGTCAACAAAATGCACTGGCTGCCTTAACCAGGGAGCAGCTAAAGACACTTCTTGTAGATGCGGTGAGGGGAAACAACCGGAAACTACGTTTACTTCCTGTCACGACAAAATAGGGCAGCGGAAAACAAAATGCCCTTGCTTCTCACAAGGAAAAGCCTGTGGTGATGAATGCCGTTGCTTCAATTGTAAAAATGATTTTGGTACCAGAGATGTCGTGAATATTAGGAAAAGACGAGCACAAAAAGTAACTTCAAGTTCGCCAAGTAGCAAAAGAAAACCGTGCCATGATTACCTTGACAATGCAGGGGCAACAATTAATTTTGGAAGCTGGACTTCACTGGAAACGTGTATTTTGAGCACCATTGAGTCTTACATAACTTCAACTTGCATTGCTCCAACAACAGAAAACATTCAAAAGTTGTACAATTATGTGATCAAAAGCATGGTCTCACAAGAAGGAACAGGTTTGCCTAGATTCAAGTATCTAAACCAAGTGCGAGCCAAGCTGCTGCACAAAAAGAAAAAGGAAGAGGCGTTACGTGGCTTCGTCGACGCTCTGCAGTAAACAGCTGCTCAATCACCCAATGCAATGAGAACGCCACAAAATATGAAAAAATACTTATATTTCTACTCGTGCGTTTTAAATTTTAGTAAATTTCCTTGCCATCCTCTGTTTTGACGTCCAGTGAAATGATCACAAGCAGTGGTTCTTGGCCTTATTTTTTATTCATTTTCCAAACTTAACCACAGTTGATACGGGTTTCATTATTTGGCAACTGATATATTATTAATGCGAATGACGTGAGGCATTGCCACGAGAGTGTCGTCTATCTGACGTTACCGTCGCCGTCGTATAACTACACTTCATGTACTGAAAAGAAGACTCTAGCTCGAGAAGGATCATTTGGAATGGTAATTTAGTCTTAACTTGCTTAAGTTTTTCTAGCAGTACTTGATATTATGGTGTATAGGTGACAGTTGAATTGTTTTGCTTTTTGTGACGCAGATGGCAAATATTTCTCACCCAAGGTAACCCAGCACCATTAAGTTTCAGTTCTTGTGGAGACTGAATACGAGTTTGTAACCACTTGAATAAGGAAAGATTTAGGATTTGTCGAATCTATAGAGTCAAGTCAAGGTCCGGTTCAGGTTTGATTGGTTTTGTAAGTATCTGAAGAAGTTACATTTAGCAATAGCAGTTAATATTAGTCTAATATTGGGCAATGAAAGTTTCATTCCTTTGCTGTTTCAACATACAATATAGTATTACTATACTTCAGCCACAATGTTGCCGTATAGTCGGCAAACGGCATCCTTTAGAAAGCAAGATTACAAATGGCTTTGGTATCT
>OX419347.1:6288259-6305759 GCA_948470475.1 Galaxea fascicularis
GTTCCCGCATTAAAGGAGCTGAGAAATTAGAAAAAAATTTATAATTTTCACACACCTGACTGCTGGACAATGTATTGACATATTATAAGGAAATGTTACCTGCCTATTAGGAAGGAGAAACACTGCAGAAAAAAGTTGTAATAATGCCTGAACTAAAGTAAATGATAATAATTATTTTATTGCATCATCAAACAGAGTGGTCACAAGATCAGAAGGCTGAGAGAAAGCTGGCATCTCTACACTCGTCAGCAGAACAATAAAACTTGAAGATCCGTTCGAGGACATTATTAAATGTTATACACTGCTATTGTATAGTGTAGTACCTAAGCTTTGGGGTGATAGTAATTCTGTTTATCCGAATTTTGAAGTAGATTGTTTTGTTCTATTGACACACTACTAGAACAGTTATGAGACAGGTTGAAAAAGCAACTAGTCTTTATGGGTATTTGTAAGATTAAAGACTGAAATAACAAAATAGTGGAATCCAAATGCTTTGAGTCAAAACATTGTGAATCTAAATACTTGCAACATACAGCTTCTGCACTTTCATGAGATTAAGTACATGCAAAAATCTAGCACTATTAATTTTTCAAACATTAATTGTGATGACACTACACCAAGTATTGCCTCTTAGGTAACTTTAACCCAGCTTAAGTGTCAAATGTAGGAAAAAGTGATGCTTCTCTTTGCATTCGAAGTTTAAACCAGACAACCTACAAATCCATTTGTTTGAACATTATTGCAAGAATATTAGTATGCCAACAACTTTTCTTAATGATAACTAATCAAATGTGTTCAGTGGATATCTTACTTTACCCACAATTCCCCAATTTCGGTTGCAATTATCATGACACACTGAATCTTGCCTTACTGAAGTGTATCATGTGGACAGCAAGTAAAATATTTCATCCTCATACAGTATATGTAATATTTACCTAGCTCTGAAAGTTAGACAGTCATGTATGTAGTGACAAATAACATTGAAATTCTTGGAAACCAGATCATGAATATGCACAAGCAGAGTTCAAAATGACTCTGGACTGTACAGAAGTGATCCAAAGTGAACCACAATGCAAAAATGTTACGTGTTAACAATTTATTCCAAGCACTGCTTGTCAATGGTCCAGCTGGGCTGCTCCTACTCCAATGTAAATAGGTGCTAATTAAAGGTTTATGAATTCTGCACTAACAAAATCATCTACTTTGACTTTCTTCTTTAAGAAACACATTGCAAAACATTAAGAATTCAAATAGATTTAGAAGAATTTTGATTGATATCAGTGACTGTACTGGGAATGTACTCCAGTATTAGAATGATGGTAACAACTTAATGTGACTGGTCTTTCTCAGTTACCTTCAAGCTGAAAAATCTTATCAATATTATCATTTGCGGAATTTCTAAAGGTGTATATAGGAAGTAATTTGTATGCAATTTAGTTATTGACATTGTTTGGATATTTAATTTTTGGTAATTGATGTGGAAAGAACAGTTAATTTTCAAATTAAAGTAACTCAGAGGAACATGTTTCTTTATTAGAAATTAAAGCCTTTTTTCAGAGGAGCATGTATAATTAACAATTTCAACACCATTTTTAAACACATTCAATCAAAAGGCTCTTCTCACAATAGCAATATAGGAAAAATGTGGCCTTCTCACAGATTTTGATGTCTTGCAACCTGTGAAAATGCCTTTGCAAAAGCTATGAAAAAGGCTTCACAAACTCTTTAACTTAATTACGAGGTTTTTTCATAGGATTTTTCACATTCAACAACCTGTGCAAATGCCAGGGCTGTTTACAGGTTTTGATATTTTGTAACCTGTGAAAAAAAGCTGTGAAAAAGCTTTACCTTAAAATAACATTTCACGCATTATTTGAAAAAGCCAGTGAAAAAAAATTCAATCAAAGGTTTTTTTCACATTTGACCCCTGTAAAAAAGATGTGGAAAATTCTTATTTCACATGGTTTTCCACAAGTTCTTCACTAGATTTTCATGTTTCCATCCAATGGAATGAAAAACATAAAGGAGACATCTGCAGTACAAAGGTAAAACTCCAGGAGCACAGCAGTTCGAGGCAGTGTTCACATCAGGGGCATGGCGCACAACTGACCCAGTATGGTGCTTTTTGGCTTGCTTTTAAAATTTCATCTAAATCAGCTGGATTTTTACATGTTGCCTTTGCTTTGATACAAAACATTGCCCAGTATTTTGTTTGGCTAGTTTCTGCTTCACCGTTCTTTTTCGATAAAAAAAAAGTATAGTTTTACATAATAATTATATGACTTGTGTGAATTGCTTTAATCTATTTCCTCTTGTAAATTTTCCTGTACTAAACATTAATAATGAAGTCCCCCTCCTCACTGATTATAGTAACATTAATAGTAACAGTGGGCTATTTTATTATGATGATCTTTCTTTCATTTACTTGCATAGCCCCATAAGCTATTAGCTTTTTATTGAATTGAAAAAATGTAATGATGGTCGCCCAACTAGTTTACAGTGTAGCTCTGAAGTCATTCCGGGTGACCAGTTACTGTCACTGTATTTATCTTTTTAGTTTTTTCATTGTGAACTTCAATTTTTACAGTACAAATAAATAAAGATATACAAAAAAAAATTTTTTTTCCCGGGAATCATCTTTTGCAAATCTTTTGACCCTATGCACTTCTTTTGTTTGTTGCTTATCAAAAGATCCACCACGGGCAATGTTTTTCTATTAAATCACAGGACACATGCAATAAATCTGAGGGATCTGAACAAAATTTTAAAAATGAGCCAAAAAAGCAACACACATTAGTTGACAATGCACCCTTCAATAAACCTCAGCAAGCTCATTTGTATGCATTAACCATCCAGTATACTGTCTATAAATATCAACATCCCTGCCTGAATGAAGGGAAGAGGAAATTTAAAAAGAATGCCAAAAAAGCGCCAAAGGTCAGTTATGCGTATCGAGCCCTTCAAATGCCATTATTATACATAGACCACTATGACCATGGTTATACCATAATATTTGTGATGGGAACTTGATGTTTATTATTCTGTTATAGCATTTGCTGCGATGCGTTCGGTTCCCCCTCGAGCCCGCAATATATGCAGGTTCATCAGTACCCGTCATTCCACACAGAAAAAGTATTGCCATGTGCTCAAAATGGCGGTTATGTTTTGGCAGTTGTTTACCGTGACTGTTTTATGCCGTTTTCTCTGGACGGTGTTGGTTCTTTATCGTAAACAACAATGTATGTATTCAAAAACAATGTGAATTTCCGTAGTTACTAAAACATGGAACGACCTAAAACCACCTAAAACCATCTACAACCACCTCAAAAACTTCAACAACCACCTACAACCATCTACAACCACCTCAAAAACATCTACAACCACTCGCAAACAATCTAAAACCATCTAAAACAAGATATAAATGTCTGAAATAAGGCGAGACGACAACATGTCACGTACATGAAATACAAGAATCGAACAAAACGTCCACTTCCCCCAAAATCTTACTCTGCCTGGTCCCTTGTATCATCAACTATTAAGCTTAACACAAATCTTCCACCGCACTGTCCTCTTATGTTGGGATGGCTGGGAAATAAGTTTGATTTTGTTTCCTCTCTCTTGTGAAACTCATCGACAATTTGATTATAATTTAAGCAACAACTGATGGTTTGTGATTTTTAATTGTTTTAAAATCATGTTTAAAATGTCACATTACCAGTGATTACATATGGTGCGAAATCAATGTGAACCAAAACGTGTCACTGGTACCCAGGGTAGAAAAAGCCAAATCAAGTCAGTCTTTCGACTATGAGTTTGTTATTTTATTTTATAATTTTTTTGTGACTTGATAGTTCATTTTGTAAAGTTCTTTTAGTCTTTTAATATACTTAGCATGATCTTGTATTTCATTTCGTGACTTAAGCCAATGGTGGTTGTTGAATTTTTGGAGGTGGTTGTAGCTGGTTGTAGATGGTTGCTGGTGGTTTTAGGTGGTTTTAGGTCGTTCCATGTTTTAGTAACTACGTGTGAATTTCACATTTTCTGTTTTGTTCTGCGTTTTTGCATCATAGCCCTAGTGATTTTTATGATTAGCTTGTCCAGGTTTTACCTATCGATTGGAATAAAGAGCGAGTTGAACATATGTGACAACATAGAATTGATACCACTGCAATATTATTTCTGGTTATATCAGCACCACTGACAACAAAGTCTCTTTTAATAAAGTTTGCTTATAGCTACCAACCATTACATTTTGATTGTGGTAACCCTTTTCATACAAGTTTATCAAATTTGATAAACTCAGGCAATTTTTATTCAATATATGCATGATACAGGTCTTGTCTTTTACAACTTTTTATAAAACTTAAGGTACATTTTAAGATTTTAAATGGGAAAACAAAGTTTTATGAGCTTTCATGAAACATTTTCTACAGTTGTTAGTAACTACTTTTTTATAAAATTTTATAATTGTTCTGCGCTTGGCAATGGCAACAGCTCATTGCTTCAAATTTAATTGGCTTGTGACCATATTAAATGCTTGCTTCTGTTGTTGGCCAGAATGATTTTTAATTAGTTGTTCTTCTTTGGTTTTAATTCCTTTCAGTTATATACAACACTCAATTAAAAGTTCTGAAAAATGTGAGTGTATCTGTCTGGGAATTTAATGGTTGAAGGCTCATCCAATCAGACTGTCACTTACATAGTAGTAACAAAGATCAAAGGTCAATGTATTCCATGGTTGCAATGTAACCAATTACAAATACAACTGCATGCAAGATGCATGAAAATGAATACAAGAAACATAATATATATTAAGCATAAGAAGCCAAAAATGATTTGGAGTTTTGGAAAATATGCAGTTTAAAACTTTGATTTTTGTGGGAAACTGATCCAATTTGGTCACCCATAAGGGAGACCTGGAGATCTGCTCTGTATCCGGGAGACTCCCAGTTCATCACCGCCATCTGTACGTATTCTTTATGACTGCGTCCTAGTTTAATGTTCATTTAAATCAAATTCTCTAGGAAATCAGCAGGTACAGTTTTGACTTCTGTTTGTTTTAAATCACACTCTCAAATGGAATGCACTAAAATTAATAATGTCCATGATTATACTAAGAGAAAGTATAAACTGGAATCAAAATTAAAAGGTACAGCCACAACAGTTTGTAATGTTTTTCTACAAAGGAGGCTTGTCCATCTTGAATGAGCAGAATACATGAAATACATATTGTAACTACTCATGTTACAGAGTATACAACGGAATGTACTGTACATGTATTTTGAAGACAATTAACCATCAATTGTTTGATTTTACCTTTTAAATCCATAATAATATCAGAATGTATAATCTCTTCACTGTTCACCATACAAAGTCATGTAACTTTTCTATCAACAGTACTGGTGATAAAAATTTGTTAAACAATCAAGGCCTTTAATTGTTACTTACTGAACGCTTCCTAGTGATTGAGCAGTTTTTAAGGAGAAATTAAACATTAGTCACTCTTAGCCTGGGTTAAAGGGTTAAACTGAATGATGCTACCTCTTACTAACCGAGTTCGAGGTCTGTACTGTAAGTGACAGACCAATTTTTTTCCCCGTTCGTTTATTGTCCAAGCCCAAAGCGCGTGGACCATAAATCAACAGGAAAAAACAAGGATTCATAACTTACAGTACGTAACGAGAAATTGAGGTTAGTAAGATATTAATTATATCTCTGAGGCGAGTCGGGCATGCAGAAAAGGAAACTTTCAAATTTAGCAGGCCGTACAGTGAAGTATGGCCCACTAAATTGACCAATCACAGCGCGTGTACTGACAGATATAATAATCAGAATTACATGAAGCACATCACCACAATCCAGCAGTCACAGAAATCAATCAAGCACTGAAAGTCAGAGAGAGAATTTAACCTAACCTGGCTTGACTGCAAAAGAATCCATATAGGAAAAGCAAAACAAAGTTATAAATCAAGCTAGCCTTTTGTTCACTTAATCAGTACTGCATATGTACTCAATGCAGAAAGTCTTCTATCTGTTGGTACTGTTTAACAATAACCTATTCCTAGAGCCATACACTTCTTGTCTGAGTAAGAACAAATGTCCAAATTGAATTATTCTCCATGACCATAAATTTTGTTCATGTATTTCAACATCATAACATCCAATTATGGGTATGAGCTTTTTTTCAGGCTTCAGAATAAATGCAATAGGTAACAGTTATTTCTGATCAGTAAAACTGAATCACACAGGCCTGGCATTTGAAAACCAACAAATTTTCACAAGAACAGCAATTTATAATTAGCAATTGTATGGTAGCAGCTGTTAAAAATCATCTGATTCCAACACTAGAAAACATTATTTTCAAAGTTTGATCTGCATGTAAATTGTCAATTGAAAAAAACTGACATAACATTTAACACAAACCTCTTTATGTTTCTTTTCATGATGTGAAAAAAATAGTTTTGCCATTGGACAACACAGGCAGAAGTGAAACCATTTCTAAAGTGACTGAATCAGAAAACATTGTCAGATGAGAGATGATTATTGAGAATCTCAGAATGAATATTCCTTAGGGTAGACAATTTGTACACACTGGTGTTTATCATGTAGATATTTCAGTTTGATTAAAATTAGCATATGACACCAACCCTGACAATTTTATTGATTTAAGTACCATTTCAAAAGTGCGAAAGTGTGAAAAGGTGAAAAACTAAAAAATAAAATTGCTGTTTACAGCAAAATGATTTAACTTTAGTTAACAACACTTAAAAACTGGAATCTATATTTAAAACAGCCATGTACATACATGTACAGATTTCAATAATGACGCTCAGAAAGATGACCATTTTCATTCAAGATTTTTATGTGAATACTGCAGAGGTTGCATGAAGTACAGCTGTACACAGGGTTCAGTGACCAAAGAAAAATGTTCAGTTGTTGCAGGTTTGTATGTGTTCTTCCTGTTGCATCAGTTAGCATTGAAATATAATACAAAATTGGCAGCCATCTCTAGAACACTTACAGCAGTATACTCTGGCTACTTTCTGTTCTACTTAAATCCACACTAAATGTATTTTGGTGACAGTTAATCATCCTTTGAAGGAACTAAGTCATAACTTTGTTTTTATTACTGTCTTTGAAAAGCTGAAAGTCATAAAGGAAACCCAAACAGATTGATTCTCTCAAGCAAGTGAAAACTAACCAAATACAGATGTGCATATAATGCTTTGCTTCGGCTTGAAATAATTATTTTGGTGTTTTGATCAGCAAAATTTTGTTTGTGAGAACAACCTGAAGCCTTTGATTTTCCATGTAATTGGATGTTTTCAAAAGCAGAAGAATTACGTTAACATGATGTCTTTAATCGACACAAGCAGCTCTGGCCTGAATCAAATGAAAGTCGAAAACTTTACACTGCTTAAACAACATGCTGTAATAAGTGAGGTGAAAGGTTTTCTTTTCTTCTCATTCTGTTTTTAACTGTGCAGTTTATGAATGAAAGACATACTCAACAGATACTTTGTATCAGAATTTTTGGAAAAAAAGTTCCAACTTCTCCCAACAGTCTAGGAACTGTAGTCCAGATCATCATCACCAGCTTCAAAACTTAAGTGTTAAATCTTCTAGGTGGTGCAGCCAGGGCTACTGTCTTTAGTGAGAACACTGAACACTACTTTAGTTCAGACCACAACACTGGCAACTCTGTCTCCTACTCTTCACAGACAGTGATGAACCAGTGTTGAGAAACAGGACCTTCAGTTTAAATATCATAAAGGCTAGAAAGTGTAACCATTTACAGATGTCATTACTGCAAAGGCAGCAATTATTGGCCTAATTGGTGAGCCCAAGATGTGAATCTGCGACCTCCAGCATGGTAGTCCATTGCTCTACCAAATGAGCTAAGTGGTCAAACTAAGTTTATACATGATGGGTGACAATTGTTCATAAAGAGAGAAGTAAGACGGTAAACTTTAAGTGTAACAAATGAATGAAAGATGTAACTATTACTTGATACTCCTGGGAGAATTCACAATAAATTATTCTTTTCTCAAAGTATCAAATAATAATCTATTATAATGTTATTATAATTACATGGGATAAGAAGGACAGTTATGGTTCCACTAGGCCCCTACCTTGGTCTCCGTGTTATGTCACTCTGAAAAGTAAAAAGATGGAAAGTCAACAAAATTACTACTACTGACATACAGTGGACTTAGCCATATTTAATCTGTACCATGACTAAAGCATTGACACTGAATTCAAACCAACCAACTGATTTCCCATTTACAAGCCAACCTCTCATTATTAATTTTGTATTACCACTTTTGGCAAAGCCTTGGTTCATGAAAAAAATGAACCTTAATTTTCAGGAAAAAATATCATATGGTGGTTGACAGCAGTAAACAAAATATTTTCACAATTATTGGTAGTTGCACAATTTTCTGAAAATTTAATATTGTTTGAATGTGCAGGCCTCTAATAAGTGCTTAGATATTGATGACAACACTGCTAATGTGTGGTTCCAGAAAATATCTATTATTCTCCCCTCTCCACCCCATGGAAGGGTTTTCATTTGCACCCCCTACCCCTACAGAAATTTCAATTAAGCTCCATACTTTTCTCTCTTTTCCACCTCCCTCCCCCTTGCAATTTTCATTGATCCCTCCACCCCATGGAAGGGTTTTCATTTGCACCCCCTACCCCTACAGAAATTCCAATTAAGCTCCATACTTTTCTCTCTTTTCCAGCTCCCTCCCCCTTGCAATTTTCATTTACCCCTCCACCCCATGGAAGGGTTTTCATTTGCACCCCCTACCCCTACAGAAATTCTAATTAAGCTCCTTACTTTTCTCTCTTTTCCACCTCCGTCCCCCTTGCAATTTTCATTTACCCCTCCACCCCATGGAAGGGTTTTCATTTGCACCCCCTACCCCTACAGAAATTCCAATTAAGCTCCTTACTTTTCTCTCTTTTCCACCTCCCTCCCCCTTGCAATTTTCATTGACCTTCCCTGGAAATGTATGAATATTTTCTGGAACAATGCAATGTAACAAACATGCATCACTTACAAATTAAGTTGTAATGGTTTGCCTAAAAACAATAGCAATGAATTATGCAGAGAGGTGTTAATTGTGGTTACATATTGTTTGAACCACATCAATTTATTGGCTAAAACTTGAAAAACTGCGAACTACTTTTTAAGGGAGCACATTATTTTCTGTTCCCATTTACTGACTGATTCCCTCTTTGAGATTACTCTTCAGCTTTCAAATACAAAATAGTTAATATTCAGTTCAATGTAGTCCACATAGAACTGAGTCAATCTATTCAACATAATTGAATATGCTTCCACACCATAGTTAACAAGAACCAGGCATAACCAATCAATTGGTAATCAATGAAAAACATTTTGTTGAGCATCATTACTCATTGATCAATTGATTACTCATTGATGTCATTTATTATTACTTTACTGATGTCATTGATTTACCTAATGGAAATTGTCTTTTTAGCACCATATCCATAGACTGCGAGCAGTCTTTCTTTTGCACAAAAATCTGTAGAACGAACATGAATGCAATATGCAAGCGGCAAAGCTGCGAACTGCTTGTGGCATTGCCACTCCAATCTCATGTTCGCCTTCATTCCACAGATTTTAGAGCTAAAGAGAGACTGGTTGCAGGCTACCATCTCCATTATATCATTTGGCAATGAAACACGATCGCTTCTTCTACGATTATTGGTGGCTGGAGAACTGTATTTCAACCATTCATGTTATGCTGACCGTAAAGTTTTCACTGAAGCAAACGACAGCATCAGAGCCTGAACTTAAAGTCAAGTTATTTAATATTTACTAATTATGATGTGGTTATTTAGTTTTGGAACTAGCTTGTGACTAACTTTTCATATCTAGTCACAAAATTGCGATGGTACTTTTTGTAAATTTTGAGCCCTGCAAAACACTATGTTTGACATCAGCAGGAGGAACTGATGTGAAGATAAGTTAAAAAGACCACAATAAAATTAAAATCAAAAGAATTTGATTTATATTTCTTGGATTGTGTGCCATTCAACAACTTCAACTTCAACTTTATTTTACACTTCCAACTCAGAAATTACAATATTGACATAAAAAAACAACCAAGAAAAAAAGTACATATATAAGAATCTAAGGTGACACAGGTCTATTAATCAATGATACAGTGTCAAAGACCAATGATTTTGTGCAGCATTGATTACTCAATGAGTAATCAATGAGTAATCAACTGATAACTCATTGATTACCCACTAACTCATTGATGTCATTGATTTCATTGATTAGTTATGCCTGCAAAAATGGCCTCTAACCCCTCTCTGTCCTGTTGCATGTGTTAATTTCATTAATAAAGTAAGGGACATTATTCCTCCCAAAAATTTACTATAAGCAATGGAATAACTATTGAGCAGGGACACCCTAAGATCTGGTCACAGTATGGAGCAATGGCCTAACCCCAGAACTAATTGGTAAATTATTGTGTGACTATGAATGTGAGCCTTACATTGCCTATTTTAAGCATATGCATGCATGTTCTAGTCATTTCCTTTTGACCCCACACTGTAATCCTGCCAGTCTTTACTGCAACTGACTCTAACTCTGTAACCAACTGAGCTATGAAACCATTGACGTTGGGAGCAACCCATAATTGTTGTGGGTTCATATGTTCCCATGAAAGAGATTCATGAATGTGAATTCATGATATTCACATGTATGCAATAAATCATGAATAGCGACCGCTCCCAACTGCAAGGATCATGCTTCACTTAATTTCATTTATGCAGTTCATTATTCAATATATTTTATACACATTATTCACAATAGTTTAGTAATTTTAGTAATAGTTTTAGTATTTACATGGGATTGTATGAGAACTTCACTTACACAGCTTCCAGTGAGGTTAGGTTCAGAGCTTCCCAATGAGGGATTTGCCCTCATGCGCACCAAATTAGAAGTCTCATCAAGTCTTGAGGATGGGAAAGCAAAACTCTCCCGTCTCTTTGCCCTTGGATCACCAAACTCATCTGAGAGCCTTGAACGACTGAGCTTGAAATTACGTGGCAAAGATGAAAACACTTCTGAATGTAAATCAGCACTGTTGTCAAGTTCAGAGTCTGACTGTACAATTGAAAACAGCAATAAAGCACGGAATTAATGCAAGTACAGAGTATGTGATCACTTTTATTGATAATAGTAATAATAATAATAAATAAATTTTAGAATAGTAATAATAATAATAATAATTATAATAATAACAACAATAATAACAGTTTTCGACCTGTTGTGAATTCTTTACACCTTCATCTGAAATAGGTTTGGACTCAAAAAATGCTTATCATAAGCTTTTACCTTTTTTTGAATGTTTGATATTCAATAGTCCCTTTGGATCTCAAAACTCTTAATTTTCCCTGCTATTGCTCATAACAAAATGGATTGGAGAAAAGCCAAACAAAGTCTGGACAGCATATATCCTGACTGGCTCTGCTTTGAGATTGACATTTCAAAAATTGTTGCAAAGAGTAACAACTCCTTGCCAAATTAAAGCTGCAGCATTGAAAATGTCAGCAATGTGTTGTCCTTTGCAGACATTCATGTTCTTGTTGTTAGTAAAAATTTGCAAACTTTTAAGTCTTTCCCTTGGTGTAAGAACCCACAAAACTCAAGAATAAGATAAAACAAAGAAAAATAGGGTTCAAAACAACAGCATATTGCAAAACAATACTCAAAAGCATATTCTTCTACAGCATATTTAAATAAGTATATTAATTTTATCAAATCTATAGACCACTCTCTATCTTGTGATCATAAATTGATAATTATACACTAATTATAAAAATATAAATGTCCATGAACAGGGCCAGAGCAAAACCTGAACAAATACACAGTAAAAACAGTTTGAAACAATCATAGATGTGAGCTAAGCTTAATTAATTGCATTAAAAAAGTACATTTTCACCTGTAAATCACTGGAGGACAGTTATAATCATTGCAAAGAAATCTGTAAACAGCCTGCCTTTTCTGAACTCCTTTTAATGTTAACTAAACGTTGGCTTTGTCTACTATTTGCATAGTTCAGAAATTGGACATTTTATGTAAATTTGATGTCTGGGGCAAAATAGCAATTGAAAATATATTTTACTTTTATAATAAATGACACCCTAACAGAATGTGTCATTTTTCCCCCTTCTCGTTTTATTTTTTGGGTAAAATAAAAGATATTGAATTTGGACGGACAGCCATGAAGTTTTCTCGTCAAAATCATTTCATTCCGCATTGATATTGAATGTACAAACCGTAATTTACATAACGCCGACCTTATATCGTGATCTGGTCCGTATTTGTGTACACACATGAGTTCCAAGCGCTCTGTTTATTCCATCTTAAATAATTTCCCACCTTTGACTAGCATATCATAACCTATTTCACACTAAAGCTTATTCTGATTATTTATATAGTTGTGGTTGTTTAAAGGAATGGACAATATCTAGCGTGCGTCCATCCAATTCGGGATGCACGCGGATAGTTGGGAGAGCACGAAGGTAGCGTAAGAGATGCTCGAGGCGCAGCCGAGAGCATCTCTAGCTACCTAAGTGCTCTCCCAACTATCCAAGTGCATCCCGAATTGGATGGACGCACCGGCTAGACATTGTCCATTGCTTTTATAACATAGCGAGACATTTTTCGCGCTGAAAAGTCGCTTTTTCTTTACTGATCAAATTACATATTCTCTTAACCGCGCGGGTGCATACTAAAAATAGAATGACTTGTTTTTCAAAAACACATTTACTTTTACACGCTTACATCTGCGAGTGACAAAATAAGTGTATCAAAATACCACACATAGGCCTTCCAGCTTAAAATATTTAGTTAAGATGTCAAGGAAAAAGTTTCTTTAAAATCACCATTCAAAATGATGCATGCTTTAAAATGTCTTGGGTCTTACGAGTCATTTTGAAGGACTCACCGAAGAGACCACGACTTGCACATTTTGAATCGTGCAGTTGCTGAAAATGGAGTCGAAATTACACGACAATTTGAAACTCACTCTTGATCGTAGAAACATACCAGTTAGTGTTTTTCTTGGTCTTGTTTATCTTCGAATATTTTTTCGTAATCCCGCTCGGATAAATTTGCGAAGCAGTTGTTTTCACTGGTAGCACTTTCGCTTTGTTAGTCTTTAGACGCTTCCGATACTTCTGCAACCATTTCAGACACGTTTTTTAGGTCTTCAAAGTCATAGAAACACCCTACCTCAGATGCTGGGTTGACCAGCCATTATAATACCTAACGTTAAGTTAAAAAAGCTGTGAAAAAAGTTTTGCTGGCAAGAAATTTCATTGACACTGACGTCAGCCTTAACCATCTCTATGAACCATCCGTTTCTTTTTCATAAAATATTAGCCAATAAGAGCGCGCGTTAGAATGTAGCTATGTTATAATACATCTTAACCGATCGAGACCGTACTTTTCGCGGATGAACAAATTTGTCATTTTCACGTTTCATACAGAAATTACGCGAGTCTCCACATTGATAAAGATCTGTTCGTAGTCGGAAAAAATGGACGCTTAAAATACTAGTAGACTAGAAATTTGTCCAAGTTTGTCGTGAAAAGATAACTACAAAGACGTATTTTGAGCTGGTATCCTACAGGAAACACGTGGAAATTACAAAATTGGACAAGACCTATAGATCGATCGAACACTGAGCATACATGTAAGTTGAACAATCAATAGCGCGCGTTAGGTCGGAGGGATTGTCAGATGAAACTATTTAATTGTAGTCTTGAAGGAATTTTCGACAAAACGGGTTTGATTTTTATGCGCCGAGAAATCAAAAGGCTGATCAGTTAATATTTTTACCACTGGAGACCAAAAACATTAACCTATTTGATTGTGTAAACATACAGCAGGGTAAGCCTAAATCAAATAAAACCGAACCTGCAAGCGTCAACAAAGTGTCCAGTTTAAGCCAAAAGCAAACCAAATTTTTTAATGATCGTGAATGATAATGATGCACGAGTGAATGATGTTTTGCAACAATTACATTTTTGGAGGTTATTTTGGAGTCGAGTGCTTCGCCTCCGTGCTGTCTTCCCAGGAAACACGAAAATGTATTCGAACTAAAGAATTGAAAACAAAACTAATAGACCTTTTCAGAAACAGAAAACATTGGTCGTAACAGTTGGGACTTAATTTTCTACACTTCAGGAAATCATCTTACCAAGGTGAAGTCAAACCTGTCTTTCGCCTAGGCATAAAAAACTGCTTAAAACGCCACATGATAAGCTTAATTATGTAAGCTTACACAGAGTTTGTGTGATGCTTACCTCGTCGGCTGAAAATTCCTCCCGTAATTTCGTAATAGAATGCATTAAAAGCTCTCTTTCCTTGTCATCTTTCACATTGTAGTCGTGTTCCAAAACGTCCTCAGTGAGTGCTTGAAAATAGCCGATAGATACATCGTCTGGAAACAAAGCGATCAAATGTCCAAGGGACTCTCTCTCCAAAAAAAGAACGAAGCGAGGTGTCTCTGTCTTCGCTTGTTGTGCTGCCTTCGCTTTCTGTGCGGCAGGCCACTGTAGAGCTGTCAAGCCCTTCCATAGTCCTTCTACGTCTTCCTTAAAACTCGCTCATTTTCATCGAAATGCTAGTGACAATCGTGGAACGCAGGGAGACCTTCAATTTGGCTGTGTCGAGTAAAAACAAAATCTTTCGCCTTCAACGACACTCGCGCACGAGGTGTCCTCCATCAATTTCAGTTTGTTTTCCCTGTGAAAATGTCCTGCGCGGTGTTCAAACGACACATCTCAGGCAGGTCTAGTCGAATTGTTGACCCACAGATACCTACCCTAAATAAACCCGACCAAGAGAAAATTCCTTGCTCTTCTCATTCGGCTAAGACTTGTTTCCATCTCTCAAACTGACTTCGAAGATATACCGCCGGGCAGTTACAACATGGTTTGGTATGGGTGCTCTCTCCACCGTGGGCTCAAAATGTCAGTTTGAAAGATGGAAATAAGTGCAAGCCTTCTCATTCACTGAGAGAATTTTATCAGTCATCGATTAACGTGGAAAAATATAAATATGATGATTTCCCCAGGGAGTATGAACCTGTCCGCGCATATTCCACTGGGACAACAACTCTGACCAACAACAACTTTATGGCGGACGCCGGTCGTTCGAACTTTCCACCACAGTAAAAAGGAGATAAAATGAAGAGTGCTATAGCATGAAGTTCTTGCTTTGGGTGCGTTCCTTTGGGATGATTCAGATCAGGATCAGTGATCCAAGATCACTGTTATCATGGCACATCAAAGGAACAAATAAATCCTTGCCCAGAGTGGATTCCTCAGTTCCTTTCAGGATGCGCTCATGATCCAAGTCATCTAAAAATTCCTTAACTCTCTTTTAGTATACTTATTGTAAAAAGATTTAGGAGCCGTCCACAAAGAGTGGACCTCTCGTAAGTGACCACCCAAAGTGTCAAGTCTAGGTCACAGGCAGCCCAATTGTGGTGTGTGTCATCAAAAGTTGATACAGAAAAATTGACCATTTAAAACTTCGAATTCCAACGAACCGAGTAGCGGTAGAAATATTTATATTCTAGTCAAATAAAGCCTTCTTACCTTCACTCTACTGTTTCTTGTCCCTTTCTGGGACGTCTAAATGCAATATCATCGCTTTTTTTAAGTCCCAGGTCACTGTCCATTAAAAGAAGCGATGAATGGTTTGGTCAATAAATACTCTTGCTTTGTAATCACCAAGGGTTTAAGCAAACTTCATGAAACTTGGCACACATAAAGTACAAACCAAAACAAATTTAATGCATGACTATTTAGGGTCAGAAATGCTATTGTTGCCATGGTAATACCAAAACCGATTTTATTGGACAGTTTTCTGGCAACAAAATCTAAAAACATAGTCACTAGAAATCAATGATACTTTGCTCAGTGGTCAGGCAAGGGGTGAGCTATCCAATGAGTGAAATATTTTTGGAGTTGTGGATAATCTCGTCCAATTTTTCTATAAATAGCCAGTTTCCATGGCAATGGGATATACTTTTCACAGACAAGAAGATCATTTCACTCATTGCATACATCATCAAGAGACTAAACTACACACCACATATTATGAGCATATGATAAAAAGAGGCTTAGAAATGCTTGCCAGAAGATTGGAAAGTTTAAAAATATAAATTTTGAGAAAATATGACACTTAAGGTTTTCTGAAGTGGAGTTCTCCATTTGACAACAAAGTGGGTGTCTCCAGAAGGTATAAAACAAATTTCATAACATACTGAAGTCATTATTCAGTGGGGCTGAATATTACGGCTAAAGTTTTCACAAGCTCTGCACTCAAAGCACAAAAGTGATTTCATCTCACAGTCCAGTATTTCTCCTGTCTTTATCGCAATCACAAAAACTACTCCAATTTTTGACGAGTGTCCCTGCTTTTGCCAGGTTCCATCTACTGAAACAGCTACTTCTGCCACCTCAAAACCATCTTCAATGAGAATCATTTCAGAATTGTACTGCTTTCTTAGGACAAAGAGCCACCTTGCTGCATCCACCATCCCACTTTCAGCATTCGATTTTTCTGCAGTGGCGATCTAAACCGTGTGGCTATTATATGCTTTATTCGTCACTGGTTTGAAAGATTCATGTCAGCATAGAAAGTTCTCAAGCCAGAGAGACCCATTTTCTGAGATGCAAGAACTGACGGGCGGTTGGCCTCCAAGCCGCCTACTAGTTGTCAATGCTGTCTCATGTTTACAAATCGAGCATCTCAATACTAGACTCTCAGCTAATCCTTCACGTTCAAAATCACGCTAAAAAAGCTCAAGTTTAGAGCTTGGCTTTCTACAATCACTACAGATTGCTGCTAGGGCAATAGAATCGCTAAGAAGCGGAGCATTTATCAACTTGTATCCCACAGCTGCTCTTTCAGGTTTAGATGACTCTTGGTTCAGACCACACGAATTTTGAAGTTTCTGAGCCGATCTGATGACTCTAACCTTCGAACATGAAGGCTTGGACTCGACAACATTCGCTGGAGAATCTTCCCTCACCTTAGCCTCCATTTCCACTTCCACGTGGCTATAGCTGTCAGAGACATCAGGCGAATTCTCTGCTGATTTTGACGCTTTTTTCCACAACGGAATGCCACAGAATCCTTTCTTTTTTTCTTCTTCTTCTTTAAGAATGAAACTTTCTTTTAACAGATTTAGCCATATGAAGACAGAACTAACAACATAAAGACACATGGTACAGGGTTGGAAAAAAATAGTTTCCAATTTTCGACTTAAGGCTAAAAAAAATTCAGATTTTAGGGTATACTACCCCCAAATGTACGCCCGGGAGAGATATAGCAGATTCCGTATCAAGTGGTCGCCTAGGGGAAGCCAAAAACGATAGAAAAAATGGAAACAGTCATCTCAGAAAGTGGTCGCGGTTGCTTCCAACAGGT
>OX419347.1:6310759-6315759 GCA_948470475.1 Galaxea fascicularis
AACTCCATAAGACCACCTGAAATTAACAGAGAGGAATCAAATGTTATGTGAGAGTTACATGATGACAATAAGTCAGATCACCCGAACTTGACCAACCTGGGTTACTTAGGTGTCTCTGTCTCTGACAAAACTTGAGCGTTCCAATGATTGATGGAAGGGGGGAGGGGGGGAGAGGGGAGGGGAGAGGGGTGACCGATTCTGATGAAACTTGCTGTCTATAGTTTCAAGAGTGCAATGGGTGAAGGGGTCCCAATTGGGGCTCCAAACTTTAGACCTAATAACGCCAGACTCCAAAACGTTTTGTGTGTATGGTGTTTCTCCAATAAATGCCTATCATGTTATGGGTAAAGGTTTTAATCCCAGACAGTGTAGTGACTGGCGGTGAGGTTGGCTCAATTTTGAATAGAAGACTTTCACCCAAAAATGCAAGTTATGATTTTTTGTAACTCAAAGCCTAGCTCAAGTTCTCACTCCCTCCCTAAGCACTCAAGAGAAACGCAAATTGCAGTAGAACCAAAATTAGTTAAGGTGGCTTACACTGGTTTCCAGCACTTTCACTTTGATGTATCATTAACGTCGTTACCCAATCATTGGTTAACAGGTTACAAAAACTTTTTCCACTTAATAGGTTACCATGGCAACACTATAACATGTCAGAAACACACTAAATTTACTTCAAGAAATAATAACTCAAAAACAAGCTTGGTGACCTTCAGTTTTTTAATCCTGAAAAGTAGTAAGGTGGCAAAATCTAACTTTTTTCCAAGTTAATATTGTTGTAACAAGGTTATAGTCAGTGTGGCTATAGTAACCTATCAAGTGGGAAAATGTTCATAACTTGTCAACCAATGATTGGGCATTTGTTTGATACACCATAAACTAAGGTATCAAATTATAAAGATTGGTAAGAAAATGACCCATCAAAGTACAAGAGCTAAAAAGTGCTGGAAACAAATATAATGTTGACGACCTTGAATTTGTCTCATTTACTTTGTTTATAGCAGTTTTAAGACATGTTCTGCAGCTAGGTTGCAACCTCACAAAATATAGATATTGTGTGAATATATACAGTGAGGGAATATGCAAGGAATACATTAAGAAATATAACTGGTATGTGTAAAGAAATATATAGGAGCGACCATACATATGAAAAGTTCAATCCACGCAACACGAATGGAGAGACAGCCAGCACTACATATATATTTGTCACCACATCTTCCTTAGGAAATGCATCCCATGGATGGTATAGTTTAATTACTAACTAACTTTGCATGTACATTACATACAAAGTTAGTTTGAAGTTCCTTTTCCCCAGGTGGGGAAAAGGGCCAGATCATGCGAAGTAGGGATGGGTAAAAATAATCATACACAACAGATCAGATCATTACAATTACAACAGATTGTTAACTTTCCATGTCTGCTGTTGATGCTGAGTCTGTTACTGCCTTCCAAGCGAATGCTTTGCCAACCATAAGGCAATATTACAACGCAATGTAAACATTAACACGTTGTAAATAATAAGTTTTTTTGCCCCCTTTTCTACCTCATCGCTGACTGTTTTAGTATCCTGTATAGTCACATGACTTCTAGGATTAATAGAAATGTATGTATCAGTAATTAATCAGATGTAATACATACACATCACTCTTGACACTGAAGATCTCATCAAAGATTGCCTCAGGAGCCATCCACTTGATTGGCAGTTTCTTCTGCTTCTTGCCTTCATACACCTCACTGTACAACTGTCGCATCAAACCAAAGTCTCCAATCTTAAGCCGCTTACCGTGTCCCACAAGAATGTTTCTTGCTGCCAGATCCCTGTGCACAAGGCCCTTCCCAGAAAGGTACCTCTGTAAAATCACCAAAAGGTATTCATGTTAACAAGAGCTGAAGATTAAACTGTTAGTTATGATTGAATTCCAAATGTTAACCACCTTGTGTCAGCATAAGCCATTGGGGTACTTCAATGAAAGGAATTTATGAACCTTGTTTCTTCCCTAAGTCAGCGATATATTAACCAATATTATATATGTCAACCAATATTGCTATTGGTTGACACTAATAATTTAGTGGCCATGCTCTCGTAACCAATCTCAGGTATCCTAGCAACCACAGTAACAGGTCACTGTAGATTTATAAAAAGCTGCACACTCTGATGCCTCTTAACAGTTGATTTAATAAGGAGAACTAATTGTAAAACATTGTGAAACACAGGTTTATTTGTGCAGACTCACTGAAAACTGACTGTTAAAAACAATGGTACATATATATGTTGTGCCGTGTAGCACTATAAACACATACAAGTGGTGGAACAGAGAATTAACTCTGAAGTGTAAATAAGCACTTCTATTAGCACAGTTTCTATTAGCACTTTAATTTACACTTCAGAGTTAATTCTCTGTTCCACCACTTGTGTGTGTTTATAGTGCTACGCGGCACAACATATATATGTACCCTTACTTTCTCTTTGCTGCGATTCACCACCTTCATCGTCCCCGACTTTCTCTGTCTGACCTCGTAGCTTAGTCAGTAGAGCAACAGTAGATCTAATCCGGAGGTCGTGGGTTCGATTCCCACCAAGGTCATAAGTATTTTTTCTTTGCCTCGTGTGGTTCCCTGATACCCTTTACTAGGGCTAATGCCTAGTGGGTTTTTCATGGGTTTCTATTAGCACTTTAATATACACTTCAGAGTTAATTCTCTGTTCCACCACTTGTATGTGTTTATAGTGCTACGCGGCACAACATATATATGATTCACTTACCATGCCTCTTGCAATTTGCCAAGCAAACTTCAGAATATCAATTGAATCAAATGAGTTGCAATCTTGATCACATTCATCATCACTTGTCTGGGTAGGAGCTTCTGCATCTTGATCCTGGTCTGGTGCTGAAAACACAATCATTGGTATTGAACATGAATGTTCATTGTTGTCATCACATTCTTCTTCTTGTTTAGAAGTGGAGGGGCGGGTGTTTTTATAAAACTCCTCTGTACTGTTCTGTCCTTCTCCTCTATTTTCCTAAAGGAAAGAAAATTAACACATCAGAACATAAAGCAAGAACATAAGAAAATGACTTGATCACTAATCCGATCATTTAAAAATTTTTTCCTTTACTTGCCTTATTTTAATTAATTAAATCAAATAAATTGACTAATTTTATTAAGCATATTTAGGATTACTACTTTGATAAGAAAGTAATAGTTATATAAGGTATATGGAAATACTTATTCATAACTATTTATATTTAATATTATATATGATCACTTTTGATGAGGAAACAGTTATTTAATATATAAACTTTTCTCCCTGGCTTTTTTCCCAACATCTTATAAGTTAACTACAAAAATAATTCATACACGAAAAGATTCCATTTGTCAGACATGTCTTTTATGATTCATTTGCTTTTTTAGAGCAGCTAGTCTGTTCTCAATCGAGTGTCAAAAAACCAAAACCAAAGAAAATAATTACTGTACTCTGACCAATCACAAGAGATGAAGACAGTTCAGTGAACCAATCAGAATTTGAAGTAATTACATGCAACAGGCACCAACCACGGGAAAATCTTGCATGCAACTCATCGCATTGGATGTGCAAAAATGGTGTGAGTTTTGTTAACTAATCCCAAAACAAAGCAAAAGCAAATCCAAAGCAAATGGATCACAAAGAAAATACAAACCAGAAACTCAATAGGAAAGGAATGTGGTTCAGATGTGCATGGGCAGGTGTTTCATTGAGGGGAAGGGGACATCCCCAAAAACTGCTAATATGTGAATAATAATAATAACCAGATGACAAAAGATTGCAAAAGAAAGATGAAGAAGAAATAAACATAGAATAGAAATATTTGGATCAAAGAGTTTGGATAAGGGAATGTCATAAGCTTACTATATACCCTTTTTGTTAAACTGGACTTTAAAATGTTTTCCTGCTGAACATTCTAATATTAATTCATTGTTTCCAGTTTTGACACTTGTACAATGTACCTGATCATCCGTTTTGTTCTGTTCCCTTGTTCCTGCATACCATTTCTCATCTTTGACAACAAGGCTGGCTCCCAGGGTAGAACCACTTAACTGTAAAAACATATCAAAATTTGGAACTGTAACTCATCATTCAAATATTGCTAACTGGATTTCCAGCTCACATCTCAGTGAGATTGAATAAAACGTTCTGTGTTAGATTCCCTTGTAAGCAAATAACTCCACAATGCAGATTCCCATTCTATAAAAAAAGCACTATTACATGTAACCTGTAACGAACTGCCTGAACTGAGTTCAGGAATCATATACCTGCCAACTTTCACGACTTAGGCGTGAGTGTCTTGCCTGCGGGTTGGAAACTTCGATCTCGAGCCAACTCACAACTACGAGACCAATTTCTCACGCCTGGTTGAAAAAATGACACACTTTCCAAAAATATGTAGCTTCAAACCAGTGCAGTTAACGAAAAGTCCATGAAGAATGAGTAGATGGCGATGCTTTTACCAAAATCTCTGATTTTTGAAGGAAAGACTCTGGAAACAAAGTCGTGTTTGGCGTCACGCATCCTGGGTTCTGAATTATTCGGAACGTGTTCCAAAAAATCTTTGGGCGTCTTCAGAAATCTTCGGAAATGGTCGTGTCATCTTCAAATATCCTGGCACTCCAAAGATAAAAATCTCACGCCTTATGGTCAGAATAAGTTGGCAGGTATAGAATCACAATTCTCGTCACTATAATGAACGCATTTGGTGCACTTGGCATTTCAGAGTGTCAATTTCAGGGTAGAATCCTTCAGTTATTTTTCTGTGGGGGGGGGGGGGGGTGGGGGAAAGCACACAATATTTTGCCCATGTGAGAAGGAACCGAGAATGAGAGGGCACAAGGACCAAGACGAAAATGAAGCATTTGATGAAAACAATGATTTACATGAAAATGACGAATTTGACAAAAATGATGATTTTGACTTTAGCACAACAAAGAAGAAGCGAAAAAGAGCAAATTGCAAAAAATTGTAG
>OX419347.1:6317357-6322357 GCA_948470475.1 Galaxea fascicularis
ACTCGTCCCAGTCCTCTCACGTTTCTGCAATGGGCTATTACCAAGAAGTTCAGTTCCACCAAGCTGTACTTTAATTAGAGTTGGCAGACTGCGATTGTCGGCAGAACAGGGGACTTGTCCACAGCCTATCATCATCGCTCGCTTTCTCCATGTAGGAGAGATAGGGATGCGATACGGAAAGCAAAATGAAGATTGGAAAATTCGGCAAGGTATAACTGAACTGTGTCACTGTACTCTACTGGGTTTAAGTTTTACACACTTGTTCTTTGTTATTGTTGTATCATGGGTTTTAATGGGTGTCAACAAGTGGTGTGAAAACAGGTTTTGCCTTCATATATAAATAAAACGGACGAACCGGCAAACTCTGTGAAAGTCTTCGGGAATTCGTCCATTGGGGAACACTCGCTGCTAGCGAAGAGGACGCGATCTGTGATAGCAAGCGAACATCCCGGAGACAGTATATCCACACAGTACTTGACTCCAGCTTAGAGTTTAATAGTAATACCTTGGGCATAGCCCGAAAATAACCAAAGAAGTAACTACAGTACGCTTATATTTGCGCCCAAAACACATTCCTAGGCGATGATACAATATCATTAAAAACTATTGTAAGTAACCGTTACCTGATACAGTTGTATAATAATGATTGGCTACGACGGATTTCTCGTTTAGAACATTAATTACTTTCAAAGCGGACTTACACAAGTGGATAACGGTTTGTAACAGGTTGAGTTTTAGCTTGAGTCCTCATTACAGTTACACCATCCTACGGAACAATTTACTCCTAAATGAATAACAGTGGGTTGTATTTACGGATTATTAAGCTTATATTTTTATTAGCGTAAGCAACTTAAATAAGATAAATGACAGCAAATCCTCTTATCACAGTGGTTTTGCTTTGCCTTGTGTTCTCCTGGCGTTATTGCTTTCTTCGCCACCGATTAAAGTGATTCCCTTGTTTTGCACTGCGTATATCATTACTGCGCATAACATTGCAACATCAAAGTTTGCCAGATTTGATTTATAGAGCGACTTTTCTGATCCCTTCACCTAATTCCCTTCACCGTAGATAACTTGTTGCAAAGAATAAATAAGCGAAAATAGCAAATCAAAAGCGCAAGACTCATGCGTGTGGTCGATCATTTTAAAACTCGCCCCAGTCGCTTAGAGGAAAATAAGTGAAGGCGAAATTTTCCCGTTGCCATCGTGTTGCGAAAACATAAACATAATGACCCCCCTTTTTATTTGTGTTATTTACCCGTATCAGGTACACCAAAAACATATTTCAGGAAGAAAAAAAGTTGGATAAGAGAGGTTGTAGTATTTGTGTATAAATGACGTAAAACTCTGGGTCTAGGGCCAGGGAGGCGTATAAGATAACGAGATAGCGGTCCAATTTCCTTACAGTATTTGCAACATCGGGCAATTTGAAATCGCTTCACTGAAATATTATAGCCCAGAAACCTGAATAGGCCCTTTGTTTCAGTAATATTCACAGATTTTGCCCTGTAATAACAATTTTTCTGGTTGATCAAGTTTCGAACACTTAATAACTTAGAAACCAAAAAACACTTAGAATAACGGTCATGCAGGGCAAAAACAAGCACGATGACCCCATCTTTTTATTGAATTTTTTCAAAGCCCTATGCATGGTTATCAATTGTGCCAAGTTTGAAAAAATCCGGTTCGTATGTTCTTTTCAAGGGAATTTCCTCAAAGAGGCACTATAGGTAAATGTCTTGTTTTTCGCATATTTTAGGACTTTTCCTTAAATCTTGACAAGAATTCGTTCAATCAAAAAATTGGCTCGATTATGGTGGAGTCATTGGTACAGTGGATGTTTGAGATTTTTTGATGATTTTCAGACTGTTTTGAAGGAATAAAAGTTTAGGAGGGGGCTGTGGAAAATTATGGCCAAATATCGGATTTGAAGATGGTTGAAAATTAAAATTTAAAGTGAATAATAGAAGACAAAGTCCAGATAGTGCACCATCACAACAAGGTGCCCCCGAGCCCGTTACCGGACTAACTGGTTTATGGGTATGTATATCCTTTTTTACACTTCTTTCTTTCATTCTCTGCTCACCCCATTCTCCCAAAAATCCGACCGCAGAGCTTCCTTCATCATCACTTTCCCCTGACCTGCGATATTGAGCTCGTTATTTGTTTTTTGAACATGAGGGGTTTGTTCAACTCGGTTCCTTGAAAAGGTGGCAAGCCATCCAATGGTTCAAAATAAAATAATAATAATAATAATAATAATAATAATAATAAATGCAACTCTTTTTGTTGAAGACTTCCACTGCACAAAAGACAAAGAATCTGTCTGGTCATCAGAATGGGGTTTATCAGCCATTTTTGGTAGCTTCTACTCCGAACACAGGACGTTGTAGTATTTAAAACTGATTTTTTTAAAGGGCAATATACGGGAAAATGGCCGCATTTATCTTGGAATAAGAATAATTCGTCTGAGACGCATTATGCTTCAAGATAAATACGGGAAATAAGAGCCAGACGCATTATTCGTCTGAGACGAATAATGCGTCTGTTTTATTTGTCTAAAACGCACAAAACAGACGTAGAATTCGTCTGAGACGAAGTATTCGTCAAGATAAACGAGGGACACACAAAACAGACGAACTTAGCAAAATCTTTGTAACCTCCCGAGGAACACTTCATGGTTTTGTTGCAAAGTAATACGTAAAAAATGACGACAAAAGGAAAGGAATCTCCTGAATCTCGTCTTCGTGAGTTGTCTAACGGCTTGAGAGACTATCATTCGTCTTCGAGTATCATTTCACTGTATCTCAGTTTTCTCATTGGGCAGAATGCCTATTGTTCTCGGGACGTCCACTTACAGTTCAAGAAACTTCTAGGACTGTCATTTTGCTTGTTATTATTCATATACGCGTAGGAAGCAATTATTTCATTGGTTGCTATGCACGCGCGGCAATGCTCATTAGTATGGAGGAGGCGGATAATACAAACAATGGACACTGCCTGCTATTGTTTTTCCTTTTGTTCACCAAAATCACTAATTTGCGCGAAATACTCATAAACGAACCAAAAAAAATAGTGCAAGGGTTTGCCAGTTTAATTATTTAATGCACAGGTTTAGATTGGGTTACGTTTATAGAATGACGTTTAAAATGACGATGTAGCGAGGGTTTGTGACGATTGTGGGTTAATACAGTCGTTCGCGCGAACGTGGAGAGCCCAGAGAAGTGAGAAAGAACGAAATCTGTTTTCTCATTTTGAAAATGTTTTTGAGTACTTTGGACTTTTCAGTTTGCTTTTTCCTAGTTACTTTTCATCATTTTTTACCAGATTTTCGAGCATTCACAATTATTCTACGAGGCAAAGTATGAGGCTATCCTTACTAAATGTTAAACAAAAATTTGGTAAAAGGACTTTGCTTTTCACTGGCGCAGAAATTTTTAATAAACTCCCCTTAAACATTGTGCAGAGTGAAAACATTCAAACGTTCTGCCGCCGAGCAAGACATTTCTTTTTATCTTAACTTTGATTTTACTCTATTTTAGGCTTAAATGTGATTCTGCATTGTAGTTCTAGGCTTATAATGTAGTTCTAAAATTTCTAGTCATATAATTTGTTTACATGAAAATTTGTTGATGTACGTAATTTAGTTTTAAGATACAGGGCCCCTATGGAGACCTGCCTTAGAGCTGAATGGGCTACCCTGTGTAAATAAAGTTTTACCTACTTACTTACTTACTTACTTTCGTGCGAATACTAGCAGCGGGTTAGTTTTAAGAGCTTAAGAACAAAGGCGTATTTGAATTTGGTTGATGAATATCACTCTATTGTAAAAGGCGATAGTTAACCATTGGTGTATTTCGATCCGCCGGCAAGCCTTTGTCGCATCGTTTAACATGATAAATACTCCATAGACCTTCAAATTGTAACCGCATGCAGTGCTGCTAATATGGAAAAGCGTTGTCTATCTCTTCGGGATTTATCGTAATGTTAATCCAGATCTCCGTTCGTATTTTTTTCCCGCTTTTTTCGGTTAGTTATCGCCTCTATCCTTGTTTTAAACCCCGGTTACACACGCTAAAAAATCGACACGGCACGTCAAATTTTTGGCATCGTCCCCAAACCATTTAGGCACGGCACTACCCATTTACACGACCAAAACCTAAAGATTTTTCTCCTGTGGGCACGGTTCCAATTTTTAATTGGCACCCTTTAATTTCTGTCTGTTTTTTCCCGGGAAATGGTGGATAGACAACAAGCAATCATTTTGCATCGGGTGTTGAGCGTAAAATTAAAAATTAAACGTGCATTACATGTACCTCAAAATGTCAAGGGTCGATTCAGGGAGAAACGTTAACGAGACCTCCAAGGAAAACTCAGACGCAAAAGACAGAAAAAGACCTCGTAATAATAGCGCACATGGCTTGTCAAAGCTTTCGAGAAAGAAGGTTGTGGATGAGACCGGGTAATCAGGCCTGGTTTGAAATGGCAGACACGCAGTTTGATGAACAACAGTGGTATGAGAATTTCCGAGTTACGAGAGATACATTTAAATTCATTTTGAACGAGATCGAGGGTGAAGTAACGCGACGAGATACCACAATGCACCGAGCTCTTATTTCAAGTCGCAGACTTGCTATTTTCTGCTATTATTTTTCTGTTATTTGTTTTCTACAGCTAAATACCACACTATTGCTCTTCTTGGCGTATCTGAAGCATTTGCGTGCAGCTACATAAAGGAAGTATCACTTGTCATAGTCCAAAAAATAAAAGCAAAATTCATCAAGACTCCAAAAGAGGAAGAGCTAAATGAGATCATGCGAATCTACAAAGGCAAGTGGCAATTTCATTTGTGCGCAGGCGCAATTGATGGTACTCACATCCCGATTATTGCTCCAGCTGTTATGCTGACGGGAAGGTGTTTGCATCTCTTTGAACGCCATTTTTTGTGACAATTACACATGCGCTAAGGATTGATTTATGCCAAAAAGGCCTGGAACGGT
>OX419347.1:6327357-6329857 GCA_948470475.1 Galaxea fascicularis
CCAGCCAATATGTTAGAAACACTAAATTTAAATTGCAAGATCGAAGAATTTCAGTCAATTTAAACTGTCAAAGATCAGCCATCTATGCAACCGGTTTTGTAGGATTTATCCATTATTTTTATAATTTTTATCGGACTGCCGGTCATTTAGTGTTTTTAACGCGTTGGCCGGCAGTCGACCTGAAAAAAATTGTCACGAAATACGGTTCGTCCAATAAGCCCAGCATAAAGCAAGCACTGGACTTGAGATTTAAAAATCATTTCAGGATCGCTTGACTTTTCCTAATTGACATACGATTGTTTGGATTAGCCAGGATTCTTTGATTCGACAAGTTTTGGAAAAATCTGGGACTGCCGGCCATTTAATGTTTTTAACACCTCTTGGCCGGTTACCGACCATATAGCCACAACTTTATAACCGCTTAAAGTTATTTTGCTGCCCAGCATACAATTGTCTGTAAAATTTCCCGACTTTGTAGAACCATATTTTCGTGTTTTATTTATTTATTTATTTATTTTTAGGTGCTCTTTCCAGAATTGATAGATTTTAACTACCTTGTCAAAATTATGAAAAAAAAAGTGGAAAGGAATATTACAAAGTGAACTTATTTTCAGTTGTGTTTAGGTTGAAACCCATTCTTTAGATAACTCAGATACTAAACTTCAATTATTATTAATAATAAATAATTTTTAATACAGCAAAAAGCTAACTTTTCAAACAAGATATAGAACCAGAAGAGACGATTTGAAAAAATGTCATTTTTGTATTATCCCACTGTCAGTCAGGCTAGGATGGAATGGTCAAGCGACAAGGATGTGATGCTGGCCAAAGAGGTTCTTTACGCTGAACCATTTCAGTTCAAGGAAAGGACCCTTCAGAGTGTCCAGGCATGGCAAGAAGTTGTCAGGAAATTAATGGAAAATAACCCAGGGGAATTTGGGAGGCTAACGTCAAGGGGTGCAAAGGAACATATGGGACTGTTGATAAGAAACCAGAAGAATCAAAGGCTTCTATGAGCCAGCTCATGGATGAGGAACATAACAATACTTTGAATTTACAACAACTTTATTTTCTAAAAAGATATGTGCAAGAAACCTGTACATTCGTTTGTGTTTTGTGGAAACACATCCTTTCAGACACACCTCTTGGTAAAAGAACCATTTACGCGCTAATATTTTCCGTAAAATTACGCAGTTCATTGACAGACGCCAGAAGCATTACATTAGACGAAATTGACAGACGTAAGTAATTTGAACCGGCGATGGAGCGCAAATATGCAAATTTGTACACGGACTATAAAAATTTATAATATTCAAATGTGATCGCTTTGTTAACAAGTGTAACAGGCAAGTTAAAGTTGCTTACTGGTCGACGGCTCATTTCAAGTTAGTTTCATAAACGTTTTTGGTCGTAATAAAATTTCCGACTATTCTGAATGCGAGATAATATCACATTATTTTGTGGAAGTCCCCTGAGGGAAATTAGTCACGCTTTACAGTCACAATGTTTTTGAGCGATTCGGGGTCCGGCACAAAACTTTTGCTTTGTAAGGTGAGATATTCAATCCATCTATTTATGCTTTGTACTACAATTAACTTGACTTTCCAAATATTTTGTTGTTCGAACAGATAAGCTGTTATAGCTGCTTGTCAGACCAAATTATATCCTCACAGACAAAAATATTTGCATGCTTGTGGTCCTTGTGTTTTTGTCAAATGTTGACAAAGTGTTATACTGATCGATTAAGCCAACGGATATAGCCTTTCGAAACAAGATCATATTTGCAATTGAGCGTTCACCATGAAAAGAGCGTCTTCAAAAATACTTCATTACGTACCTGCTTAAATCGATCATATGTTGCTCATGAATCAAATGCATTGCTTGCCAGAATTCGGTTTTTTGGCTATAAAGTCTTTCTCCTGTTTCCTTTTTTTGCCGATTTTCTTCATTCTTCCTTCTTCCATCATATATAACAATATCTGCAGAGCAAAATTCTCCGCCTCAGTACTACACCCTGAAATTTTCAAACGTTGGACCAAGAAGACTATGGAGACAAAAGCAATACTTACCAGGGGAGGGACCGAGGGAGAATTTAATGAATTAATTAATCAGAATCGAGTGAGTGAGTGAACGAATGAGTGATCCCCTGAGTGAGTGAGGGAAATTCAGACCCACAACAAAACCTCATGGCATGACTACGTCATCCATGAGCTAAAAAGGATGCAGCTGAGCTGAGGGCAAGTGGGATAAACCCAGTACCAACAGAGTTGAATGATTTAGTGGAGGAAATAATTGAGAAGATGGAGCTACATGCAGCAAAGAATGAGAAAGAAAATGAAAGCAAGAAAAGAGAAGAAGCTACAGCAAAAGATGTGCGACTTAAGACAATGGAAGCCCTCAGCCAAACCAAGAAAAGAGAAGAAAAGGAAGGGGATGATGGTAAGCCTGCTAAGCAGAGGAAAAGGTCCAAAGGAAGTGAGATGATGGCCTACCTGAGGGA
>OX419347.1:6332357-6352357 GCA_948470475.1 Galaxea fascicularis
CAACAGCAACTTGACCAACAGACGAAAAGAACCGATTAAACTCATTTGCTGCGGTCCTATCGTCTTTGCTAAATGATCTCATACTGGCAGACTTCTTTCGTCTAGGCAACCATTGTTATTCAAAGTTGGGTTGAAAACAATGGCGTCAGACTCAAAACTCGCCATTTTCGAACGAACCTCCGACTTAAAGTTTTAAAACTGAAAGGGATATTGGTTCTTGTTCACCAATTTTCAAAATTAAAACGGTTTCTGTTTCAGGAAAGATCCATCTTCTTTTTCCCGCGCTTGGGTTTTTGGAAGGTAATTTGAGTTTAAAAAAAATCGCTCTTGAAATCGGCTTCCTTACGCAAAAATGCCCGTTTTTTCGTCATTTTGAAGGTTAAAGAGATAAGCCTTATACTTAGTAAAACTATTACTTTTTATGCGTAAATTAAGGGAAAAAAACCCTTCCTCTTCAAAAGCCCGCTATTGGGTTTTTAACTTATCGCTTCTGAAAATCTGGAGAGCGAGTTTTATCAACGATGCTCTGCTAATATTGGCCCTTTTTTCTCTTGTTCTGGGCTTTCCAAGGTGCGCTCGCATACAAATTTGCTCGCTTAGCTGGTTATGAACAATTAATGATGTTTACGGCTTTACCATTCTAAAAACACTGCAACTGTTGGTTTTGGAACGTATCTCTTTTATTTGAGGTAAATGTTAATGTACGGGAAATGTCAGCCGTTTTGTCTAGATTTTCCGGCTAATTTTAACCTCTTCAAGAGTTCTAGTACCCACCTCATGTCATCTCTGTCTTCATACTTCAACTCGTCTACTGCTGTTTTATGCGTCTCCGTATTTATCTTGAACTGGCGAATAATTCGCCTGAGACGAATTATTCGTCTTCCAAGATAAATACGGCCAATGAGCACTCAGTTTTCTTGTCTTAGCTTCTGTATGACATCTTTTCAGCGGAAACGGAAATCTTTATTTTGCACTGTTTACATAGAATTTACATTGCATTTGTAGAAGTACGTTATAAAACAAAATCAGAATAAAGATAAGAAATTAACGAAATTAAGATGTGCGCAGTGACCAAAGTAGCAGATGCTTCCGGGTTGGTCACTGCCACGTTAAACTAACTGGCATAGACAATAAGCGTAATGAAAATAATTTTACCCAGAGAAAAGGTGCTAAAGTAAACAAGTATAGGTGGATACATGAATCAAATGCCAACAATAGTTGGCAAATTAATTTGATTTAATTTAGTGTTTATTTGATTCAGTTATAGTCTCCCCCATTAGTAGAGCACTCGTGTTCAGCTAGAAGATTTGAGACTTAAATAAAGTTATTATTATTATTATTATTATTATTATTATTATTATTATTATTATTAAAGAAACTAAAGTAAACTAAATCAATGTATTCTAGGAAACAGATTGCAAATTTAGCAGATATAGCTTGTATTGTTTGGAAAAGGGGTAATAATATAGTTTTTTTAGATGCAGTGGAATAGTCTCCCAAATTTTCGATGCAATGAAAGTAAAAGTCAGAAAAGTAGAGGCTCCATAATTGTTATGTATAGGTGGCCTACGGAAGTTAAGGTTAGAGACAAATCTAGTGTAATGGCTATGGAAGTCAGAAGCTAGAGGTAGAGTTCCAGAAAACATTGTTATTCAGCGGAAATAACAATTCTCCGACAAAAATTAACTCTATCACGAAAAGATTAATTACCAATTTTTTCCTTTTGGCTAATTTGAGAGCGAGTTTCAGAAAAAGTTCAATACGTCACGCGTACCCGACGTACAAGACCTATCAGCGCTTAGTTAGTTCCAATAGGAGAATGATGCAACTGAAACACAAAAAGAAAGGAAGGTGACTTCATATACTAGCCCAATTTCGATATACTGTTACAGATCGCGCTTTTATAAGAGGCATCGCCTCAAGGCTCTGGGGAAAAAACTCATACAGATTCTTATTTTATTCCCCGGCCTCGAGGTCATGTTTATTATTTTAAGTTGAATTTTAATATATCGAAATTGGTCTATCAACATACTCTTTCAGCTTCTCAGATTCAAGAAGTCGGCGTGACCAGCTGGAACGAGATTCCAAGCAACAGCTTCACAGCCTCGTCATCAAGGACTGATAATAAACCTGATCAAGCTCGACTGAACTTTAGGGACTGGTACACCCCCAACCGTGCGTGGTTACCCAGCACCAACAGCAACCCCAGCGACTACCTACAAATTCACCTTCAATATGTGTTCTTCATCTGCGCTGTGGCGACTCAAGGGAATCCGAATGCTGATAAATGGACAACAAAGTACAAGCTGCTTTTATCACTGGATGAAACAACCTGGATTACGTATAAAGAGAACGGCACGGAAAAGGTTTGTAATAAATGAATTCAACACAGTTTTCTAACTCGAGATCGTTTCATGGGGCCGAGTAAACTTGAGGATTATGTGTAAGCTGACCGGGTTGTATAAAATGCAGACTACAGACTGCAGATTGCAGACTGGGTATGAAATTCAGACTTGGTATAAAATACAGACTGCAGACTGCAGATTGGGTATAAAATGCAGAATGCATTTTTCTGTCAAACACGCGATAAATTCTCAACTTTGAACTTACGCTTGTGTCACGCAACTGCCTGTCTGAGAACAGACATTTGTCGATATTTTTCTTTTCGGAAAGCGCCAACCTTAAAGTTATTGATGTGATTGAATGGGTTCTTTCCTTTGAACCGCTCTCGCTTGATTACAAACAACAGTTAACGTGATACATGATATGAGCTTACTTTGCACGCCGAATGTGAACAATTTCTTGCACGAAAGTTACACAAAAACAAAACGCGTAGTCCGTGAAACTCAGAGCGCTTATTACATGTATCTGACAGAAACGAACAGTGCACTTCCACCTGGAGGATTACCTGGCCTACATATGAGAAAAATATTGAATGCTGTATTACGATCACCGATGCCATGTGCAAACAAGACAAAAAGAGCTCATTCGCCGGCCGGATCATTCCTTTCGTCATGATGTCCATGTTACGGCCGGGTTGTTTATGATTAGACGACAGAAGTTGGCAAGATCAAGGCTTGAAATTCCGTTTTAGAGCGGAAGAACCAATTCAATCGCATCAGTAATTTTAAGGTTGGCACTTTCCGAAAAGAAAAATATTGACAAATGTCCATTCTTGCTCTGGGATTCTCAGACACGCGGTTGCGTGACACAAGCGTAAGTTCAAAGTTGAAAATTTATTGTGTAGTTTACAGAAAAAAGCAGTCTGCATTTTATACCCAGTCTGCAGTCTGCGTTTTATACTGACCGGTAAGCTGACACATAATATCACACATGTTTTTCAGCATCTACCCCACATGTACATAAACAAAAGTCCCCTTTTGGCACAAAAATATGCTTGGATTATTGTCTGCGGATATAGTCTGTTCCGAGAAGAGAACAGTTTGCTCAAAATTTAATTATACTGAGGGCTTTGAGGAACTGATTATATGTCCAAGGACAAATATCCGAGCATAATTATTTTTAAAGCCAAATGGAGACTACGGTGTTTATTATCCTTCAAATATTTTTCGCAACATGCAGTTTAAATTAATTATTTTGTGTTTGGCAGAATTTCACACTGTCTGGACTCTTTTGGCAAATGCTGGCAATTTCTCACGTTCAAAAATATTATGTTCTGACTCATAAGTGCATGCAATCACAGGGGATGATATAATTCGGAATAAAATGTCAGCTATTATTCTCAAATTCATTAATAATTCATCAAGTTAAAAGAAAAGAAATCACAACCGTAAAGGGGGTTTGGATACCTGGTCTTAATTACCATAGATTTTGACAATTTTACTTCTCCGTTAATTCCTTAGTTTTCGTTTCAATTGAGAAGAATAAGATATATCAAACACTTGAGACAGTGTTTCATTGGCCATCCAAACACCTCGAATTCCGTCAAAAATACTCCGCTGTGTGTCGTATTTTCAACTCTTTTCTCTGTGTTTGGATATCCCGATGAAACACTGTCTCTCGTGTTTGATATATTACATAAAGTGACTTGAAGTCTGTACAGTAAATTAAATATAAATATAAATACTGTATATAAATACTTAATTGACCACTCCCCTAGAGGGGCTTTTCAGGGACAATAAAACAAATAATACAAATCAACACAACAGAGTTACGAATCCCAACTGGCGGGAGGCAGACCAGTTAGCTACATGTATTTACAAGGATGACCAAGGAGTTGAACCAGGCACGAACTCAGAACAACACCAGCTAGTGGTGGGATTTGAACCCGGGCCACCGCATTGAAATCCAGCACCCTAAACCACTTGGCCATCCTGCCTCCACTACAGTCTAAACAGGAAACAAAAGGGTGTGGATATATTTGAACTCACGTGACTCTTAACTTAGAAGCCCCATTTAAACGACATTCACTTTGGGCCCAGCACACCTGAATTTAGGCATGATCCACTTGATTTACATAAAAATATGTTCTATTTTTTCCACTGTTCATTTCTGAAAAGCACCCCTGAAATAAGAAAGGCACTCTTAAAACAATGAGCCTCCAGGCCCATTTGCAGCTGTTTGCATAATTTTTGGGCTGACATTCGCTTGGGTTCAACATAATTTGACACCATAAAAATGGTAGATATGCTAGTGCAAAAAGCAATTTTATGGCTTTATGCCCTGAGAAAACAAAAATGACTGACAGAAATGGAGGGTGAAACGATCATCATTTAAGCCACTTTTTAAGGCACTAAAGTCGCGACATTATGACCCCGTGCAAGATATTTTGAGCTTTTTAAAATTGAAAGAGGTATGGAGATTGGCATCCCCATTTTTTTTGCCTGGTTGAAGCAAGTTTTCTTGATGATCTTTGGTATGCAAACATTTGAATATATTTTATTCCCCATGAAGTTTCAGAAGATATATCTTGTCAGGATACATCAATGCAAAAGGCTAATACTCAAAATTGTTGACTTGGAATAACCCTGTATTACCTTGCATCAACAGCAGAATATAGACTGAACCATCTAATTGCTGACATACTCAGAGTGTCCACTTAGTTTGTGCGCACTTGCATCAGGGAAAACCTGATTGAGTTTTGGGGTGACTGAGTAAGGCACTGAATGCTCCCAAAATCTCGTTTTGGCACGCAGGCCACTTTTTAGGCGACCAGAACCACCTCACTAGGTAGTGTCAGCAAAAATTCAAGCAGGCTTTGCCACAACTATCAACCCACATCCTTAAATTCAGGAGTGCTGGGCCCAAAAAGAATGTCATGTAAATGGGGTTAAATTCAAACAGGACTTTGTGCCATAAAGTGTAGGAATTGTACAATCTTGAGAACAGTTCGTGTTTATATGTACTGTAGTAGGTACAGCTGTATGAGTGATTTTGAAAGTTCTCAAAATTGCCCATTAAGCTTTTAGGAGATGGCAACTTAAGAATTTTCAAAATCATGGATATTATTGTATTAAGTATGAATTGTACAATTACACTGTAGGTAGGGCAAATTTTAGTTATGCAATGTAGTTTGCTCAACAAATCTTTTCCCCTTCAATCTCTTTCACGCTAACCATTTCACTGCTTTTTTAGCTGCTAATATACTGAAAAGCTGTGGACAGTCCTGCTTTGAACTTTTCTAGTTGAAGTTCTTTATAGCTCTGCTGATAATACATGTATTAATTAATTAATTAATTAGACATCTATTCAGACAATATAAAATTATCTTGAATTTTGCATGTAGCCACTTTGATTAGCTACATCCTGTATGTAGCATTTGTGGGTTGCCGATAATACAGTGTATTTCATTGTCATTTTTACTTAAATAAACTTGTTTGTGTTGTTGTCATTGTTGCCAATGTTTTTCCACACCAGTTTAAAATGGGGCTGCAAAATACATTAATGGTCATACTCACATCAAACTCTCCAATGGACTTTTTGCTTCTTCACTTGCATTAAACTTCATGTCAGGGAGGTACTACCAAACCCTTTAATTATTAAAGGGTTTGGTAGTCAGTTTGTCCCACATTTTATTAACTGGTAAAAATAACCTGATTTATAGATCTTTAATGCCAACAATGGAAGAAGTGATGTTGTAAAGCACAATCTTGTAGAGACTGCAAGAGCAAGTATTGTCAGGCTCCAGCCAACTGAATACAGAAGCCACAAAGCACTGAGAGTAGAACTATATGGAACAATTGTACCGACAGGTGAGTTACTTTCCATAGGATCATCTGACTACTTAATTAATGAAAATTGTAGTCTTGTCTTATTTTAGTCCAGCTTCAACTTTTTGGCAGGCAAGACAATTTTCTACATTTGCTCATTTGGTACAGAACTCATTGTTTTTGTTTCACAAGCGAATCCCAGTTTTCAATTCAGTCACAAGTTCACTCCCGAGTCACCATCAGGTAATAATGTCTTGCATAATGTACATGCACTGTACCTGAACTTTCAACATCTGGTGTGACTGTCATTTACTTTCTAACAGCACATAAAACAATCTGAGCAATTTAGATGGGAAGGGGTAAAGGATGAAATGAAATGGTTGGCTCTGATGGCTATCCCCCAAACACAGACATTAATAATTGTTATGGCTCCTGCCTCTTTTCATTGAAAAACGTGAATACAGTATCATAGAAAGTTGATATGGTAATGGAGAACTAGGTAAGGCAGACAGTCTCAAAACCTCATCAAATCTCATAGGACCGCACAAACGGGATAATTTAAGAGAACTTTATTGATCTGGGCCGGGTTGTTCAAAAGATGATTAACTTAATCCAGGATTAGTGTGAACTTGGGTTGCAGTTTTTAAGTTTTGGGTTAAAGTTTCCTTTGCTCCCTTTTGATTTCTTGGATTGGTTTCCTCTTATCTAAAATTGCACAGAATGTCACCACTGAACATCGTTTGGGGATAGAAATAAACTCCTTGGTTAATTTTTAATCTTGGATTAGTATTAATTGGCTTTCCGTACTGGGCCCTGGCTTTTAACACGTCAGGATTTAAAATCAAAATAATGGTGAAAATTCACACATCTATATGTGAGGCATGTTTCCTGCAAGAAAATGGACATCAAATAATTTATCATGTGTTCATGCATTATCTTTCATGCTCAATATCCTAATTACTATCATACTTATTATCCTTCACGCTTCAACAGAGTGTATATATCTGTGTTTCTTAAAGTTCAAGAATCATTGTCAGATTCCATAGGTACGGGAAGGGGTGGCAATTCAGTTTCTGGCTGCTCATCATTAGCTTGTTGCCGGGGTTGGGTGCTGTTTGGGGGACTGGTTGTCGTTGATGTGATGAAGTGCTTCTTGTTCTTTCCACTGCTCACCCAAACGCTAATTCCTTCTCTTGGATTAAAATTCTTAAAGTTTGCACTTGTGGTAGCAGTTAAGAAAAAGAATGCCTTACATGCCGTCAGGTTTTAAGGCATTTTTCTCCTTCAGATCACACAAAAAAAAGTTGGAACTTTTTGTTAAGGCAAGTTTTTCCTTTGCAGTGAAATATGCGGTGTTCAACAGTTTTTCAAGTCTCTCCTGGTTTCCTTTGTCAATCATTCTGCTTACTAGTCTTTTCCATGGCACTTGCTCTGGTCTCGTTTTGTTTTTGTTTTTTTTTCTCTTTCAGCACGCAAAAAAGGAATCTGCTGTCCTTATGGTAACCAAGGTTTTACGATGAAAACTATGGCCAGTGGATGTTGAACGGTCAATTAACTTTAAAAAGGCCGCTGCTTTGATCCCAAACCGAAGGGTGTTTTCGGCAAACTGCGCAAATCATTGCATTTTTGTCTTCTTCTAATTCAACCCATAGGAAATTGTTTTTTCCGTGCTGGCTGAAATCAACGAACACGAGATTCTTGGTACTTTTGTTGAGCTCTTTTCTTTGTTTGTTTCTTTGAGATTTGCTCTTCTTGCTTTCCCCATGCTCAATTTTCCAAAGATCAAACAGACAGGGAAATTGACCTTAACCTTAAAGTGCTACTGAGACCAAATCGGGTGATTCTTTCTTCTCTTGCTTTTGAATCACAGTTTTAACTTTAACCCCAATGAGCTTTTTAAGATCCACTCTGTGCATTTCACATCCCACTGCATGCTTCGAGAAGACATTTCTCATCGAAGGAGAGATTCATCTGTAAGAATAATTACTTGTGCCATTCTCAGAAATTGGAAATAATCTGTAGAGGGCATGTTTAGTCAGTTTAGTGGCATATTGGCCATGTCTGTACCGAGTGAGTAAACAAAGCTTGATTCCTTTCTGAAGCTATGGTTTTTGCAGGGTGTAAGTTTCAAAATATTGTGTCACGTTGACTCAAAGCCAGCGTGGGGCAAATAAAACACTTAATTTTCGCTAGCTTTTTGGGATGGTCAAGGCTAAGAAAGTAGATTTTTTAGTGTGGGCAATACTGACTGAATATATAATCTTCCTAAATCCCATGGTTACATACCTCAGCCCTTTGAGAATAGTATATCAGCAGAAATGAAAAGGCTTATAATGCTTGTTTGGTTTATATCACAATGCTTTCAATTCAAAACTTTTTTGTAGATCTGAACGTTAGTTTTGGTCTGTCTGAGCTGAATTGAACTGAGAAGTTGTAGTAGAAATAATTTTGCTTTTTCTTACCTTGAAGTTATTGTGTAGTTTACTCCTGCATTACCGGAAATATGTTTCTTAATACGTATAAATGATAAGTTATTGCCAACTCGGAATTATACAGCTCTAATTCATCATTTGCTTGAAGCGGCTCCATTTTCGAATTATTTAGTTTTGTAGGTAATGAAAGAGATCATCGCAGAACATAACGCAGTAGAACACCTTTCAAACTCAAGACTTCAAGGGTCATCTTTGTTTTGTGCACGGAAGCTACTTCTTGAGTCGCGAGTGGCTCTATTAATATGTGTCACAGGGTACAAAGCTAGCCTCACTGTCCTCTAAAAAGCAATTTACACTCACTAGAATGTATTCCCGAGGGGTGACCTCTTGCAAAAAGGACGATAGAGAAATGTGAAGGAGACAGCATTTCTTGCATTCTGTTTGCTACAAATGTGCCTCCAGAAGATAAGATGACGTCACACAGAGAACTCCGCTTGACAAAAATTGCGGGCTTGATTACTGCTGTTTCAGTAATGGCGGACGTAATTTGCACACTTTCAGGCAGCCTCTAGAAGGGTTTATCTTTATCAGATTTGTCGGAGACACAATTTTTTCTAACCTTTAGGGTCTAAACTTCAACTTAGGATAAAAAAGTCGGTGAAAAAAACTTCGACTTTCGTCGCAGTAGCACTTTCAGTTGAAATCATTTAACCTGAATTTTATTTAGGTCTTCAACATGTACAGTCTATGCTAAAGAATGCTCACACATAAGTAACGTAACTTCTGAAACAAACCCAGATATTGATCCATATTATAACCTTGAACTGGACACTCTACAGCTGTATGGTGACTTCATCAACTGTATTCCAATGTCAAGTCTTGGGGCTATTTATTTGTCACCTGTACTGCTCATCACTGTAACTTATAGGTCTTTTTTGTTTCTGTTGCAGTTCCACATCATCCTCCTAACAACTTGAGTCTGACTGCACAAACCTCTACCAGTGTAATTGCTTTATGGCAACGACCATTAAAAAGAAAAATCACAGGATATAAACTGTTTTACAGAAAGCAAGGTTCTCAAGACTCTTTGACCACTCTGACCACTTCCAGTTCAGCACGAGCTACTGTGGCTAAGCTTACCAAGTATACAAAATATGAATTTAAAGTGCTGGCCTTCAACTATTTTGGAGATGGACCGAACAGTTCATTTAAGGTGGTTAGGACAAAGGAAGATGGTAAGAGATTAGAAAATTGTTTTAGATAACTCTGTTCATGTAGCATGCCTTGTTTGCTGACTTACTGTACTAACAGTTGCCTGGGATGTTTGATACAAAGTTGGCAGATGGAATTGTAAGTCAAGGGTGGCAAGTTTTGGTTGTTTGTCGCTTTTCATTGGTCTTCTTTATTTCGCAAATGAAACTGAGTGGGGTGGGGAGGGGGTGTCTTTAATAAAATCAAGGAGCCATTGAAATTAAAAGACCGTTAAGTAATATATTGTTTCTTTTCTTACTAAAACTCTTAGAATTTAAAAACCCGCCTTCTCATTTTCCAAATTACATGGCTAAAATTTTGATTATCTAAAAGTGCACAATTATTTGCTATCTTTAAAGTCTATCTCAGTTTGCTTTAGAAAAGATTGTGGACCAGACGGTAGAGTATGCAGTGTTTTTCAGAATATTTTTGTTTGTCTAAATGACTTAAGCTTGCAACAGCTTTTGTTCGTAATTTGTTTAGGAACTACAAGTCAGTTAAAATGGGTTTCTTGGTCCATGTATTCTTTGTTGTGTAACTTATTTATTTTAAGTACAGACACAAGAGTCACCCGAGATGAGTTCAAAGTTGATTGAATTTGTAAAATTACCGAGTCATCAGAATTACATGAAGATGTGTTGATGTGATTTTGAAATGAAGTTAACCGAATTCCTTGAATTAAACTCATGATAACCAACAATTGCAAGTAGGCCTGGTTTGCAATTATTTTCATGAAGACCTTGGAGATACTAATAATTGTTAGTATCTGATGTAATACCTTAAGTAACTGCACCACCATGCATTCCATGAAATAGATTTCCTAAAAAGGACTGCTGGAAGATAGCACCTTGTATCTATTATTATGTTATTAGATGTGTTGGCTTTTGTATGCATTCTTCTTTGCTTGTTGACAGCGGTGGGGAATGAGAATTAAGATTTGCCGATTACGTGCTTATTGATTATTTGGAACCTGTGTTACATCTATCACTAAATTAAGAATGATGCTTTATAATATGGTCTTTCCTGTGAGTTCAGCTACATGTACATAACGCAGTGTATGTACACTTAAACTACTAAAATAAGATAACCTTGACTGTACTTACATGTACTTTTACATACTAATTTTTCTATCATCATCTTGATCCTTTCTTTAAGTTCCGTCTGAAGCTCCTAGAAACCTCACAGCAACTGCAAGGTCTTCTACCAGTGTTGTTACTACTTGGCAACTACCAGCTACAGACTCTAGACATGGAATTATCGAAGGATTTAAATTGTTTTATAAAACAAAAGGCTCAGATGTCAACTCAACAACCACTTTTTTGTTTGAGAGTGCTAACATTCTCACAAAAACTGTTTCTGGATTAGCTGAATTCACAGAATATGAATTTCAAGTGTTGGCCTTCACTTCTGTTGGTGATGGACCAAAGAGTGCTGTAGTCATTGTGAGAACAGAAGAAGATGGTAAGAATTTGTAGTTTCTGTTTTAAAATAAAGGTAGGATATCAGCTGACTAAGAACCATAACACCTAAAACTTTTAGCCAGCTGCTTTTATTAGTAATTAAGCAGTTTAGTCTATGGTATAGGTGAATGTATGTAGCTTGCATAACAGGTATGTGGCGAAGTGTGAGACATTGAGGGTGCAGTGCAGGACAAGTGTGGAGCACGAGGCAAGAGGGAGAGAAAAATAGACTCTGTCATCAGTCTCTTATTCAAGCTCTTCCAACTGATGGTCTGGTGATTGGAAAGTGCTGATTGGTGAATCTAATCGCAATTACCTATACTTCTTGAGATGTTCAATGTCAGGGGAAAAAATTAAGAGCCTGCTTTTTTGTCACATACTGTTTCTCACAAGTCATTAGACAGTATCATGTGGTATGCTTGTTTTACGTAAGGGCAAAATTTTCTTAACTTTCTGTTGACATCCCATAGAGTGAAAACATTTGCTTGCAAGCTAAACAAACAAACAATTCGACTACATGTTAATTAAATTGGATTGTTATTTACATCCTGTTGAGAGTTAAATATGATTTTTATTCCTGAACAAAAGAAACAATGATTAAACCAGACATTAAGCTTCAATTTGTTGTGCCGCTTGTTGGTTTCACCCCCTTGGTTAATGTATCTGGTTGTGGTGTTATTGCTCTTTGACCAGCAAACCAGTTGTTACAACTGTACATCATGTTTAAAGACTGAGAAAAGCAGTTGGTTTATTAATTTTTTTTTCATCCTGGTTCTTTGGTTATTTAATTTAGATAGTTCATTCAATGTAGATTAGAGTCAGGAAGCTTTTAAAGGAATTAAATAATTATTTATACATGTAGTTGTAAAGAATAAAAGAAAGCATGTAAAATTTGATGTGCATTATTTGGTGCAATAATCAGTTTTAGAAATGGTTCCATGTGATCCAATTATCTGCAAGAAGTGGTTTACACACTGAAAGAAAGTGACAAGTTTAGCAAACATAATATGTATCTTGTAATTAAGGGAAATAAGGTGCATTGGAAAGGTGCATTCTTTAGTATTATATAATTATGGTTTTTTTTATCCCTTAACAAAGTGATGTAGCAAAAATATTATTTCCCAGGAAACAAAGCACTGTATACAGCATTTTGGCTTAACTTGTAATTCAAAAGTAAGTACCGTATTCGCACGTGTATAAGCCGCACTCGTGTATAGGCCGCACTTCGAGTTTTGACCATATTTTTGTAGAAAATAGTAATTTGATGCACGGCCAGGGTTATCCCTTCCAAAAAGATTGCATCCGTTCGTACTGCTGGTGTTATCCGCTTGAGCCTGTTATCCGTTGAGAGAAATATCATTCAGTAATTCAACAGTTCGCATGGCTGGGGTTATCTGTCATCCATTCAGAAAAATTCTCAACCGTTGTTCATCAGTCAGAAAAAAATATTAGCCGTAAAAACAAGTTGGGTTACCCGTTCAAAGCAAATGAAAGATTATGGAAACTTTTGAACGGCTACGAATCCAGCCTCGTCTAAACAAAGATGTCAATCGCTGATAATTATGAGGTCGAATTTCACACACAAGAATTTCGCATAATTATTGCACCGGTTACCACGAATCCTAAAATCCTTTAAAAGGCGGTTATTCTTTTGTCTTATCTGTTAACGTATAAATATATACTAATAATATACTCTTCGTGATTACTGTTTGTTAAAAGACACGATTACTTTGAACGCTAACATTAACGTAGCCTGTCCGGATCATGTGTTCCCCGTGTGGTGTGTTGCGTTACCGTAAACAATGCGTATGCAAATAATGTGCTTCGGTAAGTATTCTTGGGTTGCACCGTCACGCAATTAAAAAATAATTCGAAAACCATTCAGTGAATAAGCTCAAGAAATTATAATGTTATAGGAGATTAATAATTAAGACACTTCTCCAAGTTTCAGGTTTGTACGTTTTCCCAATCTTCAAATATTAGTCGAAATATTTTGCACAAATTTACAGAGCCCAGTATGGAGCCGCCATGTTGGTGTACCTCCAAGGAACACCAACATGGCGGCCGTAAAATAGTGTAAACATCTGGAACTTACTTTGGCTATCTAGGCCGCTGATTATCTGAACTGTTCAAGCACACATTTAAATAAGCCCTTTTCTTAATACTTTAACTTCTTAAAAGGCTAAATATCCCGAAATAAGTATATATTTTTCGATAAAAAAGTTCATAGCTTTATGTCACGCACCGCCACAACTCTGAAATTTAAAATGTGCCTGTTTTGAGACGAAGCATGTTCTTGAGCTGAAAAGTTGTTAGACAGACATAAATTTATCCTCTCTCATGCCTGATAAAGACAACAACTTTGGTGGGTCTTTAGTTTTGGATTTTAGAAAATGATGATGTCACGTGCAACCCAAGAATAAATACCGCTCGCTGTTCTTTTTGACACAAAGAGATGGTTTCATCGCCCTAAAATAAAGTTAGTTCTCTGTACCTTCGTTACTGGAGGAAATTTAACGAGAAATGTGCTCAAGCATGTTTGATGTTTGGTTCCGAGTTATTATTGTCAGAAACAAACACAAACATGGATTCGGTCGTCGATTCAAAATAATTATCATCTTTTCCCGTTTAACTGTTCACAGCGATCCGTTTGAAAATCTTATGTAGCCGTTTAGAGATCTTATGTATTATATCAGAAGCTTATGCTTCTGATTATATGTATTTTAAGAACCAAAAGTGTGTTGAGAAAGTTTTACTGCCACTATAAGATGCATGTTTGAACTGAACATGACACATAGACGCCGCACAAGACGACAAATGTCACAAAAGCGCAAGGGGATTTTGAATTTTACTTATGAACTTTTTAGTTATTCCATGTATAGGCCGCACCCTCATTTTGCCCTGACTTTTTTGAAAAAACATGTGCGGCTTATACACGTGCGAATACGGTATGAATAATTGATAGGTTGCTAAGGTAATCAAGAGTTGAGTTCACAAGAGATTTTTCGATTTGATTTATGAGTTAAATTACTTCAATGTACCGGTATTACTAGTTTAAGTGGGTATTTGTTCATTGCAGTTCCCTCCCAGGCTCCTACCAGCTTTAAAGTGACTGCACAAACATCTACTAGAGTTACTGTGTCTTGGCAACTACCACCAGCAGATGCGAGAAATGGAAACATAACAGGATTTAAACTGTTTTACACACAGCAAGGTGTCAGTACAAAATGCCCAACTATTCTGCCAATTAACAGCTCAGCAAATCCTGTAACCAATGTTAGTGAGCTTAAAAAATACACAGACTATGAATTTCAAGTTCTGGCTTTCACTTCAATTGGAGATGGACCAAAGAGTTTGCCTAAGGTTGTGAGGACAAAGGAAGATGGTAAGAGATTGAAAGCATACTTTCAGTGATTACACTGTCTTTATAGTAATCAATAATTGTTAATAATTATTCGTACTCAATTAAGTAATTGATAAACTTTTAGTGGAATCCTTGAACTTAATTTTTTAACAAGGAATTCCATGGGCTAGTGGAGACTAAATGGTACTAATAACATATTATTATAAAGCCAACTGGTGCCATTTTTTGGCCAAGTATTGTATCGGTCGCCTCTCAAGACCAATATTACAATTAATACCAAGCTTGTATCACAGAATTTTAATTACTTTTATTTTTTGAGATTATCTCAAAACTGGTTGAATTCTCTTCATCAATACTATATCCAAAACCGCCATTCTATTACAGTTTGCTTATTGCCCTGTGGTTCTCACATTTTACCAGCCCAAACCAAATTTCTACTCCGTCAAGATGTGGGCTCCAGCTAAGGTTGAGCACTGAATAATTACTACTCTCAATATAAATAGATTTGTCTTCAGGTTTGAAATGGAAACACCTGTGACAGTCACTTAAATTTTGGTTTATGAATGTATTCACAGGCAATTAGGTGTCTTGCACAATGATAACCTACAAACTATTATTGTAGCCACAAACGGTTGCAAAATTGTTAAGACTCTCTCAATCAAGAACAGGTTTTCTTTTTTTTTAGTATGGCTGCCGGTAAGAAATATGTGAGATATACACTGTAACACGCATCCCCTTCCTCTTCCCATTTAAAAGTTTTTCGTCCAGTGTTCAAGCTGGTGTTACATACCTAAGCAACTTTGATATTGAGTGGGGATAAGAGATGAAAGCGGAAGATCACAGACATTATTAAAGCCTATTAAAGCACATACAGTGTGACTGGATGTAGCTTTTCAGGTCATTGTTCTGAGTTTCATTATCTTAGCAATTGGCAATTAGAGGTAATAATACAGTATCTACCAAGTAACAACAATAATAATAATAATAATAATAATAATAATAATAATAATAATAATAACTGGCAATGTATATACCATGTGTTCTGATTACCAATTTTTGAGAGCCATTGCAGCTTCTTTTTCTTTTTCTTTTTTTCACCGAATCCTGACTCTTTATAGTGGCTTCAATACTTACGAGAAACTAGATGAAAGCATCATTTGTTTCAGGACTGAGTCAGAAGAGGCGTGGGTCTATTTCTGATTTGATATTTGATGTCACATTCTACTTTGCATGCAAGTTTGTGATGTCGGTTTAGGAATAGAACCACGGCCATTCTGACCCGGTTTTGAGACAAACAATGCCCAGTTTTCAAGCTTATGAATAGTGTTATGCCATAATGTGTTTCAAACAAGTGCAAAGATTGATTTGAGTGAAAAATCTATTTTGGGCTTAGGTACACTTTAAATGATGCACTTATTTTTTGGAACACTAAAAAGTATCCAAAAATTGTTATTATTTTTATATGGTTTTCCCTTGTGAGTATATTGTATGTGCACACTTGAAATTAGATATGATTTAAGTAATTGGCACTCCATACACACTTTTGTCTACTAATTTGTTTGTCTTTTTCTCGGCATAAAGTCCCTTCAGAAGCTCCTAGAGACTTAACAGCAACTGCAAACACTTCTACCAGTATTGTTACCGCTTGGCAGCTACCAGTGGCCGACTCCCACAATGGAATCATCAAAGGGTTTAAATTGTTTGTCAGAAGGAAAGGCTCCAAAGATTCCAAAAAAAGTTTTCAAGTTAATGGTACTTCAAATTTAACAAAAACTGTACCTGGACTCGATAAATTCACAGAATACGAATTTCAAGTCTTGGCGTTCACTTCTGTTGGTGATGGACCTATGAGTGCTGTAATAGTAGCGATAACCAAAGAAGATGGTGAGAGATGTTGCAAAATGTTTCTTCCTTTATACTAAATAAGTTAAACTTAATTCTGATAGCTGATTTCATTGTGAACCAGACCATCACTGTTTTGCAAGCTATAATATGAGCTGCCATTCATGAGTTGTAAACTGTAGCAAACTGATAATTCTTTTGAGTAATATCTCCACTGACTATAATTATCTGCATGTAGGGAGGATCTTAAAGGTCACTGCTTTCAAAATTAGATAATTTGAACTGTATAGTGTAAAAAAGGAGAGAGAAATTAAAGTTACATATTAATAAGTTAGAACAAATTTTTCAGGGCAGAAATGCCCAGTCAATCTCAGTCCAGGTATTTGAAGTTCTTAGTCCTTACGGGCTGCGTTGCTCATGGTTAGACACAGAAGATTCCGGTCATGCAATGGCTATGAAGGCAAACAACAGTAAGAATGAAATCATGATTGCCTTTGTGTTTACTCGATATTTGATCAAAAGAAAACTCACCTTTACAATGAGGCAGTGTTTAAACAGTAAAGTTAAGTAACAGAATGTTAATTTTATAAATAAATAAATAAATTTGAGACACTTTCCAAATGCAGCAAAGTGGAAAGTTGGGAGTGTTGTATTTAGCAGATTCAAGGAGATTTTTCACGTAGTAATTATGCTAATCAGACTGCCTGCAAAATAACGTCCAATTTGAATCACAGTTTATAAGTCTAACCTGAATTTTAAAAGTCTAATTTGAATGTTGTTAGTATCATAAACAAGCTAAGTTAGGATTGCAAGTGTTTTCCCTCTCTTCAAGATCTTCGAATGCCTGCCAGTCAGGCTAGTCCTTCTCTTGCTAATTTTCAGACTTAACTTAACTTTTTTCAATGCGAAATGCCATTTTCAGCATTCCATTTGGCTTTTTTAGCCCTTGAAAAAAAAATTGCATGCAGACAAATCAGAAATGTTGGGTTGCAAACAGCTTTCATGAATGGCAACATGACTGTCAAGGTGCCACATTCCTTTCACATGTATGAGAAAAACGCTAAAAGCAGTAGCCACAAGGATATGCAGTCCTTGACTGCCTATTTTTTTATTGCAGTTCCCACACAGGCTCCTTCCAGCTTTAAAGTCATTGCACAAACCTCCACTAGTGTCTTAGCATCTTGGCAGCCACTACTAGGAGATGCAGCAAATGGAAATATTGTGGGATTTAAACTGTTTTACAGAAAGCTAGGCTACAACACATCCCAGACCATACAGACAATTAACAGTTCGACAAGTTCTGTGAGTGGGCTTGAAAAGTACACAAAGTATGAATTTCAAGTTCTGGCTTTCACTTCTGTTGGAGATGGACCAACAAGTGTACGTCAGGTGGTGAGGACAAACGAAGATGGTAAGTCAGATTAGAATTTTTCTACGGCCATGATGAAAATGTTTGGGAAACAGCTTATCGAAAACCGTAATGGTGAAGAATAAATCTGACCATAATTTCCCCACCTATCACTGTTACGTAGTGTAATAGGACACTGAGCATGTGTAGTTGTCATGTGAGGTCGCTCTACACATGTACTGCTATCTCAGTCCGTTATCTGTTGAGTAAAAGTGGTTGATCTGAAAACATAACAATCACAAAGGTGTATTGACAATTATTGTGGCATAAATTGACCCTTAATTTACAGTAGTACACTGTATTGTGATTGCTGAGAGCTTAGGTCTACAGTCATGTAGTAGAATCAATACACAGAGTCAAATTGAAGAAATGATTTGACAAAAAAAAAGATTGATACTCATTAAAGTAATTATTAATATTGTAATTACCTAGTACCAGGCTCTAGGTGCATGTATTTTTCAAAGCCTGCTTTATAATTATTACTGTAGATATCAATTCAAGGGAATTCTTTGTTGCTTTGTTTCTCCTTTGTTGTTCATGGTACCCATGAATGCTGATGTAAGACAGTCACAACTATTTTTTCATGTTTGATGACTTAAATTATTACCCAATTTACTGTTCATGTGATTACAGGGAAAACTGTTTGATTATCTAGACCTCAACTAATTTTCCAAAAATCTCAATTAACAAGTCTATAGCTTCCTCTGGTGCTACATGTATGTTTTTCATGAATTTTTTAAAGGCACAATGAACAATCTTTTTAATGATTAGGATTTCCCCATTTACACGGCAAAAAAATTGTGGGCACTGCTCGGATGAACAAAGTATGTGTACCAAAAAATTTGGTTTGGCATGGATAGATTTAGTCGTGTAAACGACTTTGCCCCATACCAGCCAGACCAAAATTTCATCCGTGCTTGGACTACCTCGACATGATCTGAGCAGGGGTGAAATTTTGGTCCAGCATGAATGGGGCGAAGTAATTTACACAACTAAATCTATCCGTGCCAAACCAATTGTTTTGTTATGCGTACTTTTTTCATCTGAGTTATGCCCATTGTTATGTTCTCAGGGAAAGTTCACACAAGATGGCGGATAACATAAACTTGTTGTATTGACAAAAGCACATGTATTATATAAGAGACTGCTGTACAGCCCAGGCTCATATGAACTATTTAAATCACTTTAACACCCACAAATTTTGTCATGTAAATGGGGCTTAAAAGTGGGTTTGAAACAGCATTGTTGAATACAGCAAAACATACTCTTGCATTTGCAGGCATTGTAAATGACTTGCATTCAACTGAATTCTGATCGATTTAGACTTGTTTTCTTACCCACTGAACTTTCATTTTTATTTTGACTTGCAAGCACTGTACAATCTTATTTTTATAGCCTTGTGTATTAATATTCAGATAGCGTTATAAAATATTCATATTTTTATAGCCAAATCAGCAGTGTTCACTGTTATTTGATCTATCGTCTACCTTTTGCACGATTCTGATTAGTAATGAGACTTGACACACTTTTACTTTTGTTAAGTTTTGGCACTTTTCCAAGGAATGTTCTTATCACTAACAGTTGACACTTCATGGTTTTGCCTATTAGTGTAAACTTCCAGTTTTAAAGATACTTAATATACTGAAAGATAATGGCTGCTATACATATTTTTGTTGGTGTCATATACCAGTAATTGTTTTTTATTGATCACCCTCCTACTCCATGCATACAGTTCCTTCAGAAGCTCCAATGGGCCTCTCAGCGACTTCGAGCACTTCTGCCAGTATTTTTATGGCTTGGCAGCCACCAGCAAATGACTCCCATAATGGAATCATCAAAGGTTTTAAATTGTTTGTCAAAAGGAAAGACTCTGACGAAGCACCAAACACTTTAGTAGCGACAAGTGTTTCAAATCCCCAAAAAAATGTTACTGGCCTGGATGACTTCACAGAGTATGAATTTCAAGTACTGGCTTTTACTTCTGCTGGTGATGGAATGAAGAGTCCTCATGTGGTAGCAAAAACCAAAAAAAGAAAAGGAGACGGTAAGAGGAAGTACATACTAGTTATGCAA